>LNAC01000199.1:1012193-1197361 GCA_002007465.1 Ailurus styani
ATCCCAGGACCCTGAGATCATGACCTGAGCCGAAGGCAGAGGCTTTAACCTACACTGAGCCACCCAGGCGCCCTCTCAGCTTCTTTATTCTCCATCATTTTGTCATCATTATCATGAATTCTCTCTTCTGCCTTATTTATCCTAGCAATCAGGGCCTCCATTTTTTATTGCATCTCATTAATAGGATTTTTAAAATTTTGACTCAGTAGATTTTAGTCCCTTTATTTCTCTACAACGGAATTCTCTAGTGTCTTCTATAGCTTTTTCAAGCCTAGTTAGCATCTTTATAATCTTTATTCTGAACTCTAGTTAGGTCCTTGAAAGTCAGTAATGTTTCTTGTTCTCTTTTTTGAGGTGAGTTTTTCCATTTTGTCATTCTATCCAGAGAAGAATAGATGAAATAGAGAACAAAACATTAAAATGGCAAAAATGACTCCAGAGAAATATACATTAAACAAATCAGAAGACAACTGAAATTTTGGGTGGAGGGAGAAGGATAAGAAAAAGAAAAAGCAAATAAAAAAAGAAAAGAAATGGAATATAATCAGACAAGTGAACAGAACAGGGCTGTACACTGGATCCCATGTGTATTTTGGTCTATTTGTTAGAAAACTAGATCCCAATATTGTAAAGAAAGAAAAACCTATATATGTACAAAAATAAAATAAAATAAAATACAATGAAAGGATAGAATGTAACTGCAAAAATAAAAATTAAGAGATAAGAAAAAACCAAAAGAAAAAAACAACAAAAAAGGTGGAGATAAACACAGACAGGTGAGCAGAACAGAGCAATACACTATATCTTGAGTGTATTTTGGTTAGTTAGAAGAAACTACATCTCAAAATTGTAAAGAAAGAAAAACTTATATATACAAAAATAAAATTAAATACATTGAAAGAATAGCATGTAAATAGCAACTGTAAAGATGAAAATTAAAAAGACTTTAACAAAACAAGGAAACAAATAAACAAACCCCCCCAAAAAAAAGAAAGAAAGAAAGAAAGAAAAAAGAATATGATCAGACAGGTGAATAGAACAGAGCCATACACTGGATTTTGGGTATATATTGGTCTGTTCAGAGAAACTGAATCCCAGAATTGTAAANTGAATCCCATAATTGTAAAGAAAGAAAAAAAATAAATATATAGTATACAAAAATAAAATTAAATACAATGAAGAGATAGAATGTAACTATAAAAATGAAAATTAAAAAAGATTTAAAAGAGTTAATAAAATAAGAAATTGTTTGAAAAATGAAAGAGAAAAAATGAAATTAAAACTGAAAGACTAAAGAATCATGGGGGAAAAAAGCCATGAATTCTATGTGCTGTATTCTCCTAGGTCTGTAGTTTTTCAGTTCTCATTGGTAAACTTGGTCTTGGCTGGATGTTCTTTCTCATCTTCAGGGGGAGGGGCGTGTTACTTTGATTCTCAAGTGTCCTTGCCCTGGGCAGGATTGCACTGCCCTTGCCAGGAAGCGGGCTAAGTGGCTTTTGTTCCCTGAGGGCTTTCTATGCAGCTTAAGAATAGGTATTTAGTCTTCTTTAAATGTTTGGTAGAATTCGCTAGGAAGCCATCTGGCCCTGGACTTTTGTTTTTTTTGGGGGAGATTTTTGATTACTGATTTAATTTCTTTGCTGGTTATAGGTCTGTTCAAGTTTTCTATNCGCTAGGAAGCCATCTGGCCCTGGACTTTTGTTTTTTTTTGGGAGATTTTTGATTACTGATTTAATTTCTTTGCTGGTTATAGGTCTGTTCAAGTTTTCTATTTCTTCATGTTTCAGTTTTGGTAGTTTGTTTCTAGGAATTTATATCCATTTCTTCCAGATTGCCCAGTTTGTTGGCCTATAATTTGTCATAATATTCTCTTATAATTGTTTGTATTTTTGTGTTGTTGGTTGTGATCTCTTCCTTTCATTTGTGATTTTGTTTATTTGGGTCCTTTCTCTTTTCTCTTTGAAAAGTCTGGCTAGGAATTTATCAGTTTTATTAATTTTCTTTTAAAGAACCAACTCTTAGTTTTGTTGATCTGTTCTACTGGGTTTGTTTGTTTGTTTCTGTATCATTTATTTCTGCTTTGATCATCATTTTTTCCCTTCTCCTGCTGTCATTAGGCTTTATTTGCTCCTTTCCTAGCTCCTTTAGGTGTAAGGTTAGGTTTTTATATTCCAGACTTTTCTTGATTCTTGAGGTAAGCTTCTATTGCAATATACTTCCCTGTTAGGACCACCTTTGCAGCATTCTAAAGGTTTTAGACCATTATATTTTCATTTTCATTTCTTTCCATGTATTTTTTAAAATTTTTTCTTTAATTTCCTGGTTATCCCATTCATTCTTATGTAGGATATTCTTTAACCTCCATGTATTTGTGGACTTTCCAAGTGGTTTTCCTTGTGATTGACTTCAAGTTTCATAGTGTTATGGTCTGAAAATATGCATGATATGATCACAATCTTTTCATACTAGCTGAGGACTGATTTGCAACCCAGTAGGTGATCTATTCTGGGGAATATTCCATGTGTATTCAAAAAGAATGTGTATTCTGCTTCTTTAGGATGAAATGTTCTGAATATACCTGTTAAGTCCATCTGTTCCAGGATGTCATTCAAAACCATTTTTTCCTTGTTGATTTTCTGCTTAGATGATCTGTCCATTGCTGTGAGGTGTTAAAGTCCCCTCCTGTTATTGTATTATTATCAATGAGTTTCTTCATGTTTGTTATTAATTGATTTATATTTCTGGTTGCTTCCAAGTTGGGGTCATAAATATTTACAATCGTTAGATCTTCTTGATGGCTAGACCCCTTAGTTGTGATAATGTGCTCTTCTTCATCTCTTGTTATAGTCTTTGGTTTAATATCTAGCTTGTCTGATATAAGTTTGGCTACTCTGGCTTTCTTTTGATGTCCATTAGTGTGATAGATGTTTCTCCATCCCCTCACTTCTAATCTGGAGGTGTCTATGGGTCTAAAATGAATCTCTTATAGGCAGCATATAGATGGATCTTGTTTTTTTAATCCATTCTGATACTCTATGTCTTTTGATTGGAACATTTAATCCATTTAGATTCAGGGTGCTTATTGATAGATATGAATTTAGTGCCATCGTGTTACCAGGAAAGGTGGTGTTTCTGGTGATATTCTCTGTTTTTTTTCTAGTCTTTGTTACTTTTGGTCTTTCTTTTCCACTCAGAGTCCCTTTAATATCTTACAGGGCTGGTTTAGTGGTCATGAACTCCTTTAGTTTTTGTTTGTCTGAGAAACATTTATCTCTCCTTTTATTCTGAATGACAGCCTTGCTGGATAAAGTATTCTTTGCTGCATATTTTTACTCTTCAGCACCTTATACATATCATGCCACTTTCTTTTGGTCTGCCATGCTTCTGTGGACAGATCTACTGCAAAACTGATTTGTCTTCCCTTGCAGATTAAGGACTTTTTTCTCTTGCTGCTTTCAGAATTCTTTCCTTNTTCTCTTTTGTTCCTCTCTCCATGATCAGGGCTTTCTCCCCTCCACAGAACATACAATTGTTTTCTCCTCCAAATCAATTCTCTGCAGCTCCTACCTTCCAGTGTGGCTGTTTTTCTCCCTATGGTTGTGCAGTTTGTTTTCTCAGTCTTCAGATCAATTTCTTGGGTATTCAGAATGACTTGATATTTATCTGGCTGTGATGGAGGGATGAGACAAATGTATGGTCCCTCACTACTCCTTGCAGGGTCATTTAGGTAAACATGGTAACTATGTAGTGATTTTATTAAAAACTGAACATTAAAAAACCAAAGAAAGCTTAATTAACATATAAATACATTAAAAATTTTTTTTAAAGATTTTATTTATTTATTTTACAGAGAGAGAGATTACAAGTAGGCAGAGAGGCAGGCAGAGAGAGAGGAGGAACCAGGCTCCCTGCCGAGCAGAGAGCCCAACGCGGGCCTCGATCCCAGGACCCTGAGATCATGACCTGAGCCAAAGGCAGAGGCTTTAACCCACTGAGCCACCCAGGCGCCCAATACATTTAAATTTTTTAAAAGCTGTCACATTTAGTGAAAATATTTCCCCAGTAACTGTGATTAGTTTTCAAATTTCTTCATAGATTTAGAAATCTGAAGCACAATGAGCTTGTTGCAATGAGACTATATTAGAAAATGATGTGTCCTTATCAGATGGTGTGCATAATGCTAAATTAATGGCTTGGTGAAAGATACTGTTAAAAATATAGAAACGATATTAAAGCAGAATACTTGAATACTTGTGCACATTGACACATAGTGATATTAAGAATCTATAAAAATTTAGAGTCCTTATCCCTGACTTAAAGTAAGGGGAGTTAAGTCATTTCAGAATGATGAGAATACAATGAGAACTGGTCACTTACTTCTTCTTTTCATAGTGTTTTTTCATTCAAGAAAATGATGAAGCCTCATGGGAAATAAGGGCTTGAACATGAATAGGGGAACAAAACATGAGATATATTTAAATACAAGAGATATGACCAATGAGTGTCCAGTGCAGAAAGTCCCTAAATCAGACAGCTTGTCTACATGGAAAAAAACCAACATTTTTATCATCTTGCTTTAATCAATTGGATTCTCCCTGGGTTTAGAGCTCTATGCTGGACATAAAAACTCAGGTTTCAAGGAGTTGCTCCAGAGACAGAAAATACTGCCTTCTTTTCCATCACTGTTTATATGACTACCATTGGATCCTATATATACCTTGAATAAAATAATTCTTTTGCAGGCAATAAATAACACCACTTCTTGAGAAACTACTTTGTGCTAGCTTCTCAGCGCTTCATGTGTGTTAGTCATCACTACAACCCTCCTTTACATAATGAAATTGGTGTCCACAGTGTGACCAGGCAGGATTCAAAGTTCATTACCCATAGGTTATTAATATATAATGTTCGCAACGATAATTGATTTGGTATAATTGCTAATTCCTTGTTCAAGAAAGTGAGGGAATTAACCTCATTTAAGTGGAAGCTGTACAGAGCTGGGAGCCATAGAACTTTTTTCAATTCAGCCCTGTAGCAAGCTGGCCATTTGACCTGCATAAGCTTGGAAGGTATTCTATTTTACAATATGTAGGTCAGTTTTCAAACTTTCTATCTGAAATCTTCATGTCTGAAAATATTCTATCTGAATAATACCTGATCTTTCCATTTAGAAAACAATTTGGTAAAATACCAAACTTAGCACTATATTTTTACTTAAACTTTGTTATGTTGTGTCATGACTTATGAGGGACTATTTCAACTCCCTACCCTGATTTTCACTACTGGTTACCTGGCTGGTGGAATGTCGGTCCTCCAGGAGCTCAGAGCAGGAGTACCCATGCACCAGTTTGTGTTTTTTAAAGGGCAAGTTGACTCTGCCAAGCTGTGGGTGATAGCACAATAACACTGGAGGTTTTAAATATTTGGTTAATTCTCATATATGTAGACATTTGCCTATTATTTGTCTAGATTAACCTGGTGCTCCATAGATGAGTAATAATCAAATACTTGGTCAGAAATGGTTGATTGCCTTAAATCAAAAATTAATAAAATGTAATTTAATTAAAAAAATTTTAATAAAAGGATCAATGATAATATTAAGGTATGAATGTGGTATTATTAGTACATATAATTGATATGTTTTCTGTTAAATCAGTGAATCTATTGTTTTGACACTAACATGCAGAAAAAATGATTTCCTTTGGAAAATTCACTGGTAAGGGGTGCCTGGGTGGCTCAGTCATTAGGCGTCTGCCTTTGGCTTGGGTCGTGATCCCAGGGTCTTGGGATCGAGTACCATATCAGGCTCCTCCCCACTAGGTGGGGAGCCTGCTTCTCCCTCTCCCTGCCACTCCCCCCTGCTTGTGCTCTCACTCTCTCTCTGTCAAACAAATAAATAAAATCTTAAAAAAAAAAGAAAATTCACTGATAAAACCTTTGATATCACTTCCTGAAATATGAGACCAACAAGACTCTATTTTGAAGCAAAGTGGTCATGTTTAATATTAGGTTCAAGGGAGTGGAGATAAACTTCATTCCCCTTACCTTTTTGTCAATTTGAATATTACACCAGTGAAGACTTTATTTGGTCCTTGGTAAATAAAAACTTAATATTTCATAAATGGATTAAAAAGACAACTTGTGTGTGTATGCAATTATATGCATTCTCTATTTAAATAAAGCCAACTGGTATTTTGGCGTTGCTCTACTTAATAATAATATTTTATTAAAAAAATGAAGGAAGACTGAAAGTCTTCCTTTTAAAAGCCTCACATTTAAAAATGAAATAGATACTTAAAATATTTGTTAAATCAGGGACAAAAATAATTTTAAAGTGTAGGGAAATGGAAAGTCTCATGAAATTAGGACACATGGATGTAGGCTTTCAACACTCATTTTTCTAAGCATATAGTGATATTTCATTTGTATTTTCTTACTATGAATCAGCTAAAGAACTCTTAGGGATGATACTGTTCATTATATCACTCTGAACAGAAACTGCATTATAAAGAGGAAATTGTGGGGGTGACTGGGTGGCTCAGTTCGTTGAGTGTCAGACTCTTGTTTTTAGCTTGGGTCATAATCTCAGGTCTGTGAGATTGAGCCCCATGTCAGATTCTGTGCTCAGCAGGGAGTCTACATGGGATTCTCTTCCTCTCCCTCTCTTCCTCCCATACCTTTATTAAAAAAAAATTAAAGAGGAAATTGTGATATTATTAAGGTTGGAAATACCTATCATTCTGTATACACCTACTACAACATTTTATCATGCTCCTACATGCACTTTCCCTAAAAGGATAATTGTCCAATAACTCAATTTATAGATATTATTTTCTGTTTCAGTGGGTTGTTTTGTTTCTGTTTGTTCTGTGTACTTTTCCTCAATAATTTCTTTTTTTTAAGATTTTATTTATTTATTTGACAGAGAGAGAGACATTACAAGTAGGCAGAGAGGCAGGCAGAGAGAGAGGAGGAAGCAGGCTCCCTACTAAGCAGGGAGCCCAATGCGGGCCTCGATCCCAGGACCCTGAGATCATGACCTGAGCCGAAGGCAGAGGCTTTAACCCACTGAGCCACCCAGGTGCCCTCCTCAACAATTTCTATTCATACAGGTGCAACCATAGTGCTTCCCATTCCTGTGAAAGTGAATGAAACTAGAAAGATGTGTTTTAGTCAGGGACTCCACTCTTCCAGCAACATTTTACTAACAGGGCAGGAATTAAAAAATATTCCCATCTAACACTACAACTTGGGCAAATATAGGGTCTTCTAATTTTGCTGTCTGTAACACAGTTTTCCCCTGAAGCATAAATTTTAAGTGCCTAGTCAGAACTGTAGGTACAGAAAATACTCTCTTATTCTGTGTAACTAAGTTAGCTCTTCAATTTCAGCTGGTCTGCTTTAGAGTGGTTATTCTCAAAGTGTGTTCCCAGGACCACTAGAATCTCCCCAACATCTTTATTCTCTGTTGTTCAGGGTCCATGAGGTTCTTCCTTTTCTAACTACATATCTGGGTGATGGTGGATTTTCTTTATATATGTTACCCAAAAAACAACTCATCACAATAAATTGGATACAAAAGCAGGTATGAAAACCCAAATGTCTTCATTAAAGCAGACATTAAATGGACTTTACAAAAATGTAAGACCTATTCTTTTTTTTAAAAAGATTTTATTTATTTTACACACAGAGAGAGATCACAAGTAGGCAGAGAGGCAGGCAGAGAGAGAGGGGGAAGCAGGCTCCCTGGGGAGCAGAGAGCCCAATGCGGGACTCGGTCACAGGACCCTGAGACCATGACCTGAGCTGAAGGCAGAGGTTTAACCCACTGAGCCACCCAGGCACCCCAAGACCTATTCTCACTACTTTTTTTTCTCACTATTTTTCCTCCAAATTTTTATTTAAATTCCAGTTAGCTACCATACATTGTAATATTAGTTTCAGGTGTAGAATCTAGTGATTCATCACTTACGACACCCCCATGGTCATCACGACAATGCATTCCTTAATCCCCATAACCTATTTAGTTCCTCCACCCAACCCCCTCCCCTCTGGTAACCATCAGTTTGTTCTTTACAGTTGAGTATGTTTCTTGGTTTGCCTCTTTTTCCACTCCCCCGCCATGTTCATTTGTTTTGTTTCTTAAATTCAACATATGAGTGAAACCATATGGTATTTGTCTTTCTCTACTGATTCATTTTGCTTAGCATGATACTCTCTAGCTCCATCCATGTTATTGCAAATAGCAAGATTTCATTTTTTATGGCTGAGTGATATTCCATTCTAGCTATCTATTATCTATTTATAATCTATCTATCATCTATCTATCTATCTATCTATCTATCTATCTATCTATCTATCTATCATCTCACATCTTCTTTTTCAATTCATTTGTTGATGGATACTTGGGCTGTTTCCATAATTTAGCTATTGTAAATAATGCTGCTATAAATATCAGGGTGTATGTATCCCTTTGAATAAGTATTTTTGTATCCTTTGTGTAAATACCTAGGAGTACAATTGCTGGGTCATAGCGTAGTTCTATTTTTAACTTTTTGAGGAACCTCTATACTGTTTTCTAGAGTGTCTGCACCAGTTTGCATTCCCACCAACAGTGTAGGAGTGTTCTCCTTTCTCTGCATCCTTGCTAACACTTGTTGTGTCTTTTGTTGTGAACTTTAGCCATTCTGACTGGTATGAGGTAATATTCATTGTAGTTTTGATTTGTATTTCTCTGGTGATGGTGATGTTAAACATCTTTTCATGTGTTTGTTAGCCATCTGTAGGTCTTCTTTGGAAAAATATCTACTCATGACTTCTGCCCATTTCTCAACTGGATTATGTTTTCTGGGTGTTGAGTTTGATAAGTTCTTTATAGATTTTGAATACTAACCCTTTATCATACCTGTCATTTGCAAATATAGTCTCTCATTCTGTAGGTTGCTTTTTAGTTTTGTTGGTTATTTCCTTTGCTGTGCAGAATTTTTTTTTAAGATTTATTTATTTATTTTAGAGAGGGGGAGAGAGAGCGAGAGCATGAATGGGAGGAAGGAGAGAAGGAGAGAATCCTCAAGCAGGCTTCCAGGTGAGCACAGAGCCTGATGTGGGGCTTGATCTGAGGACCCTGAGATCATGACCTGAGCTGAAATAGAGTCAGATGCTTAACCAACTGAGCCACCCCGGAGCCCCTGTAAAGAAGCTTTTCATCTTGATGAAGTCCCAATAGTTTATTTTTGCTTTTGTTTCCCTTGCCTCAGGAGACATACCTAGAAAGTTGCTACAGCCAATGCCAAAGAGGTTATTGCCTGTGTTCTCCAGAATTTTTATGGTTTCAGGTCTCACATTTAGGTCTTTCTTCCATTTTGAATTTGTTTTTGTGTATGATATAAGAAAGTGGTCCAGTTTCATTTTTCTGTATGTTGCTGTCCAGTTTTCCCAACACCATTTGTTGAAGAGATGGTCTTTTTTCTATTGGATATTCTCCTCTGCTTTGTTGAAGATTAGTTGACAATGTAATTGTGGGTTCATTTGTGGGGTTTCTATTCTGTTCTATTGATCTATGTAGCTGTTTTTGTGCCAGTACCATACTGTCTTAATGATTACAACTTTGTAATACAATTTGAAGTCTGGAACTGTGATGCCACCAGCTTTGCTTTGCTGTTTCAAAGTTGCTTTGGCTATTTGGGATCTTTTGTGGTTCCATACAAATTTTAGGATTGTTTGTTCTAGCTCTGTAAAAAATGCTGGTGATATTTTGATGGGGATTGTTTTGAATGTGTAGATTGCTTTGGGTAGTATATTTTAACAATATTTGTTCTTCTGAACTATGAACATGGAATGTTTTTCCATTTCTTTGTGTCATCTTCAATTTCTTTCTGTTTCTATTTTTTGTTTCTTTTAAAAAACAAAATAACATTTCACAAAATGTTTACTATTACATAGGTTATATATAATACATACACTATTATTTTACAATAACTTTATAAATAAGTATTTTTAAATGCCAGTTTATTAATTTTAATATGGTAAATATTGATGGATATAAATAACACAAAGAAAAGCCCCTTAAGTGATAACAGCATTGTTTCAACTGCCTACATTTTTTTGACTGCAGGCTATGGATGAATCAGACAAGAAATTACCCTCATGGGGAAGAATGAAATTTTTCTGTTGCTAAGGAGATAACAGCCAAATCTCAAATGGCAGAGAACATTTAGAAACACACTCAGTTCTCAGTTTTCAAGAGTCTAAAGTGGTCTTGAGACCAGAAATTTGAGAACTGTTCCTTTGAGTATATGTTCTGCCCATTAAAGCAAATGGAGAATATACTTTTCTCTTTAAATATAATTTTCTCTTTAAAATAAATCTGAGTAACTATAAGTTCTGGTTTTATTGTCTCAAGCACATATTTTAAGGTAGTCTTCATGGCACTAAATGGTATGAGGTTTTGAGAATATCATTGCTCCAAATCAACCAATGAAAATATTTTAAACCCAATGTATATATTTTTTATCTTAGTTGTCTAGCTTAAGCTTTTATATAAGTCAAATTACAAGGACATTTTCTAGAGAATTCCCTTGGTGTTGTGTGAATTGATAGTGAAATGTCATAGTATTAGAAATTATGTCCTTGAAGGTACATTGACATACTCTTACTTACACACCACCTTCATTCCTTAGTTGCAGGTGCTTTTATTTCTTTACTGTATTTGGTCATCTAATTTCTTTCCTGAATCAGGTTACCTTCTTTTTATTTATTGCTTTGTTCCTCCCATAGTCTGGATTTGTTCCTTTCATAGATTGTAAGTATCTTGTAGAAAGAATTATGCTCAAATTCATTGCCCCTAAAATACAAAGTATGGTAATGAATATTGGGTCCAAAATAAATGCTTATTAAATGAACTGGCAGGCATTATAAAACTTTTTTGGTATAATTAGGATTTAATTTAATAATATACTCATTGTTTTCTTTTGGGGAAGTCTCATAAACATTGGTAAGACTTATGTGATTAGACCATTTCCTCAGTTTTCTTTTCACAACTGAGTTTCTTACTATTTCCCCCAAATCAAGAGTTACAATTTCAAGTTATATTTGTGTATATATATGTGTATATTTTGCTTACCGTGTTCCTTCTTTCTCAAGATATAATAAAAATATAAAATATCTGTGAAATATCTATTTCATGAATTTTAAATAAGGTTTTGATACTAAAGAGATCCAATGGATGACTCAGTAAAATCCAGGAGTTAACAAAACCGTTCTTTGCTTAAAATGTTGACAAAACTGGCCAAGTCTAGACTGTTATACAATCACCCTTACTTTAAAGTCTTTTCCAAGGGAATAATTAGTCTTATAAGAGAAGCTGATTTTTTCTTTCAGAAGTATCTTCCCCAAAATAATTTCATTAAAAAATTTTAACCTCAAAGTCTAAAATAAAACATATTCAGCAGTATGGGAATTGGGAGTAAAGAGATTAGGAGTAAAACCTCAACCTGCAACAGCTGGAGGGGTTGGTCTAAGTGTGACAGAGAAGGCATCACAACCTCCATAACTCTGCCCTGTGGGGGGGCACTTGGAAAATTGAATGTAAGTTGGAAGCTGCCACATGTACCATAACTGTGTGGTTCAAAAAGCAAGCTAGTAGTTAAAAGGGGGGGATGGGCAGAGATAGGGAGGGAAGAAGGAAGGGATGATAAGCTACAGGGATACACAAAGAAAAAAACCATTCCTATTTCTTTAAATTTATGTTGATCAGAGCTTAAGTAGTTTCATAAGCAGAACCTGAGATTTTCCTGTAAGTAATAAGGTCTCTGATTAAAAAGTAGCAATGATCTCAGCATAGATGATCAAGGATCATGACAGATTAAAAAGAAGACCAACAAAATTATCTCATTTAAAAAGAGAATCAGGACAAAGTCTTTAGCCAGGTAATCCTTAGCGATGTAGGTTTTAAAGACAATATCATTTGTAAGTGTTCATATACATTTAACAGATGTTGTATACAAATCAATTATATCGCATTTTGTGAATTATCATTCTGCACTAGTGTTTCTCAACCTGTTTTTCATTATTAGCACCATAAGGAGGAAAATTAAATTTAACTTTAATTTCTCCCTAGTGAGAGAAATTAAATACTAAGGAACAAAATTTTTTGGTAAAATTGAGTGTTGGAGGATTTCAAACCATTGTAATATATAAGATAACCTCACTCTCCCCACCCCCTCACTCCACTGAGGGCAATATTGCTTCATTTAAAAAGACATGTTCTATATGGATTTAGTTATTCTGTTATTTCTGGCACCAATCATTTCAAACTATCTCCAATTACAGATAAAAGAAATGAGAAAATTGGTGGGAAAAATGAGTTCTCCTCTATAAACCTATTTGTCATTCATTACATGGAGCTAAATTGCCTGAACTTGCTTTTGTCTAGATAAGAACTGAGCAAACGGTGGCTATGTCTGGAGGGAAACCCAGGAAAGGAAAAGTGGACCTCTTCCCATGGATGCCTTCTGTAGGGAAGCTCACCAGTGGATTCCAAGGATGGGTACAGTGTTTAAATTGGGAAATAGTAATTAAAAGGTAAGTGGTCATATCCAAATCCAAATGGTCATCTGTGATGTGGCACCAAGTGTAACAAATCCTTGATCATTTTAGAGACATTTAACTATGTGGGAAGTTGGAAGTCCTTCAGTGTTTCAATATATCACATATTTTAATGTACAAGTATGAATAGCCACTCTTTCTGGTCTTGTAGCTTCTTCAATCCTGAGATAAAGTCATATTTTGGTCCCACTTCCTGTTGGAAACCATGTTAGGACTCTTCTCATTTCCCTCCTTCCTTGCTTTCCTTAAGTATTTACCTTGAAGTCTAATGTAGAGGGCTCAGAAGTATTTCTGGTCCACAGTAAAATCTGCATTGGAAACTTGCTCTGGAGGATGCAATTCTTAAAATTGTCAAAGATTATGCTCGTGAAGCACTGAGTGTGTTTCTAAATGTTCTCTGCCATTTGAGATTTGGCTGTTATCTCCTTAGCAACAGAAAAATTTCATTCTTCCCCATGAGGGTAATTTCTTGTCTGATTCATCCATAGCCTGTAGTCAAAAAAATGTAGGCAGTTGAAACAATGCTGTTATCACTAAAAAACAAACTCCTGTCCCTACACTAATTCTAAGTACTTTTTAAATCCCCTTGTATAGGAAGCAGAGGTTTATTTTCTGGTATGTTAACTGAAGTTTTGCTATTAATGGAGAACACTTTGGACAGCTAACTCCTCCAGAGCAATTGTCTAAACTACATTAATAATTTCTGGATTACTAAATATCCAATTAAATTCCACAAGAGGTGGTTATCCAGGAAAAGATCTTGGAATAAGATGAATTTTTAAGAAAAAGTGGGATCAACATGAGGATTTCAGTAGGGAAACCAACTCCACCTGCACTGTAAGATAAAACTGAGAAGGACTAGGCTCTCTCCCTCCCCTCCCTTGCTCTTCTCTCCCCACTCTCCTTGCTCCCCCTCCCTCATTCTCATTTTCATTCTCATTCTCATCCTTCCTCTCTCTGGTCTGGCAAGGCTATGTAGGGATTTGATTTGTGTAAAGTGTTTTAATTTCTTCAGAAGTCATCTTCTATAGGTTAAGAAAAGAAATGGTTTCAAAGTGGAATTAAAGACATGTAGATCATCCCAGAATTTCAAACCTTGCACTTCCATGAAGACTGTCCCAGAAACAGTGCTCTGGGAATCAACAGAGGTAATAGTAATGTGTGGTAATGTGTGGGAGACAGTATTACTGGAGGAAGTGGTAATGAAGTGCTCCCCTTAGTAGGAGACAAATGATAACTTAGGATGCAGACAGTTTGGGTGGTGTAGGAGATGCCTTCATTCAACCATTAGATATACTTGAGAAATGCAGAATTCAGAGAAATGGGAGACTCTGTTCTATGTGATATAGAGGAATAGTTATATCTGAAACAATTCCGAGAGGTAATGTGTTTTTTTTTAAATTGTGCTGACAATCAATTTTAAATATTGTCTGATGTGCTTTTAAACTGTTATGAAAAAGCATAAATCATGTTATAAATCATATATATTATCTTACATAGATATCAGTCTGTTCTTGACAAGTTTTGTGTGACCCTAGTTTCAAGCATTATGTAATGGTACCTCTGAACTATCTAGGTCCAAGTGACATTTCATCTTTCATGAATAAACATTTCAAACTACAACCATGGGAGCAAGTCTGCCAGGGAACAATCCAATGGTGGCAGTACAGCCATATTAGGATAGCAGTGTTCAAACAATCTTTTTCAATATTTTATTTCATCTTTTTCCCTAGTGTTTAGTGAAAATGAATGATTGAAAATGTGAAAAATAACTAGTGATACTAATGGTTGGTTGCAGAGACCTCATAACACTTTTGAAACAAAGATGGGGGTCATTAAAGTTCTGAAAATCATGTATCTTTCATCCTATTATTTTTAGGACAAGGAGTTGTGTATTAAACTGTGAAATACAGAAGCAAAATTTAGAACTATAAATCTGGAAAATAATAAGAACATAGGATTTCTACCTCATATGAGTGCCTACCTCCTATGTTATACCAGGATGACTTCAAAATTGATAAAAATATATTTTAAAAATAAAAAAATTAGTAAGGGAGATCATGGAAAGTTCTTTTATTATTCCAGAGTAAGAAAGGCCTAACAAAATCCAGAATGCCTCAAAACAAAGATCAATTACTATAAAAGAATCTGCATTTCAAAATCTATCAACAAAGTGAAAAATGAATATTTTTAATTCATATCTAAAAAAGTAATTTGTCTAATTAGTTTACATATTCCCTAATATGTGGAAAAAAGCCCATTTCAATTAATTTACAAGAAAATATAGAAGCAACATAAAATGGGCAAAGAATAAGAGCAACCATCTCTTCTACTTCCTAAGAGTAAGGAAATATTTTTTAGAAGCTTCTTGCAGACTTGGTTTCACCTCAGCCCTAACTAAATCATGTGCTTAAATAATCAATAGCAAGGAAAAAGTTTTACCATTATGGGTTTAGATTGACCATATAATGGATGTTGGCCAATCAATCATAATGATCACTGTGGTGGCTCATGCTTAAAGTTAGAGATGAAAAAGCAAACAAATAATGATTTATAGTCTGTCTCCTTATTTGTTTAAATAAAGAAAAAATCTATTTTGATGGGAAAGGAGGCAAGGATTCTAAAATCATAAATGAATTTAAAATTTCAGAATCCTAAAAATCATAAAATGATAAAGTGCCTCCTTCCTCAGGTACTGACACCAAAGGTGTGTTACAAAGTAGATTATTTTATGGTTTAATAAAACTTCACCTAAAATGCTGAGAATGCAAAGAGTTATGGCAGAGACTGAAGTTTTCTGAGTAGGAATAACATTCGTCCAAATAAAGACTAAATGTAAGAGGCACATAAGCAATAGAAATTCAACTCAAGATACTAATCTCTTTATACAGAGTTTTGTCTTAATTTTGTGAAAACTATAAGGTAAATACTAGTGCAATTGCTGGGTTGTAGGGTAGTGCTACTTTAACTTTTTAAGGAACCTCCATACTGTTTTCCAGAGGGGCTGCATAAGTGTTCATTCCCAGCAACAGTGCAAGAGGGTTCCCCTTTCTCCACATCCTCACAGATACCTACTTCTCGTGTTGTTGATTTTAGCCATCCGACAAGTGTGAGGTGGTATCTCATTGTAGTTTTGATTTGCTTTTTCCTGATGACAGATGACGTTGAGCATCTTTCTTGTGCCTTGAGGCCATCTGTATGTCCTCTTTAGGAAAATGCCTATTCATATTTTCTGTCCATTTTTAAATCAGATTTTTTGGGGGTGTTGAGTTTCATAAGTTCTTTATGCATATTAGATATTAACCCTTTATTGGATATGTCATTTGCAAAATATCTTCTCCCATTCAGTGTGTTGCCTTTTAGTTTTGTTGATTGTTTCCTTTACTGTGCAGAAGCTTTTAATTTTATTAAGTTCCAATAGTTTATTTTTCCAGAGACCTACCTATTTTTTTTAAAGACTTTATTTATTTGACACAGAGAGAGTGAGCGAGAGACAGGGAGCAAGGACAAGCAGTGGGAAAGGCAGGCTCCCCACTGAGCAAGCAGCCCAATGTGGGACTTGATCCCAAGACCCTGGGATTCCAAGACCTTGGCATCAAGACCCTGGGGTCATGCTAAAGGCAGATGCTTAACCAACTGAGCCACCCAGGCACCCCACCAAAGACCTATCTAGAGAGAAGTTGCTACAGTGGTGTCAAAGAGGTTACTGCTTGTGTTCTTCTCTATGATTTTTATGGTTTCAAGTCTCACATTTAGGTCTTTAATTCATTTTTGAGTTTGTTTTTGTGTATAGTGTAAGAAAGTTTTCAATTTCATTCTTTTGCATGTAACTGTCCAGTTTCCCCAACACCATTTGTTGAAGAGANCTTCTGTCCATTTTTAAATCAGATTTTTTTGGGGGTGTTGAGTTTCATAAGTTCTTTATGCATTTTAGATATTAACCCTTTATTGGATATGTCATTTGCAAAATATCTCCTCCCATTCAGTGTGTTGCCTTTTAGTTTTGTTGATTGTTTCCTTTACTGTGCAGAAGCTCTTAATTTTATTAAGTTCCAATAGTTTATTTTTCCAGAGACCTACCTATTTTTTTTTAAAGACTTTATTTATTTGACACAGAGAGAGTGAGCGAGAGACAGGGAGCAAGGACAAGCAGTGGGAAAGGCAGGCTCCCCACTGAGCAAGCAGCCCAATGTGGGACTTGATCCCAAGACCCTGGGATTCCAAGACCCTGGCATCAAGACCCTGGGGTCATGCTAAAGGCAGATGCTTAACCAACTGAGCCACCCAGGCACCCCACCAAAGACCTATCTAGAGAGAAGTTGCTACAGTGGTGTCAAAGAGGTTACTGCTTGTATTCTTCTCTAGGATTTTTATGGTTTCAAGTCTCACATTTTGGTCTTTAATTCATTTTTGAATTTGTTTTTGTGTATAGTGTAAGAAAGTTTTTCAATTTCATTCTTTTGCATGTAACTGTCCAGTTTCCCCAACACCATTTGTTGAAGAGACTGTTTTTTTTCCTCATTGCATATTCTTTCCTGCTTTGTCAAAGATTCATTGATTATATAACTGTAGGTTTATTTCTGGGTTTTCTATTCTGTCTATCGATCTATGTAGCTGTTTTTTTTTTTTTGCCAGTACCATACTGTTTTGATCATTACAGCTTTATAATATAACTTGAAATCTGGAATTGTGATACCTCCAGCTTTGCTTTTCTTTTACAAGATTGCTTTGGCTATTCCAGGTCTTTTGTGGTTCTGCACAAATTTTAGGATTGTTAGTTCTAGTTCTGTGAAAAATGCTGTTGGTAATTTAATAGGGATTACATTGAATGTGTAGATTGCTTTGGATAGTATAGACATTTTAACGATATTTGTTCTTCCAATCCATAAGCATAGAATGTCTTTCCATTTGTTTGTGACATCTTCATTTCTTTAATTGGTATTTTATAGTTTTCAAAGTACAGGTCTTTTACCTCTTTGGTTAAGCTTATAATATCCCCTTATTTCTTCAGCATTTGATATCTATAAGACTAGTACATTTTTATGCCAAAGGGATGATTTCTCATTAATTGATTCCACTGTTCCATTTGAAATTTGATTCAAAGTCCTCTGGGCTTTTTTTCTTTTGGGGACAATAAAAAGACAAAGTAATAGATCATTCTAAATATCAGGGAAGTTTCACATTGTGTAACATAATAGATTCTTGAAGTTGAGGTCTTTGAAATCTTTACATTTTTTATCAGTGTAAATCACCCAAATCTAAGATAACTTACTGACTCAAAATTTAGTTATGAGTGTAGTCAAATATGAGTAGAAAAAGTCACTCTTTTTAAGTTATATTGTCAACATCTTTACCATTATTTAGAAAGTAAAATCCCTTCTGTTACATTCTATTGGTCACAGAAAGTCACAAGCCCAGACCAGATGCAAGGAGCAGGGAATACATACTATTTAATAAGAGGAACTGCAAAATCATATGGCAAAAAGAATGGAAATGAAGATTGGGGCCATTATTGCAGTATACTAGAGTCCCTCTGAATGTTCTTTTGTCATTTTCCTGTTGAGAAAACAAGACCCATCAAGGTCAAACAAGCTGTTCAGGGTGATGCAGTAAGTGACAGACAGGAATGGACTCTGCATCCAGGCTGGGGATCCTGTCATTTCACCACGCTGTCCCTCTAAAGGAGCAGTAACATTTTAACTGATGCATTTGGTGTCAAAGCTCCAGAAAGGAAGAACTGGGGACATTTTAGGTCTCTTGATAAACAAACCTTACTACTGGTGATCTTAGACACCAGTTAGATTTCTTATACCATTAGTTAATTTTTCCTACATCGGACATTATCTCTGTTTTTGCAAGGATAGTAAATTGGCTTCCAGGCTAATAAAGAGCTATTAGCACCTTTCTTTCCCTCTTTTCTTGTCATTATTATCTAGTATACTATAAGATTATGCTAATAATGCTGTTGCAGGGTGCCTGGGTGGCTCAATGGGTTAAATAAAACTCCTGTCTTCGGCTCAGGTCATGATCTCAGGGTCCTGGGATCGAGCCCTGTATCAGGCTCTCTGCTCAGCAGGGAGCCTGCTTCCTCCTCTCTGCCTGCCTTTCCACCTACTTGTGATCTCTCTTTCTCTCTGTCAAATAAATAAAATCTTTAAAAAAAATAATGCTGTTTCAGATATCCTCAAACAAGATTAATCAGGGTGGACTTGAAACTGATGGCTTGTTTCATTTATAAGCAGTTCAGAAACAAATGTTATCTCAGTGTGGCATGGCTAACATGTAAGAGGGAAAGTCTGGGAACAAGTTCAAAAGGATCTTTTCTCTATTGCATGTAATTATAATGGTATTCTCAGTTTTCTTGGAGAGACACTGCATCTGTCTGTTTTTTGCCTGCTATAATAAATTATCTTCATAATGAGTAAAATAGGTCACACTATGATTTTTTTCTCTTTCCTCTTTCAGCGGACAATAATGAAATTCTTCTTAATCATAATTGTATGATTTGATGTTTCTGAACTGTTCTTACTCTATTTCAGCCTCTCTAAAGTTAGGTCTGTTTCATGGCATATTATCTTTTTCTCATGGTGGATGGTTCTGAGTTTGACGAGCCTCTTATTAGTGTATTGGGAACAAAACACTCCAAAATCCTAGGTCAGTGGCAAGTACTCCATACTGATGTCCTCAGACTTTAAAATAAAACCTGTCTTCATTATCTCTTCTGAAGTTAGCTAGTGATTTCCATTTCAAGCAGGAGGTACAAATAAGGGAGATGGAAGCAGTAGGGATTAAACATAAACAAATTTTTAGCCCAGTGGTAACTGGCAATGTCACCAGAACCTCAGTCATCTGACTTGACTTGCTCCTTATGACTACTCTTTGGCATATAGATCCCTCGGAGGTCTCTCTTGTGGTGTTGAGCACCACCTCCCTTCTGGCCATGTTGGGGCATTCTTTCCTTTCCAGTAATCACTGAATGACTAGTGTGTGCTTCCTAAAACTGCATCGGTGCCTTTGTCTCACTGCTGTGGTGTACATCCCCCTTATGCTGTGTTTCCCCCAGTCCCCACATCGATGAAGCGAACTGAGAACAAGGCATTCAGTTCTTCTGTTCCCAAATATTGACCCTGGATAGGGCTGTCTTCATCCTAGAATGGATAAATAAAATGATCCAAAGAACCTCAATCTCAGATAGTGCTTTTCTATGATAAACAAAAACTTTAGAAAACATTTCTGAGCCCTTACAAAGATGAAGAATAGTTGGCTTACATGGAACAAGAGTAGGAACCTCAGAAGAAATATGGTGAGAAATATGGTACGTTATCTGCCCCATGTAGGAAAATACATGCAGTGGTTTCTTTTTGTGGCAGTGATGTATACTGGATGTGGTTTAAGGCTCCAGAAATGCTGAAAAATACAGCTAACACCCTTTGAATACCTAGATTCATGAGAGAGTAAGGGAAGTCTCAGGAAAAAATTATTAGGAAATTCATACTACATCATTTGCTTAATTTTGGTCTAAACACTTGTTGGCAAGCACAATGACTTATTTTTATAGAATAAGTAATTGAAGAGATAATTTGGGAAGTAGAAGTTTTCACCTTTCCGAAAGGAATTGGAAAGAGTTTGAGATTATTATACTAATGTGTTAATTTTCAATTGGATGTATCAATTCTGCATTTTATAGAAATGATATGTTTTAATATTTTTCAGCTCATTAAATGCTAGTTAAAATGGTAGTCTATTGTTGCAATAATTAGAGTGTCTTTGTAAAAGATATATTTCATCCTCGCTAGAAAGTATATGGTGATTTTTATTCTTCATCCTCCACCCCCAGGTATGTTTCTTTGAAGTTCTCCAAGGAAAATGTTTATTTTCCAGTTAATACAAAAGTTAGCTTTATTGTAGGATACATCATCAGTGTGGTAGACTTTTGCCAACTTTATAGCTGCTGACCATTTTGTGAATACCTTTCACAAAATATTTCCCATACAGTTAGTATTGCTATCTGAAGTTAGAAGCCAACTCAGTCTTTCCAAACCACTACTATGAGCAAATACATGTGATCTGAGGTCCATCAATCAGACAAACTCACAAGGCTTTCGTTAGGCAGTGAATACTCTGAAGAAGCAGTTTTTTTTCACAGGACAGAGCTTATATGTTCCTATCAAGATGGTGCTTCTGGCTGACATGGGTTTCTGACTCCTCTGCCCCAAAATCAACCCTAAATAAACTATAGAAGTAAAAGAGAAGTATAAAAGCTAGGAAATAACAGTAACAAAATCAACAATACTTGAGGAATCCCTGGGGGAAGCTAGAGATTAGTGAGAGGTAGATGACTATAGCTTTGTGGAGATTTCCGGAAAGGCAGTCAAGGGATAGGTTGCAGACAAGCTGTTGAGTTCTGCTCTTGCCTCTCCCTGACTTTGCTGTGGTGTAGTCATTCATTGCTTGCTTCTTCACTATGCTGCCAGCAGGGAAAAATACAGGCAGTGCAAAACCTTGTTAGGCTGGACCTTAACCCCTTCTACATTACAATAAATACCAGGAAAGTACCATCAGAATAAAACACAGGCTCACAGTTCAAAATGACAAGACACCTGAGGACCACAGCTATCATAAAAGAGAAGTAATAACTAAGTAACAAATGCAATCTCAAGCTGGATGGATGGCAGAAACAGAACAAAACCAAAAAACAAAACCTATGAAATATCCTTAAGTAGATAAGGAAAATATTTGCAAATTAAAAATAAGAAATATAAGGAAAATAAATTATAGGGAAATGAAACTATGACTTAGGAAAAAACTACTAGTAAAAATGGCTGAGCATAATATAAAGAATAGGGTGGACACAGGTAAAATTGAAGCAGTCTCCCAGAAGGCAGGAGGAATGGATAAAATAAAATATAAACTATATCAAAGACATAATGTACCAGCAGGTAGATGAGGAGGGTTCCAGGAGGAGAGGTAAAGAACGCAGGGAGATGAAGACATTTGGAATAATGATTAAAAGAAGTTTCTCAGAATTAAAAAGCAATATGAAATACCTCAGACTGAGAGCATTTATGGAATATCAGGTAGGAGAAAGGAAGAAAAACTCATACCTCTACATAGAATTACAGTAAAATTTAAGAGAACTACCAAGTGTAATTTTCAAAAGTTAAATATTTGGTTCTTATACGAATATAGAATAGGCAGTGTCAAAGACTTTTTTTCAACTAATGAATGAGGTGCCTAGTATGATGATAAATTTATTCAAAGAGCATTTGAGGGACAAGGACTTATATAGTAGATTAAGAAGAACATTTCCAGCAAAAGAATGTTAGAATAAGATGGCTAAATGTATAGAAAATTAGTTAATGTTTTACAGGACAATAAAACCATAACCTGTGTGGCTATCTTTTTCTAATGGACAAAAGTCTAGAAGTTTACATGTAATCTTAGTGTCTAAGCACTAATAAAGATAATTAGGTAAGTTAAATATTGGTACATTTCCTAATTAATTAATCCTTAAGGGAACCTATTAAACAATGTCCCAGGATGATGTGGCAGAGGACATGCCACCCACTTTTTTGCCTTATTTCCCAATTGGATATTTTTCTTCCTATCAGGTCTTAGATATAGAGATAACAAATGGATTTCAAACAAATAGATTTTCCAAGCTGTCATTCTTTGTGTTGACCTCTTTGGATCATCCTTACATAAATCTGTCTTTTGTCCTTACTTCTGTTTTTATCATGTCACTTTGGATAATGTGTTCCCTACCTTGGCCTGATTTTTAAAATTATAATTCTTTATAAAGGAGAGTAGCAATAGCTGACAATTTCCCTGAGTACAGTGAACTCAGCAAACTGAAACTTATTTTTTTTCACTATACCACTTAATAATATAGGAGTTAAAGCACTTTAGTGTGCACCAGACTCCACTAGGAGACTTATTTTTAAATTCCTATTTAGTAGATATGGGGTGGTGGTAAGTACCTTGTATTTTTAACAACAACAACAACAACAAAACAACAACAAAAAAAACCCCCAAAAAACCAAGAAATTTGGAAGACTACTGACATTTGAGAAATACTGATTTAGGTTCTCTCCGTAATTTATGAAGCAAGTTCTATTTTCAGTGTGCCCTAGGATCATTGTGTTAAAATCAATTCCAATTTGTTCAGGTCAGTGTTCAGGACATAAAGAATGTAGATGTCACTGATTCTCAGATTTTAATGTCCTTTGGAATTAGCTGAGAGCATGTAAAAAATGTGGGTTCTTAGGTTCTTAGGGCTCAGCTCCTACAAAAATGTGATTTAGGAAAGGTGACACAGGTTGAATAAAATTGTATTTTTAATAAGCAGCTCAAATATGATTCTTATGAAAGTGAAGGCCAGACTTTGGAAATGCTAGTAAAGATCAGTAAAATTTGTCAGTAGTACTACTAGCCTTCTTTTTCTCTCCTTTCCCTAAAGGAAGTATTAAGACAAACAAAAAAGATTTTATTTCCCCTTCAGAGGAAGTGCTAGTAAGATACAAAGAAAGAGCTTGCTAATGAAAGTAAGAGAAGCAGTTGTTATGTATGACTTGGGTTAGATAAACTCTAACTACTTAGAAGTTCATTGTAAATATTTTCACTGTGTCCATTAAGTATGTTGAAATTATCAATATTTTCAAAGTCTGGGCGCCTGGGTGGCTCAGTGGGTTAATGCCTCTGCTTTCGGCTCAGGTCATGATCTCAGGGTCCTGGGATCGAGGCCCGCATCGGGCTCCCTGCTCAGCGGGGAGCCTGCTTCCCCCTCTCTCTCTCTGCCTGCCTCTCTGCCTCCTTGTGATCTCTCTCCCTTTGTGAAATAAATAAATAAAATCTTTAAAAAAAAAATATTTTCAAAGTCTGATGATTCTATTTTTTCATGTCAACATAAGCTAATAATTCAAATATACACCCCAGTTCTAATAGTGAAATGAGTTAGGTTTCTTCTTCTGGAAGGAGAAACTATGGAGACTAAGGATGCTAAGGGTGGCAAGGTGGCACTTTGCTAGGAAGACTGGAACCGTGGAGTTGCCCCAGAAAGTCTACTCTTCCAAGTCTACTCTTCCTGAAGTGGGGAATCTGAAAATGATGCTACATGGAGAAAAACAAAGAGCTTAGGAGGTATAATTCATCTGACCAAGAAGGACACCAGTTGTTGAGAGAAGTTTGGGGTGTATAGTTCTAAAATCTCTTGGTTATTATGTATTTAGCAAGTCTCGATNCGCCCCAGAAAGTCTACTCTTCCAAGTCTACTCTTCCTGAAGTGGGGAATCTGAAAATGATGCTACATGGAGAAAAACAAAGAGCTTAGGAGGTATAATTCATCTGACCAAGAAGGACACCAGTTGTTGAGAGAAGTTTGGGGTGTATAGTTCTAAAATCTCTTGGTTATTATGTATTTAGCAAGTCTCGATTTTTTCCAGGGTAAAACAAAGACTGCTTTCTGTTTCCCTCTATTTCATATTTCCTTACCCCTTTTCTACCATTATAGACTTGAAAAGCTTCTTTATCATCTAGGATCTTCAGTGCCCTGATGTTGCCCATTACTCAGACTCTTAAGCCCTTT
Source organism: Ailurus styani (assembly GCA_002007465.1). NCBI lineage: Eukaryota > Metazoa > Chordata > Mammalia > Carnivora > Ailuridae > Ailurus > Ailurus styani. The sequence goes on from LNAC01000199.1 coordinate 1,036,384, forward strand.
AACAGAGCAGGTATCTACCCATTCTGTAAATCTCAAAATCAGGGGGTATAATGTTCTACGTAGAGGGGCTGTTCATAAATGCTGCTCATAAATTTTTCCTAACGATATTTTCCACATTCCTGTTAGTTTTTTCCAACTTTTAATAAGACTCAATTCTTTTGAAATAGAATTGCAGATTGAAATCAGTGACTTGTCACTGATGAGTTTGAGTTAGGATGAGTATGTCACATGTTTGCATGTAATGACATTTCTTATATACCTCCTTGGCAAGAAAAATGATTCATGTTATTCATGATTAGCCTTTGGAATTCCATGAAGTTTAAACTGTTGTCCTAGATCCAGGAGAGGATCTGTTACTGTTTTTGGAGGAAAACAAAATCCTGCCATACATGACTAATCACTCATCAGCAAATTTGGTTTCAGTAAAGAAGTCCATCCCTACCTTGCCTGACAAAAGGAATAGTATGCATTTCAGCTAGCAAAACAGTAAAAAAAAAAAGATGGTTTCTGAATACAGGCTAAACAGCCATGCCAGAACCTAACTTTATATTTTCAGACTTTCATTAGATGTAGTTACTTCTGCAGGGAAGTCATGGTTTCCCTTGTGGCATAGCCAAAATCAATGTAATGGTAGAATATTATTTCAAGATTGAACTGGGTTATGAGATTTTTTTTGGACTGGATTATGATTATGTCAAATTTTATCTCTGCAGATTCTAAACACTAATCTTGAGGTTTAGTAATGGCAGGCACTTATGAAATCTGTTTCTACTGCAAGTAGATACACAATTTCTGTCCACAGATGCAGATTAATTCCCTTTGGGTCCTATGACTGCAATTCCAGTATACGGTCTTTGGACAGAGATGTTTTCTATAATTGGGGCAGAGTCTATCCTATGAGGCTGGTTCTTTCTCTTCAGGGGTAACACAGAAACAAAGCATAATTATTCTGAAAATAATATTGATTAAAAGAGAGAGCTTTGGGAAGTGGGAAATACATACTTCCAGTTAAAGAATGAATAAATCACAGGAATAAAAATTACTGCACAGGGAATAGAGACAGTGGTATTGTAATAGTGTTATATAGAGGTAGATGGTAGCTACACTTGTGACAAGCATAGCATGACATGTAGACTCACAGAATCTAACACACCTGAAACATTGTGTGTCGACTCTACTTCAATTAAAAAAAACAAAAAAGAGGCTTAAATTGCTTCTTTAATATGAAAAGTGAATACAAAAGATAAAGAGAATGGAATACCTTCAACACACTGTTTATCAATCCACTATAGTTATTGATTGCTTAACCAAACCTTCATCTTCCTTTCTTTCAGAAATCTTCTACCTTTCTACCTAAAGTGGTTTAGACAAGCTCATTGCTCTGCTTACCATTCTGGCTGAAATTCATGAGAAAGTTGAATATTGGCTTCAGCCATTTCCTGTATCACAGTATGTAGAAGTCTATACTGGTTTCCTTAGTGATTCTCAGAGGAGGCCTTTATTCACCTGCTGCTTATTCTACTTACTTGGTGCCTATGAAGAAAAGTTGAGTGGGGTTTCTGCTTTTCAGAGTGACTCTCTTTAGGAGGGCCTTTTGGTCCCATTGCAAAAATGTAAAAACCTTAAGTTCTCAGATTTTGTCCACAGTACATGTATCAGCCATTTATTATAATGATGCTATATAACAAATAACTACCAAATGTCAGTGGTCTACAACAATAAGCACATTTATTGCTCACATGTCAGGGTGGTCAGCCAGGTGGTTCTGCTGATTTTAACTGGGCTGGCTCACATGTTCAGGGGAAGCCTGGCTGTCAGCTGATCTAGGCTTTTTGTTGTGGGTTGAATTGCGTCTCCCTCCCCCCACCCCCAAATTTCATCTACAGAAGTCCTAACTCCTAGTACCTCAGAATGTGACCTTATTTGGAAAAATTATTGTTTGTAATTGCTTTATGCAGTTGTCTCTCCAAATCTGATAGAAGAAAATAGTTTTAAACTTCTGATAAAGGACTTATATTCAAAATGTACAAAAACTCTTAAACTTAACCATAAAAAATAAAGAACCCAATTTTTTTTTAAAGATTTTATTTATTTATTTGATACAGAGAGAGAGATTACAAGTAGGCAGAGAGGCAGGCAGAGAGAGAGGAGGAAGCAGGCTCCCTGCGGAGCAGAGAGCCCGATGTGGGCCTCGATCCCAGGACCCTGAGATCATGACCTGAGCCGAAAGCAGGGGCTTTAACCCACTGAGCCACCCAGGCGCCCAAGAACCCAATTTTTAAAATGGGCAAGAGATCTGAATAGGCACGTCACCAAAAAAGATACACAGATGGCAAATAAGCATATGAAAAGATGTTCAACATTTGTTATTAGGGAAATGCAAATTAATACAACGAGATAACATAACACCCCCATTAGAATGGCCAAAATCTAAAACACCTGACAATACCAAATTCATATGAGGAGGAAGAACAAAAGGAACTCTCATTCATTGCTGGTGGGAATCCAAAATGTTGTAGTCACTTTGCAAGAGTTTGGCAGGTTCTCTTAAAGCTGAAGTTTGTCTTACCAAAAGATCCATCAACTGCACTCCTGGGATTTTACCCAACTGATCTGAGAACTTACATCCACACAAAAACCTGTATGTGAATGTTTATAACATCTTTATCATAGTCCCCCCAAATTGGAAGCAATTAAGATGTTATTCAATAGGTGAGATGGATAAACACACTGTGGTATATCTGTACAATGGAATACTATTCCAAAAAGGGCTGAGGTATCAAGCCATATAAAAGTTTGGATAAATATTAAATGTGTATTTCTAAGTGAAAAAAATCAGTTTGACAAGGATTCCATTTATGACATTCTGGATAAAGCAAAATTATAAAGATAATAGTGGGGTCAGTGATTGCCAGGGATGTGGGGAGTGAGGAGGGTTGTTATGTTGTTGTGTATTTCAGCACATAGGATTTGTTAGGATGGTGAAATTATTCTGCACGGTATTCTAATGTCTAGATGTATGACATTTTGCATTTGTCAGAATCTATAGAATTTTAACACAAAGAATTACCTTAATGTATACAAATTTAAAGAGGCCTTTGGACACTCAAATGACAAGAGGCAGGATCAGAAATCTACAGAGCTGAAAATATGGATCATTTCTTATGGAAAAGGAAGCCTAACTCAAGAGTTCAGATCCAGGGGGCTAGCAATCTGAGCAAAAGCCACGAAAAAGTACTTTTAGGAAGCAGAACTGGGTTGCATTAGAGGAATTGGTGACACGATCATCTGAGTTTCAGAATTGCTATGGAATAGTGATTGTTATATGCCTCCTGCGCCATTTTTTTGGGAAAACGATTATCGACTCCTGCTAATTGGGCCCTTGTGTAACCCACTCCTGTCAAATCTAAGTTGGCTCTGTGACCCTCTTTTGATCAATGGAATGCAGCAGCAGTGGCAAATGTTTTACAGTTTCTACCTGTCCCGTAGCACCAGCTGCCCATCAACTGATGGTGAATAGAGCTTTGATTATCTCCATTCAATTGCTGTAAGGATTTTTGATGAAAGCCTATGTACAACTGCTTTAGAGAATAACAGTTTATAGATGAATCACTGATATTTAAATTGTTCTGTAAAAAACAATAATTCAACTAAGTTGTAAGGATCTAATTGACTTTATTGAATGATTCACGGATTGGGCCATAACCTATCTAGTAACAGAAAAGAGTTCCTGAAAAGAGAAAAGTTTTCAAAGGTGGAGAAGGGTTGGGACAAAGAAGTCATAAATTTTAAAAAAAAGGATTATTTCAGGCAAGGTCACCTTTCCTTGAGGGGAATGATAGGGTCTCTGAGGATGATTATTTCATTAATGCATACCAGAAAATGTCCAACTAGTTAGTTAGGATACATTTCTGGGAACAGTTGAAACTGCAGTTAGGTCAGGTATTAAATCTTGGTTTAATATTGTGGGCTTAACCCAAGTGACACCATTTTAGGCTCATTTTTTTTTAACAGTTCCATTTATTTTTTTCTTTTAAAAAGAATCATAATAATTATTTTAAATTTTTATGTTTTCCTGAGTCTTAAATGAGATATTGCCTATATAAAAGTACAATTCATGGTAAGATGTTACTGAGTGACATTTGGTAAGAAGAAAATGACCTTCAAAATTGTTGGATTCTGACTTTGAATTGAAAAGAACTTGAGGGAAGAGAGGTATTGCTGGGCAACATGATTTTGCCCCAAAGAAGTCATCCATTACTTGAATTTAATCTAAGGGTTGTATTTACTTTTTGCTTTTGTTTTACTCTTTTTTTAGAAGAACTAAATTCTTTAGTGAATGAGGACATGACTTTTTAGAATGTCAGGCTTGTGACCCTAGGATTTCATCTTGAGGGTCTTACAGTAGAAATTCCATTGTGAATTGCATCATTGTTTGAGTCTCATTTGTGGTTCTTCTGTGTCAAGTAGAGAGAAATAAGCATCTTGCCAAATGCAGCAAAACTACACATTAATGGTCAAGATAACAAAAAGTATCTTCATCCCCTTTCTACCCGAGAAAACTAATGAAAACAACAATAAAATACCATAAACTCTCTAAAGCTTAAAAAGGGACCAAGAAATAAAAATTTAGAGCAGCCCAATACCTCCACCATGTACTAAAATCCCAGGGACTGGGCTGAAATCATTTAATCATTATTGACCAAGAGTCCTTCACAAATCCTATATCTAATATGTTGTTTGCAGTATTTTAAAAAGCTGACTAAATTATGCATCTTTCTTTTTAATATTCCTAAATGTAGGAGGATCTTATCCATGATTATTTTAAAGTGTCATCCTGGGATTCCACAAAATAGAATTACCTAGTGTGTTAACCCCTAGTGCATATACTGTGAAACTCTAAAATTTGGCTTTTCAAGCCAGCTTTTCTCCTTCTACTAACAGCACACAGTTTTTTTTCTTTTTTCTTTTTTCTTTTTTTCAGAATAAGCTTTCCACACTCTCAGTTCATGTGACTGTTTTGAATAATGCCACTCTAGTTTAAGAAATAATCATGAGACCCTAGCCTGGCCAATGAGAATTAAGGCAATTGGTTCAGATGGCAGGTGATTCAATTAGGACAAAGAAAATGATAGCATTTGGACTTCTCTTGACACTTATTTTGAAAGAGGTGTTTCTTTCCCCTAGCAGAGAGTAGTTCATAGAATGCAAACCTGGAGCTGCTAGTTACCATCTCTTCTGTCACTTGCAGAGAACCTCTCTGGAAATGAAGCTAACACAGAAGGGTCCAGAGAGACAAATTTCTGACAATACCAGTTAAATACTTGGATTTTGTCATTGCTGAAGCTGTGTTGATTCCTGCACTGTCCCTTTTCAAGCCAGAAAACTATTTTATCTTTAAATGAGTTTATGTTAGCTTTTGATTATTTGTAAACATAAGAATTATGACTAAAGTAGATTCTAGATCAGAATTTTTTTGTGTAAATTATATCAGTTATCTACTGCTACATTATGAACAAACACAAAATCTCAATAATTATTTTGTTTCTATATCTGTAGGTTGACAGAGGAGTTGGATGATCTAGGGTAAGATTGGCTAGCAGCTCTGCTAATATTGTTTGGCCTTTCACATTCATCTGGGAGTCAGCTGGGTTTAGCTGGATTAACTTTGCTCTGTTCCACTTGTCTCTCATCCTCCTCCTGAGACTGCCCAGCTGGGCTGAGCATAATTTCCTCATGGCAGTGGAAGAAGTGCCAGTGTGCAGGCTGGATCACACAGGTGCTTTTCAAGGCTCTCTCTGTGTCTTATCTGGTAATGTCGCCAAAATGAGATACATGGTTCAGCAGAAACCAAAGGATGGGAAAATATGGCCCACCCATAGTGGCATTGCACACTTAAGTGGCAAAGCGCGGAGGAGATGACTTGAAACAATTGTCTAAACTATCACATTGAAACTGAGAGATACAACTTCTTTTCAGCCTCTCCAGCTTATTCTATGTACCCTAAAATTTGGGAACTTCAGGCTTAGCGCTGAGGTTCTCAGTGCTAACCGAATCATCTGGGGGCTTAAAAATTTCTAATGCTTAAACCCCAGCCCCCAGAGATTTTAATTTAATGGGTCATAGGTATTGGAATTTTAGGGGGAAAAATGATTCCTGGTTAAGAACTACTCTCCTAGAAGATTTTGAGTTTCAGAGGAAATCATTGTATGTTTTTCCCCTCTGCTGAAATTGTTAATGGAGATGAAATCAGAGGAAAGTATGAATGGAGAACCAAATCTCAGAAAAGCAGCTCTTAAAGACTAGTCAGAAGCAAGTCTTTAATGAATATCTTCTCTATGCTGGGGGTTTGCTGGCCACTAGGGAAATTGTGGCTGATACTAGATGTGCAGACTTGCCTACATGAAGCTCAGAGAGTCTTCAAGAAGATGGATGATAAGTAAATATTTACAAATTATTGAATAGTAACAAGTATGCAAAGTACTGCAAAACACAAGAACAAGCTGCTATGAGAACAAATAACAGACACCTGTTTTCACATGCAAATGCATCAATCTCCAGAAGGAAGACAGAAAAACTATAGAGATAAGAAGGAAAATATCTTAAAAAGTCAGTCACATCTTATTTTATAACTAGTCTTTTCTCTCAAACTGTTTTTGTGTCATTACTACTTAGACAGCCTGTGTTAAGTTGCATGGATTCTGCAGGAGTCAGAGCTCCAAAGTCAGAGCTGGACCATGATAACACCTTTGATTAGGTGATGAGCTGAAATCTGGGCAGTCTGTCAATTTAACTTCTTTGTTGATCTTGATTGACTCCAGCCCTCTAAAGAGTAGAAGGTTTTATATGGTGTAATGTCTGTCACATGGATTGCATTATGCCTAGTTATGTAATTCTAAAACTGACTTTGTTTAACAAGTGAAACATGCTTAAAGTTATCATCTTTTTAAAATTTTTGGAATTTAAATTCATTTTAGTTAACATATACTATTAGTTTCAGGGGTAGAATTTAGTGATTCATCAGTTGCATATAATACCCAGGGCTTATTTCATCACAGGCCCTCCTTAGTATCCATCACCTAGGTACTTCATCCCCCCCACCTCCCCTCCAGCGACCATATTTATTTCCTATAGTCCAGCATCTCTGATGGTTTGCCTCCCTCTCTGTTTTCATTGTATTTTATTTTTCCTTCCCTTCCCCATGTTCATCTGCTTTGTTTCTTAAATTCCACATATGAGTGAAATCATATGGTATTTGTATTTCTCTGACTTATTTCACTTAGCATAATACCCTCTAGTTCTACCACATTGTTGCACATCTTTTTGATGGCTGCATATTTCACCACACACACACACACACACACACACACACACACATCTTCTTCATCCATTCATGTGTTGATCCTGATTGACTCTAGCCCTCTCAAGCATTTTTATATGATGTAATATCTGTCACTTGAATTGCACTGTGCTTAATTATGTGATTCTAAAGCTGACTTTGTTTAACAACTGACACTTGCTAAAAGTTATCATCTTAAATCAGAAGTAGGACTATAATTCATTCAATCTGGCAAGTCTCCCATTTGGTATTCTACCACATGAGAATCCTAACAGAAATTCAGCCAAAGGAGAATTCTTGCCAGCAAATATAGATTTTTTTTTTTTTAGTTCTAGAATAATGCATCTTCCCTGCCAACCTACTTCACAAAGTTATTATGACTTTTATTTAGTCACTCAATATTTAATAAAAGCCTATAATGTTTTTTATTTCATTAGAAATGAGTTCATTGCCATGCTGATTATTAGAGGCATTAAATGTGATACACTAAAAGATATTTTTGCTCTGTTACCTGCTGTGAGCATTTAAAAAATTATTTAAACATTTAAAATCAAAAGATGCCAATGCATTTCAATTTTGCCTAACCCATGGTCAGAAAATATATACAGTGCCAGTCAGTAGTTGAAGTAAATTTTATATTAGTATTGCCACAATAATAATTGTTTTTCCCTCATGGAATATAACCTTTAATAAATTTTAACTCTATTTTTAGTCTGCTGCACTTTCCAAATTTAACATTTAAATTTGACATGTATATTACATTCTTAGTGTTGCATAGCGAAGGACCACAAACTTAAGGACTTAACCCAACACACATTAATTATATCATAGTCTCAGTGGGTCAGGGATTCAGTTAAGGTTTAGCAGGGCCCTCTGTGCCAGGGCTTCTCAGAAAGCTGTATTCAAATTGTTGCCTGGGGGTTGGGTTCTTATCTGGGGGCGGTGTCCTCTTCCAGGCTTAGGTGGCTCAAAGGAGGCTCCAGGGAGATACCTTGCTCCTTCCATCAAGTGAGAATTGGAGAGAAGTACTTTTGACACAGAAGAGGGCCCTCACTCAACCATGCTAGGATCCTAATCTTGGCCTCCCAGCTTGAAAGACCATGAACAACAAATTTATGTTTATAAGCTACCCAGTCTATGGCATTTAGTTACAGCAGACCAAATGGACTAAGACAAGGGCCATTTTAAAATTCTACCTACCACAGAGTGAAACTAAGATCTAACATAGTTATAAAATATCTTTGAGAGAAAAAATTTTAATTTGGAGTTTTATTTAAAAATTTTGTTAAAAAATTCACATACAATATGTACCTTATGCATTATGTTTTACTTTGCAATGTACACACATACACACACACACATTCAGGAGTGTACTTGTATACTATGGTGCTGTCAGTGATCATTCAGAAGATAATATTTGGAGGATAATTTTTCTTTTGACTGTCCTTCAGCTACATTTTCAATATACTTCAAATCAAAGGCCAATTTCAAGGGTTTATAACGAAAGAATTTAGTTGTTCATTAGCTTTTCAAGGGTGGAGGGAATACTAAATCAAGTCAATAACTAGTTGTTTGATGAGTGAAATGTTCTTTTCATTCAAAAAAACATGTGGCTAAATTAGAATCATTTTCTTTTGCAAATATATTTACTTTATGGAAAAAAATCTCTAAGAAATGAACACAAAACCCAGTAGGAAATCAATAAAAGTCTGATTAGGAATTATTTCCTAATGTGTAAGCATATATACATCTTTTCTGGGGGAAAAAAAGACTTGCCTATTTTTCTCACATCATTATTAAAATATATTACTAATAAGAAAATACTGTTTGAAAACCACTGAAAATTATTCCAGCTCATGAAGAAAGATCATTTTGGAATTTCATGTTCCTATAGGGTTTAACTATTTTCCTAAAATAGATCTTCCCATGCTCTTTGCAGAAATAAACCCAAAATAATAAGTTAATTTTAATTTAATTATTTGACCAGTACAAAACTATTTTAGGAAGACTCTTAAAGGCATCTTTATGAGTGATCTGAAGAGTTCCCTTAAAATTTTTTGTATCACTAAATAAAAATCGATATTTTAATAGTTTTCTTATTTGTTAACCATGAAATATAAAAAGTCAGTCCACAAATTTAATGAATGGAATTAAGGGAGGTAACAAAAATTAATATAATAAAATTATAAAATAACAAGTTAATTAGAAAGTCATGACAGAACACAATTAAGAAGGAGGAAGGAAGCTGGGGTTGAGATTAAAAGGTAAGTCTCCAATCTGGTGGTAAGCATTCTAGAAGCCAGTGAAATGAGGAAACTGAATTCTAACATTGATGCGAGCAGGCTGGGTTTGAGGACCCAGAGGCGGGGGTCCCACAGAGAGTCTTTGACTTCATGCAGGATAGAAATCAAACAGGAGGCAGAGGAAGTGAAAGCAGAGTTTATTGAATGGGGTGAATAACAGAGAGGAAGGGAGAATAAATCTCGTTGTTGCTTGGAGTTAGGGGTTTATATTGGAAGGGGATCTAGAGTACATGTTCCTTTAGGATTCCAAGGTAGGGGTCCGATCAAAGATGACTGTCAGGTGAACAATAGGTGTTATTCCATAAATCAGCAAAGGTAGGGGATATTGATGCCAGCATCAGTTGAAGTTTGTTTGAAGTTAACATCCTGGAACATGTGTGGGATCTGGCTCTTATTAGATGTTATCAGGTGTTTGAGGCCTAAAACAAAACTCAGAGAATGATTAACTTTTTTGCTTTCCCCTTGAAGTAGGAACATAGCTTCTTTGGCTTATTCAGAAATGGGACCTAGCAGAAAAGTAGTAAAGATGGAGCCTTTCCAAAATGGGAGTCCCTTCAGCTTCCCTATATCAACACGAACACAGAAAATCTTTACCCTCTATATCATTATAGAGAGCCACAGCATGATTCATTCATTCCAAAGATGTTTTTAAGTGACAACTATATGTCAGGCACTGTTTTTAGATGTTGAGGTTATGACAGAGAACAAAAGCAAGAAATTTCTGCTCTCATGAAGTTTATGTTCACATTCACATTCTATTTGCAAGGCAGAAGGTGATAAATATGTTTTTTAGGCATGTATATCTAATGGTGGGAAGTGCTATGAAGAAAAAAAAAGAGGAGAGAATGGTTGGATGGGAAAGTGGTGGTCAGTGAAGGCTTCTGTGATGACATAATGGGTTTTGAACCCATACTTGAAAACACGAGGGATTGAGGCATGTAGTTATTTGGACAAAGAGCTTTCCAGGCCAAAGGGAAAGTAAATACAAAAGTCATGAGGTGGGACATGCTTGATGTGTTCTCTGAAGAGAAAAAAGGCCAGTGCAGTTGGAAGGAAGGAGAGTGAAAGATTTTATTCTTAGTGAAATAGAAAGCCACTTGGAAGGGTTAGATAAGTAAATGATATTATTTAAAAGGATTGCCTTGTTCCATCCATATTGATGTAAGTGGTAAGTATTCAGCCTTTCTGATGGCTGAGTAATATTCCATTGTGAAATGGAATGCTAAGTGAAATAAGTCAATCATAGAAAGACAATTATTGTATGGTTTTATTCATATGTGGAATATAAGAAACAGGGCAGAGGACCATTGGGGAAGGGAGGGAAAACAGAATGGGAAGTCATCAGAGATGAAGTAAAACCATGAGAGACTCTTAACTTTAGGAAACAAATTGAGGTTTGGTGGAGGGGAGGTAGGTAGGAGGACGGGATAATTGGATGATGGGCATTAAGGAGGGCATGTGATGAGATGAACACCGGGTGTTATACAAAACATAAATTATTGAACACTACATCTGAAATTAATGATGTACTATAAGTTGGCTAATTGAATTTTAATTTTAAAAACAGTACAAAAGAAAATAAAAGAATTACCTTGGCTGCTGTGTTAAGATTAGACTGTAGAAAGTGAATGGAAGTAGGGAAATCCATTAGGGTTTTATCAAGATAATTCTGACCAGAAGTGACGGTGGCATAGATTAAGGCGGTAGTAGTAGTAAATGTTGAGAAGAATGGTTGGATTCTGGATATATTTTGAATAGAGAGGCAATTAGTGGCAACTGTGGAGTACTGGAGAAAGAGAAGCATCCAGGAGGGATTTTGGTTTGGGAGGATTAGTTTGAAATCCTGATTAGACATGTAAGTGGACATATGAAGGAGATATATGACTATCCAAGTTTGATGGTCAGGGGAGAGAGCAAAGCTAGAGATGTAAATTTGGGAATCATCAATATGTGGATTCTACTTAAGGTCTGGGACCAAATGATTAAGTGATGTGGATAATGAGAAGGAAGAGTCCTAAGATTGAGGCCCTGTGGCAATTTAATATTTGGAGGAAGTGATCAATTGTTGAGCAAGTTGAGAACTAAGAACCAATCACTATATTTGTTAGGTAGAGGTCCTAGTCATTGGTGACATGTCAAGAACACTTGCATTGGAATTGTGTGGATACGAAGCTTGATTGGGGTGAGTTCAAGACAGAGCAGAGGGAGAGGAAATAAGGATGGAAGTAGAGAAAATTTGCTTAAGGATTTTTGCTTCAAAAGGCAGAGAAATAAAGCAGTGTTTGGTAGGAGCAGGGTGGACAAAAGAGGGTTTTTTTTTAAGATGAGAGATGTTATAGCATGTTGTGTACTGAAAAAGGATAATCCAGTAGAAGGAAAAAAATAATGGAAGAGCCAAAGAGAAGGGCAGACAAATGCTCAGAAGAGCTTGCACTGGTGTGCTGCATGAACCTAAGTGGAGTGGAGGGTTGGCTTGATCCTCCATGAATGTGCTCATTCTCCACAGTACAGAAGTAAGCAGAACTGATAGGTGAAACCTTCCTTTTCTGGAGGATGGAAAAAGGAGCCTCCTTCCCTCCCTGGTGCTTCAAAGAGGTTTGGTAGCCTGCCAGCTGGCCTACAACTGACCTGTAGCACTCACAGTCAAGTCTCATTCTCTATCTTTTCTGTAGTCTGCATCATAAAAGCTGAAGCTAGAGGAGAACTAAGGATTGTCCTTATAGTATGAGGCATCATAAGAAATGGAACAATGGCAAAATTCTCACAGCTGTCACTACTTCACACAGATAATTGCCCATGTCTCTCTCAAGCGTAGTGTAGAACCTTACCCTAAAATAAGCATAATAAATCAGTGTCAGGAATGAAATAGTAACTCTACAGGGTGGCTCTGTGAAAGGGAAGTTTGAGGAGACTTTCCTTGGCATCTCACAGAGATTTTAGACCTCGGACTATTATTAGTCTGGTAGGAAGAGAACTCTTGACAGCTCCTAATAATATGAATGACTAAGCAGCACTACCCAAACAGGCCTTTGCTCTTCAGGAAAAGAACACTGAAGTGCTTTCAAGTCTTGCTTACTAGGTTCTAAGCCTTTTGTTGACTCCTCTCTCAGCAGTGCCCTGGAGAGCCTTTAAAATCCCATGTAGTGGCAGAGAGCTCCAGGCACGTAGACAACTGTCCCCAGGTGCATTATGATTCACACCTTAATTGGATCCTACTTGCTAGGTAAATGCTATAATCAAAAGCTAAATGGAATAAATTATCTATAAACTCTTGATGTCTTCTGATTCCTGGGCTACCCCCTGTAGTTTTATGATCACGGGGAGTTTTGTATTTATTCCAAAGTACTAATTTTCCACACCCATGATTTCATGTTGTAAAGATCAGATTTGATTGTGGCATTATTTCTCCCATTCTTCCTCAAATTCCTGTCCTTTTAGCAAGCAACTCTTTTTGAAAGAAAGATTACTAACATAAAACTAGTATAAAGCAGGTAAGAGCAAATGAAGATGACTTCACAGTTTAATTAATCCTGATTTGGATGGAAATGTATCACTGTTTAAAGAACTTCAGGAAAGAAGAAGCACATCCTGAAACCTCTGTTCTCCATATATGTTTGCATGTCTATAATATTTTTATGATCTCAATTCTATTTTCTACATATTTTTGCAGTTCTTATATTTTCGCAACAAATAAGAAAGACACATGAGGTTTTTCATTTTGGGTCATAGTAGATATGTAGTCAAAATACCTGCGGTGCAAGTCCCAGGTCTGCCCATTTATGGGTTGTGTGACTTTGGTGGTTCACCTGATGAGTCAAGACCAGGCTCGCTTTATCCACCAACCTACAAGTGTGTATTTCTTTTATGACTTTTGTTATTGCCCCAATTCTTGATTTTTTTCCTCATAGAGAGTAAAGAGAAGAGATAAAGAAAGTAAGAAAGATAGTAAATGATGATTAAAAGAGAAGAACTAAGTAACACTGTTTGAAAAAAATATGCAGTGGGAATATTCCCTCTCTTATTTTTTTCTTTCTTTCTTTTTTCTTTCTTTCTTTCTTTCTTTCTTCTTTCTTTCTCTCTCCCTCTCTTCTCCTTCTTCTCCTCCTTCTTCTTTTTAAAGAGGGATAAAGCAAGAACAGGGATGGGCAGAGAGAGAGAGAGAGAGAGAGAGAGAGAGAGAATCTTAAGCAGGCTTGATGCCCATCTTGGAGTCTGATGTGGACCAATGAAGGATTTAATCTCACCACCCTGAGATTACAACCTGAGCCCAAATCAAGAGTCGGACGCTTAACCAAATGAGTCACCCAGGCACCCCATCATCTTTCTTATTTTTAGGCAGCCGTTCCTCTTTCTTTCCCAGAACCACTCCCTCATTAAAGAATAGAAATAAAGTTCTTCAAAATCACATGTATTTTTGTCAATGGAATATAAATCTAAAAGGGGAAAAAATGGAGTTTTTAAAGGGAAAGAGGCTTCTTCCCTTTTTTTCTTAGAGCTTATCCGCTTTAGAAAACTTTTATTTTTGCATTCCTTCTTTATTCCTTTGATATGCATGTAAATCTTTCTCAAAGCTAAAAAGCATTTTGCCAGTTTTTCCATCCAAGAATGCCTTTTCAAGAACATGGGCACAATTTATTTGAATGTAAATCTCAAGGAAGAGAAACCTCTATTTCCCATCTTCATGGGTATTTAACTTAGAAGGCTGGCTCTAAATTGCAACTACCTATCATAGAGACATGAGAACTTTTATTACTCTTTTGGATAAAGGCAATTAGTGAACATAAATGACCACTCCAATTAGTATGTGAATTTAAGATGAGTTATATGTAATAGAGGGTGCTGTCAAGGAAAACTTTAAACTTCAAAGAAAAATGAGATTGAAAATAAAGAACACTTCACTATTCTGTGTTGCATATGTGTAATTATATGTGTGTGTGTTGGTTAACACCAGTAATTTTTTGGTTACAATGCCTTTGTTATTTTCTTGTTTATAGAACAAACTGCTATTAAAATAATATGAAAGCATTTCTAGAAAATGCTCCTTGATAAGAACTTGATATGCTTATATGCATCACAGAACAAATCAATCCTTCTCAATTCAGACATCGTCATTGAATATTCTCTATGTCTCTGAGACCATTAAGTTTTCTGGTGGTGGAATAAGTTGTTATAAACTTAATCTTTGACTTCAAGAGTTTAAAGAAATGACATCACTGAAACATCACTGAATAACATCACTGAAACAAATAGAATCCAATTAGATTGTGCTGGCAACACATTACTTAGAGCTTAATTAATTAGAGATAGAGATTAGGAGGATCCCAGGAATCTAATGGGATTCACAGGGAAGCATCCCGCTTCCTCCTCCTCACTGCCTCACCTCCCAACTAGAAATACTCTATTCTAATTTTTTTAAGTAGGCTCTACATTGGGTGTGGAGCCTGACGTGGGGCTTACACTCACATCCCTGAGATCAAGACCTGAGGTGAAATCAAGAGTCGGTTGCTTAACTGACTGAGACATTCAGGCGCCCCTAGAAATATTCTATTTTAAATAATTAAAGCTCTAACTGCAAATGGGATACACAGGGCACATGTTTAAAGGAAGCTCCTCACTGTTTTGGTAAATTTACCTGCTGCTCCATATCTTCTCACTCTTTCCACATTTCCATCACCACAGTGAAAGGAAATAGATTGCCATTTCCATCCTGAGTATCAGAGAGACATCACCCTCATATATATGCTTTCCTTTGCATTATGGGCATTGCCTCTCCGAGAGGCAGCTGTGGGTCATTGCTGGACTAGTCTGCCTTTGACAAATGCTTCCAAGCCTGGGGACCTAGGGCAAGAGCAGTTACCCCTCCTTTGGATAGAATTTTAATGTACTCACTCCACGTCATTTTTGCTTACAGTAATGTGTTGTTTGGAGACTGAATTGTAACATAATGCTTGAGTTGGCCTAGCAAAGCTCAGCTAATTTTCTAATCTTGTACTTCATTCTTGATTGCTGCTTTTTTTTTTTTAAAAGATTTTATTTATTTGACACAGAGAGAGAGATTACAAGTAGGCAGAGAGGCAGGCAGAGAGAGAGGGAGAGGAGGAAGCAGGCTCCCTGTTGAGCAGAGAGCCCGATGCGGGCCTCGATCCCAGGACGCTGAGATCATGACCTGAGCCGAAAGCAGAGGCTTTAACCCACTGAGCCACCCAGGCGCCCTTGATTGCTGCTTTTTACCAATAAAGATACATGACTAATAGTTTTCAGTGGGCCAATGAACCATTACGAAAAATAATTTTTTCTCTAGTTATTCTGGATGTAAACAAACTTAGGTCTGCTATTTTTGAAATTATTTATTTTTAAAATTCAGTCTACTTAATCGTTACTGCAGACTTTTGCCTAATTTGCAAAAAAAGCAAAAAAACAAAACACAAAAAACCCCAAAAAACTCTTCAGAACACAGATTCTTGTTTTATTTCCAGAGTGAAAATTAGGACAGCAACATCTACAGAAAGAATTCAAAAATTGTATCTTTTGAACTATGCACTTAAAAAAAAAGCCATCTTTTTCTTTTTCTGAAACTTATTTATTTCTTTATTATTTCATTAGCAGTGATTGAGACTAGTTTTTTACTCGCATTGAATCATCATGAAACTACATTTCTCCAGACATTATTTTGTAAATATTTACGAATCTTACAAGTGAACGATTTATATCATCTGTGTAAATATTGCATTGCAAGATGTCAATATATGCAGTCTAGCCATAAAAACTTTTACTATACAACACTATTTTTTTCTAGACTTGCATTCTCAACAGTTATAAATAAAAGCAGTTTTCACTGTTGTTGGATACATTATCTTTATTAGAAACTATAAACACAACCTCTTTCTGAATTTTAGAATTTTAGTTTTACATAAATAAACTCTAGTTATTAATTTATATTCCTCTTGAGGAAGAGGAGAACCTCCACCTTCAACACACCAGAAGCTGTGTGACCTCCCACTGCCTGGCTGCAACCACCCGCAGAAGCAGGAACTTCTTACCTGAGTCAGGCTGCTGCTCAGTCCTGGTTTGCAGCAAGCTGGGTCACTGTGTTTCTCTGGACCTTCCTGTTAGTCACACTCCTGGGCAGTACAGACTCCTCAGGGAAGGATGTCCATTGCGTTGTGCTGTGTCTCCCATTTATTACAGCAGAATCATCAACACAAACCAGCCCCAAATGTCTTGGAGGCTGGGCTCTCTTTCTCTCTCTGCATGAGAACTCCTCCAGGGGGATACCATGTGAACTTCAGCGTTTCCCACTCCCATACTTCACAGTTGGAGAGGAACAGGGGGACTTATTTAAAAGTGTAAATTACAATCCATTCGGTCCTGTTTCAGAAAGTTGATGTCTACAAATGATTTCACTTGGGCTTCTAGCTGGATTCAGCCAATGGGAGGCACTGATAGGAGATTGGGAGGGTGGGAGTCCAGAGAGTTTGAGGGAATTTTCCCTTTTCCCCCACTTGGCCAAAGTTTGGGCACTGGTACATTTCTGTAGATGGTAGTTCCTGTTAGCCTTGTTTCTAAGGTTCTAATTCTCACTGGGTTTGAGTTTTTTCCCCTTGACCCATTAGGCCTGGAATGGTAAAAGATTCCTGCTATTGCTAGTCTCTGGGTACCTCATTTTCCCTTGTTTTCTTAATCCTTCTCTAAACAGTCTCTTCATTAGATTCTGTTTTGTTCAACCCTTTGCGTATATGCTGGTTTCCTGCCAGAACTGTGGCGGATAAAACATAAGCTGGTTTAATTACTTTGAGTATAAGGTCAGATATCTCAGTGTAATTTTAACAGAGCATTCATCTCCATATCACTTGTACTCAAGTTAGTAACCGGTACTTCGATTTCCCAGGAAGAGAGGAGTGATTGGCAGGGCTGGATTATAGCATTCCTGGGTCCTTGGGCAAAGTCACATCCTAGTACTGACCAAACATCACCCTTGACTTCCTATCTTTGTCGTTTCTGAACTATGCACATTTCCTGGTACCAGTCATTGAGTAAATAATTGTTAAGTAAATGAGTGTTTGTGTATAGTTTTACATTGTTACGTTCATATTGGATGTGCAAATTTGCATTTTTTCACTTGGCATTAGAGCACAATAATATCTTGTATTAAAGAAAATCTGAAAATATTTAATAGAAATATAATAGTTCAACTTACATATTTCAGTTGGCACAATAGATCAGCCCTCTACATTCTTTTGCCAAAAGGAGAAATGTTTGTCTTAGCACTCTTGAGAGAAAGAAACTTCTAATTTTCTTTGATAGTTGATTAATTCAGAGACTAAATGGTTCATATACAAACCATGCCATTTTAATTCTATTTTCCAAATTCAATATGCTGGCCGTCCCCATTAAATAGCCAATGCGGGAAGCCATATTGCTAGTATCAAAATAAAAAACAAAACAGCCAGTTATTTTAGTAGCTAAAAATGAGTTTACTCAAGAATAGCAGAGAATTATAATTCAGGACATGCAAGCAATGGCAAAACCTTAGGCAAGTATGAAGAGACAAAGGGAAGGTGAGCTTTTATTAGGTTTTAGGAGGAAAGCAGGAAGGGTTGTTTTGAAAAATTCATTAGAGAAGAACAAGAGTTTGAGGTCATGGTGGCTTCTCATTGGTTGCAAGTGATCGTGTGCTGTTGCTGAGGAGAGATTTTCCTTCATTTTCTTAAAATCAGAAGAGAAATATTTATATGAAAAGTGTCCTCTCTTGTCAAGACAAGAATGAGCTTCTGCCTGCTGGCTGTGCAGGCTGCAGTGAGGGGGATGTGCATGAGAGCTCCCCCTTCAGGGCTTCCCAACTCCGCTTTAAACGAGGCTTTTTAAAAAACCCATTTTCACATCAGTTATGTCACTTTTAAAACCCAATAGTGGTAGGATAGTTGTTACAGCCTCACCTGTAAGATGTGTTTGCACAGGGATTTACTACCTGTGCACAAAGTGGCCTCAACTGAGGGCAGTTGAGAGGGATATTTCTGCACATTACTGCTCTGTCTGCTTCCTGGAGTGACCAGGTCTTTGCAGACCTGAGTGGACACCAGCTGACCCACATTACCCAGATCTGTAGGAGAGACATTAGTGTGGTAACTCTCTACCCCACAGCTTCTCAGCCCACTCCCAATGCCTGGAATTCTGTTTTGAAAATGGTGGTTCTCAAAGTGCAGTTTCCTGAACAGAAACATCAGCATCACCTGGAAAACTTTTAAAATACAAAATTTTGGGCTCCACTTCAGACCCACTGAATCATAAAATCTGAGGATGGGGTCCAGTGATCTGTGTTTTAAACAAGCTCTTCAGCTAAAATTTGAGGACCGTTTGCTTAAAGCACGGATACTGGAAAGATATATGTTCATTCATGGAACGTGGAAGTTCAGAGTTAGTTTGATTAAGAGATGGGAGGAAGTCAAAGGAATGATCTAGTCTTGAAGTGGCAAGCAGCCTAATGAAGTGGTAAAGAGTAGGCTTTCAGAGAAGCAAAGGTCTCAGTTTATTTACTTCACAGAGAAAGCAGCTGAAAAAGAAGTACTTGACTATTACGGTGAGTTTGAAATTGTCCTTTTCTTGGCAGGAAATGAAAAATGAAATAGAGAGGGTCAATGGAAGGGAAGACATTAGTTGACACGTGTGTAGCCATCCAGGCATCCAGCACTGTGACATCCTTTCTTCCAAGGGAGGGAGGTTTGTGTGTCACCCAACCCTTTCCAGACTGTCCAGATCCAGACCAGCTAAGTTGTCTCAAGGCTGCTTTTCCTCCCCAAGCTATTTCTGAAATGCCATGAGGTCTTGGGAGTGCAGGAACCCATTTCTCAATACTTTAGGGCCTACATCAATGCAAGATATTACATGAACAAAGATCATTGTAGTAAGATTTACAGAAAACCCACTCCTTTTTCTGCCGTGGGTGATAGAATGTGCCCTTCTTGTAAGATATATAGATTATGTCATAATAAGAGTACCATATTATTAACAAATATAATAGCCATAATTATAATTTTTATAATCACTATTACTATAATCAGAGCTGGTTGATTGCCTCCTGAGATCTATTGAGCACTGCTTTTCAGTCATTAATGCTCACAAAAATGTCCTGGATCTAGTTACAATGCAGATTCTGATTTAGTACATCTGGATCGTAATGCAAATTGGTGTCAATAATCTTGAGTCCCTGGATCACATTGTAAGAAAGATATGAAGAATGAGAAAAGTTCTTTTTCCAGTAGAAAAAAGAGTGTCAATCTCATTAGTTCCTACAACTACCACGAACCTATTATTTCTGTTCATCACAGTTTCTCTGGCAAAAGAAACTTATACTGAGTGTTATGGGATATGCAGGTTAGTTTGTACCAATTTTGCATGGCAACCAAAGAATAAATGGACACGTTAAGCCATTTAGATTTAAAATCAGAAATTGGGGCGCCTGGGTGGCTCAGTGAGTTAAAGCCTCTGCTTTCAGCTGGGTCATGATCTCAGGGTCCTGGGATTGAGCCCCGCATCGGGTTCTCTGCTCAGCAGGGAGCCTGTTTCCCTCTCTCTCTGCCTGCCTCTGCCTACTTGTGATCTCTCCCTCTCTGTCAAATAAATAAATAAAATATTTTAAAAAAATCAGAAATCACTTGTGATTAATGGTAGAATAATTAAGCTTCTACCATAAATTGTGAAAGCTTAAGTTCTTAAGACAGCTTTTATCTTACAGAACACTTGCAGAAGCAGTCCACTCTTCAGAGTAGTGGGACAGCCGTGACAGGGGCCGTTGTAGCCCATGTATACTAGAAAGCATCAAGACCGTGATACTTTCTAAATGTCTGGGAAATTAGGTAAGTACTTTCAGATTTAGTTCGACAAGTCCTGCCCTACCAGAAGTCCTGATTGCCAATTAAGATCTAATGCTGATGCTTACTAGCTACTGAGAGTAAGCTAGTGATGAAGTTGAAAGTGCACGTAATGTCATGATACAGATGAAGAACTTCTAAAAACTGAGTGACTAACACTGTTCTTGCATGCTGATGGGATATTATCCAATTGCCTTTTAGCAGCTGTGACAATAAAAAATTGTTCTCCTTTTGAATTTTACTTAAGACTTCATTTATGATGCAAATCAGATGATTGTAGAGTTACACAAATAGAATACATATCAATTAATTTCCTTTTTACTCTTTCATACTTAACTCATGATTACAATACATATATTTGCCAGACAGATGAGTAAATATTGACCTTATTTTATTTTATTTCAAAGATTTTATTTATTTATTTGACAGACAGATAGCACAAGTAGGCAGAGCGACAGGCAGAGGGAGAGGGAGAAGCAGGCTTTCCGCTGAGCAGGGAGCCCGATGTGGGACTTGATCCCAGGACCCTGGGATCATGACCTGAGCCAAAGGCAGTGGCTTAACCGACTGAGCCACCCAGGCACCCTTGACCTTATTTTAAAGAGAGAGGAATTGTCCTAATGTCACAGGTTTGTATGGTATCTACGGGATCAAAAAAAATTTTTTTTAGGATTTTAATTAATTAATTTTTTATTAACATATAATGTATTATTTGCCCCAGGGGTACAGGTTTGTGAATCACCAGGCTTACACATTTCACAGCACTCACCATAGCACATACCCTCCCCAATATCCATAAACCAGCCACCCTATCTCTACCCCCTTTCCCCCCTGCAACCCTCAGTTTGTTTCCTGAGATTAAGATTCTCTTATGGTTCATCTCTTTCCTGATCACATCTTGTTTCGTTTTTTCCCTCCCTACCCCCACGACCCCCCAACCGTTGCCCCTCAAATTCCTCATGTCAGTGAGATCATGCGATAATTGTCTTTCTCTGATTGACTTATTTCGCTTAGCATAATACCCTCTAGTTCATCCGTGTCATTGCAAACTGCAAGATTTCATCTCTTTTGATGGCCGCATAGTATTCCATTGCATATATACACCACATCTTCTTTATCCATTCATCTATTGATGGACATATAGGTGCTTTCCAAGTTTGGCTATTGTGGACATTGCTGCTATAAACATTCGGGTGCACGTGCCCCTGAGGATCACTCCATTTGTATCTTTAGGGTAAATACCCAGTAGTGAGATTACTGGGTCATAGGGTCGCTCTATTTTCAACTTTTCAAGGAACCTCCATACTGTTTTCCAGAGTGGCTGCACCAGCTTTCATTCCCACCAACAGTGTAGGAGGTTTCCCCTTCCTCCACATCCTTGCCAACAACTGCCATTTCCTGACTTGTTATTTTTAGCCATTCTGACTGGTGTGAGGTGGAATCTCACTGTGGTTTTGATTTGTATTTCCCTGATGCCAAGTGATGTTGAGTACTTTTTCATGTGTCTATTGGTCATTTGGATGTCTTCTTTGCAGAAATATCTGTTCATGTCTACTAGATAAAAATTTAGAGTAAGAGGCTTCCAGTGTGGTGCAAAGCATGTACCATGCTGCTTTTCTGGAAAGAGTGAATAGCTTAGGTGAGGAGGAGCAGAGAAGACTAACCAGTCATGGAAACTACAGTTATATTGATCTAGTAGTAACCATTTCACTATAACTGAACTTGAGTAGAGCTTTTTTAATATTCATTTTATGGTCTGAAAATGTTTTCATTTATCCTCTAAGTTCTCAGTTATATATAGATCTGTTGTGGAAGCTGTAAATGAGGGGAGGGCAGAATACTTGTGGTAGGTGGAATTTTAAGACAACCCCCAAGATTCCTGTGCTCTGGTGTAAAAGTCTTGTATAATCCCTCTCCTTGAGTGTGGGCAGGACCTGAGAATAGCATGGAATTTAACTCCTATGATCAAGTTACATTATATGGAGTGAGTACAGAGATTTGGCAGGTGTAATTAAGGTTTCAAATCAGTTGATTTTGAGTTCATCAGAAGGGAGCTTATCCTGGGTAGGCCTGAGTTAATCATGTGAAAGCCTTAAGAGACTGGGCCCTGCATAGAGGGACAGATGATCTCCTACTGGCCATGAAGAAACATGTCATGAACTGCCTGTGGAGAGTGACATCTGGGAGATGAGGGTCTCAGTCCTCAGCTGCAAGGAACTGAATTGTACCAACAACCTGATAACAAAATGCAGCCTCTAAAATCTGTGCCTCTGAAAGATTTATGTCTGAAACAAAATGATTCACACTGGTTGAAAACCAAGAAACTGGATATAAATTTGCACTTCTAGTATCAAAGATGACTTCCTGCTATAGACTAAATGAATTCATCCCAGGGAAAACTGCATTCATCGATGGCTATCCAACCAAATACTGTGGGAACAAAATAAAATAGAGCTGAGATTGGGGGATAAGGGAGTATTTTTCTAGGTGGTGTGGGCTTGCCCTGGGGATGAACACATATAGTAAAATCACTGTTTAGATTATGAATCTTGAGTCAAGTATTAGTGAAACTGAGCTGGTATTAAAAGTAGAGATAGTGGGCGCCTGGGTGGCTCAGTGGGTTAAAGCCTCTGCTTTCGGCTCAGGTCATGATCTCAGCGTCCTGGGATCGAGGCCCGCATCGGGCTCTCTGCTCAGCAGGGAGCCTGCTTCCTCCTCTCCCTGTCTCTCTGCCTGCCTCTCTGCCTACTTGTAATCTCTCTCTCTGTGTCAAATAAATAAATAAAATCTTTAAAAAAAAAAAAAAAAGTAGAGATAGTAAGCTTGGAATGTAGGGGGTAAGGTGTGTGTAAAAGTGGTCCTGATGGCTACCAGCAGAACCAAACCTTCTTTGGAGGAAAGTTTTTCTAACCCATACAAAGCAATTAAACAAAAATAAATGATCATTAAACAATGAAGAAGGTAACCCATCAAGTGTGGGAGTCAGTAGAAACAACAGACTACAAGACTTACTGGTCTCTATTTATCTACCTATTTATTATGTTATTTATTTATAATAAACTAATAGTTAATAAAAAGCATACTGTGAATATTTTTGTGCCAATAAATTTAAACTTTGACAAAATAGATAAATAAATAGCTACACAAATATTTGCAGTTAGCTGACTCAACTGACTCAAAAGTAAAGAGAGAGACAATATCTTAGAATGTTTTTAAAACTCCCAAGAGTAAAAAATTTTCCTACAATGAGCTTCCAGCCCCAGTTGGTTTTTAGAGGCCTTTTCTAACTTTTAAGAAATAGATCTGTCTAATCTTAAACAAACCCTTTCAGAGAATTGACAAAGAATTTACTAGCTAGTTCTGTATTATTTATATAACATTGGTTCCAAAGTAGAAAAGTACAGAATAAAAGAAAATTAAAAAGAAAATGAGTCAATCTTAATCCAGTGAGGTATGAAGATAATATGCCACAACGAATTTGTATTTATCCAAGAAATGCAAGGGTACTTTAATATTAGCAAAATCCATAAATATTACTTTACACATCAACTAATTAGTTAAAGGAGGAGAAAAATAGAATCATCACTTTAGAGCATGAAGGAACATGATAAAAAGCAAACCCAATTATAATAAAATGATCATAACTATAAACTAGAAATAGCAAAAAAAATCCTCAA
This sequence comes from Ailurus styani, assembly GCA_002007465.1. Taxonomy (NCBI): domain Eukaryota; kingdom Metazoa; phylum Chordata; class Mammalia; order Carnivora; family Ailuridae; genus Ailurus; species Ailurus styani. The sequence goes on from LNAC01000199.1 coordinate 1,060,571, forward strand.
ACTGATAAATTATATTTACCACCAATTAATGAAAGAGCACCATTCTTAACAGGAAAACACTGAAAGCATTTACTATAGAATAAAAAATACAAGGATGTCTACACTTAGTGCTTCTATTATCATTAAACTGGATGTTTTAGACAGTGTAGTATAACATAAAAAGGAACTTAAAATATAAGTATGAAAAGAAAAAAATGTTATTTTGAAAGAGAAGATTGTTTAGCCCTAAAATGATCTGAGACATTGTTAGAAATAAGAGATTATATTAAAAAAGAGTATACCAAGAGTATGAATATAGCAAGATGGCAAGCCATTAGGTCAATACAAACTTATTTATAAGGGGTAACGTCTGATAATGGCAATTTCATCATATGGATGGTTCATAAGACATTGTTCCTTTTTTTTAGGGAGATCAAGCTCCCTAAGCCAGTGGGCAGGATCATCTTTAAAACCCTAGATTTGTGCAATATTTTCTTCTAACCTCGCAACTTCAGACCAGTGGGAGGTTCTGGATACCAATGTTTCTTTTGGTTTTCTAGTCTTTACCCACTACCGGATTCCATCTTTTTTTTTTTTTTCCATGATATTGTTTTCATAGAAGAAATGTTTTTCCTTCTCAACTATCCCCTTCTTGTGACTGGGAGAACAGTGTTTCCCAACTTTGTGAATTTGTTTCAAAGAAAGTTCATGGGTCAGTGACACCTCAGCAGAATATGAAGGACAAACACATTGAACTGGAAGTCAGAACCAAGGCTAAGTGTGTCACCACTCTTCATTCAATGCTCTAGGGCTCAAAAGACCAGAGTTCTAGGTTTGTGGAAAGTCAATTCATCCCAATGATCCTGTTTCTTCAACTGTAGAAAAAGTTTGGTTGTCTCATGGAGGTTAGACAAAAATAAATAATGTTATAAATGTGATTCAGTGAAATGGAAGTTGTATAGCTTTATGCATTTGCTGTTTGTTGAGTTATTCCTTTAAACTCTTTTCTGTGCTGTGCCATCCACTAGTAAGATAGACATAATGATTGTAAAGAATAAATGTAGCCTGCCTTCAATTACCATATGATGGAATTAAAAGACTAATTGTCTATAATCCTGAGACACAAATATGTATCATTAAATACACTTAGAATCTTTTATTTATTTTATTTAAATTCAATTAATTAACATATAGTTTCAGAGGTGGCATTCAGAGAGTCATCAGTCATATAATACCCAGTGCTCAATATATCACATGCCCTCCTTAATGTCCATCACCCAGTTACCTCCTCCCCTTCCCCCCACCCCCCAGCATCCCTCAGTTTGTTTCCTATGATTAAGAATCTCTTATGGTTTGTCTCTCTCTCTCTGATTTCATCTTTTTTTATTTTTCCTTCCCTTCCCCTATGATGCTTTGTTTTGTTTCTTAAATTCCACATATGAGTGAGATCATATGATAATTGTCTTTCCCTGACTTATTTTGCTTAGCACAATACCCTCTAGTTCCATCCACATCATTGCAAATGGCAAGATTTCTTTTTTGATGGCTGCATAGTATTCCATTGTGTATAAATATATAGCACATCTTATTTATCCATTCATCTGTCGATAGACATCTGGGCTCTTCCATAGTTTGGCTATTGTGGACATCGCTGCTATAAACATTCAGGTGCACTGCATTTGTATCTTTAGGGTAAATACCCAGCAGTGTAATTGTTGGGTCGTAGGGTAGCTCTATTTTCAACTTTTTGAGGAACCTCCATACTGTTTTCCAGGGTGGCTGTGCCAGCTTGCATTCCCACCAACAGTGTAAGAGAGTTCCCTTTCTCTGCATGCTAGCCAACATCTGTCATTTCCTTGTTCATTTTAGCCATTCTGATTGGTGTAAATCACTTAGAATCTTAATCTCAACTTTGCATCTCAAGAAAATTGTTTTAAGGTTGCCAATAAAATGCTTCTCCCTATTTTACAAATGTGGAAAAGAGTAAAATAATTTGCCTAGAGTTTTGGATATTGACTGTATAGGAGATGTGTAATCTTGTTTTGGCAAAATTCCTCTTGAGCATATTTTCTGCAGAGAAAAATTGCCTCACTCCCAACTCATTTTTAAAGCACAATTACTCCCAATAACTATGTTGGCTGCTCTAAAGATGATGAAGCTAAATTATTCAGTATTCTGTTTCACCAACAAAAAAAGCAACTAACCAAATAAATAGACAAAAATGCTTGGTTCTTTCTGTATAATGATAAATATCTACCAGTTTCCGTGGAAGACTTGAAAATACTTTATCACTAAAATAGTTATAACTGTCAGTCATTTGACTCTTTTCTTCTGGTGAATGCAAAAAATTTCAATTGCTGAACAGAACTCTAGCCTTCCAATGTAGACTTTGTTGAACAATTCCTGTTCTCTGGGGAATATATGTAGGTGTTTCATATCATTCAGAGTCCATTCCTTATTCAAATGTGAGATACTATGTTACTTTCATTACTGGCTTATGTTCTTATACATTACTTCAGCATACAAATTAGATACCATTTAAATATCTGAAAATGAAGAAAGACAATCTTACAAGAATGTCCGCATGAACAACTGACTCAGGTTTGTTTTAATTATCCTTTCTTGTTTCTCAACTGAATATTTTTGGGTTCATGACTGAACTCATGCACAGTGTTTCTCAAAAAACCTGGGCATTTGGAAAAAAGAGTGTCAGTTTTATGCAGGGTAGAAAAAAAGAAATATTTGCAAAATAAAATTATACCTTTATTTTTTATGATTTTACAAGAGTATAATTTTATTTTAAAAATTATTTTGTAATTATGAAATTATATTTAAATTTTAAAATTGTATTATCGTAACTTTTAAATTATAAAATTATATCTTTATATTTATAATTATTACTTTATAAAATTATAATTTAAATGTTGAGTTAGTAGCAAAACCATGCAGAGTAATTATTTCAAGTTACTTCAAAGATGGAATTTAGTTGTTCATCTTAGTAAGGTATATCCCAGGGACCAAAAAACCCTATAAAAACACCATAAACTGTTTTCTATAATTATAATGTTTAAGATAGTTTTAGTTTTGTTGCTTTGAGTCCATTGCATGTGAATTATAGGATAAACCAAATGAGTAATTATGGGACAGAATTTTCAGTGTGGGTGAAAGGCTACACAGTGGGTGGCTCAGTTGGTTGAACATCTGACTCTTGATTTTGGCTGAGGTCATGATCTCAAGGTTGTGGGACCAAGCCCCACATCAGGCTTCACACTCAGCAGACAGTCTGCTTGAGATTTGCTCTCTCCCTCTGCCACTCCCCACCATGCATACCCTCTCTAAAATAAATAAATAAATCTTAAAAAAAATGAAACTAAACAAAAGCTAAAGCAAAACAAAGCAAAACAAAACAAAACAAAAAACCCTGGAGGGGATTATGCTAAGTGAAGTAGGTCAAGCAGACAGGGAAAATTATCATATGGTTTCATAAGCAATGGCATGGACGACTATAGAGGAAGGGAAGGAAAATTGAAGGGGACGAACTCAGAGAGGGAGAGGAACCATGAGAGACTATGGACTCTGGGAAACAAACTGAGGGTTTCAGAGGGGAGGGAGGTGGGGGAAGGGGTAATAGGTGATGGGTATTAAGGAGGGCATGTGTCGTGATGAGCACTGAGTGTTATACAGAATTAATGAATCATTGAACACTATATCAAAAACTAATCATGTGCTACTATACAGTGGCTAACTGAACATTAAAATAAACTATTTATTTCTATCCAATTAAAAGGCCTAAAAACAATGGCCAAGACAGTAGCAATGATCATCCCCATTGCATGAGTTGTGGCATCTAAATACCATCACTCGTTAAAGAAATTAGGAATCCTTTAGAGAAATGGCTGGACCCGTGTTTGGAGAAAAAATATAAAAGATAAGGTTTGATTTCCTTGCAAACCAGAAAGTGACAAATCCATCAAAGTACTCAGAAGCCATCATTAAGAGACTTTCATTGGCAAAATCTGGAACACTTTGAATATCACTAAGACTAATACCATCAATTCATTCTTATAGTAAAAATCACTGGTTACATTTGGAGGATATCAGGGGGTAAGTCATTATTCTGAAAAATAGTAAATAAAGAGAAAGAATTGAATATTTATCCTGTTTTCCTTTATGGATTGATACACCAGGGATAAAGATTCTCCATATAGAGGTTTCCAGTTAACAAGTGAAAAAGGAACAATAGATTCAGAGAATTGCCATTTTAGAAACCTTAATGAAATAATGAATGCTATCAAGAAATTTCAATAGCTGCTAATATACAAAACAAGAGACAACCAGGCATTTTCTGCCTTCTGGTGGATATAACTGACACAACTTAGGAAGTCTTCTCACTAAATTTCAACCCTGAATCTGATCATTCATCTAGATCTAACTACTAATTTATGGGAAACATAGGAGATAAACATTAAACAACGTGGGTGAAATCACTAAAACCCACACTCTGGGTAACTGTAGGAAAAACAACTCAGTTTTTTTTTAAACAAATTAATTGCAAGTGAAAAAAAGGAAGGGTAAATTATAAATTAAAAGAGACTTAGGAAAAAATCAACTGGATTTGAAATGTGTACCTTCTCTGGATCCTGATTTACAAACAAACTATAACCTATTTTCTCTGTGTTGTTTTACTGGGAAAACCTTAGCAGGTGTCCTGCCTTACATTTGTATGAGAGGGGAGTGTTATTTATGTCTTTTGTTGGTATGAATGACTCATTCTATATCATCTGATAGATGGTAATTTTCCACGAAGGTGAACTTTCGTGGGTCCAGATTCCTGCACATGACTCAAGGGTTCTCCTGGGGAATAAAATCACAGTCTGGTGCCAGGTACTGTGGTCCTAACACTTCAGCCACCGAGGCTGAAGCTTTTAGTGATCAAATTCACTGTCTGTGACATCACAGATATAGAAAACTTCCTACAGGTTCACCATTTAGGTACCAGGCCAGTTTTCCTCCGGATCCCTCAGTACATTAAGACAGATGACACACTGAAATGGAATAATTGAGGAGGTTTTATAGACTGTGAAGAAAGTTATGATCAGGGGTTAGAAAAACCAACAAGGGATAGTGTGGGATGTGGAAGCAAGGAATAGTGAGGAAGTTGCCATATCCATACTGACCTCACTGACCACCTCCAGTAGAAGGCGAAGGATAAATCCATCAGTTATCACTATAATATGATCTCTTTCAATGTGGAGAAGTAGAACCATTCAGAAAGAGTCCCTGGGAAGGAAAATTACTTCTCAGTCATTAAGAATGTTGTATGAGATACTTTTCCTGTGCCCTCTGAGTTGACTCTGGCTCCCTCTTGTCTCATTCTAGAGATGTCCAGCCAAGATGTAAAGTGGCTACTCTTACAGTGATTGCACATTGTGCAAATTAGAGCATTATTTTGAAATATTTGATTTGAAAAAGTCTGTATTTTAAGTCCAATCATGTGATCACAATAATTCTCAATATTACAGTTGTCAATGGATGAAAAGAACAATTATATTTAAGTCAATTTTTAACTGTTAATATTGAATTGTAATTTAAAAGAGTGTTATTTTTTGGTCAGTCTCTTAGAAAACAACATTTCTTATTTATAGAGGGTATCCAGAAGATGAAGGGAATATAATGAAAAAAGACTGTGTAAAGCCACTTCAAACCTCAAACATCTATTTGCAGAATCAAGCTCAAAGCTTTTAAAGTTTTAAAAATACTTATTTATATACATTTAATATTAAGCATTGTCCCTAATGCTTAGTCTTTCTTCTTTTAATTGTATAATATAAAGAAATAGAAAATGAACACAAGATTTACTCTCTGAAGATTTCAAGTATTCAGTATTATTAACTATAATCAACATGCTTCACATGAGATCTCCAGAACGTATTCTCCTTATAATTAAAAATGTCTACCATCTCACCAACATCTTCTCATTTCCCCAGTCCCCAGCTCCTGGCAACCACCATTCTATACCTTGGTAACTATGTGAGGTGATGAATGTGTTGATTATTTTGAGATAATCATTTCACAGCGTGTGTGTATGTATATCAAGTTATCATGTTATACATCTTAAAACATCACATTGTACAACCTAGATATATATAATTTTTGTCAATAATACCTCAATAAGGCCAAAAAATATACTGTTTTTTGGGGGGGCAGAAGGGTGGAGGGAGAGGGGGAGAGAGAATCTTAAGCAGGCTCTCCGTCCAGCACAGAGCCTGATGTGGGGCTCTATCTCACGACCCTGAGATCATGATCTGAGTTGAAATCAAGAGTTGGACACTTAACTGACTTAGGCATGCAGGCACCCCCCAAAGTATTGTTTTATATGCAAAAAATAGAATGAATTTGCACCAAAGCCTCTATTTTCCCAAATCACCACCAGTTTATACCAGCATCTTATCAAATTTTATTATTTGCTGTAAAAGTTTGCTGAAAAAAAACCTTTGCAAAGTACTGCAATAGATTGTGTAAAGAGCCAGTGATTGACTTAAGAGAGAAATTTCTCCCAGGTTTTTGTGGAGCTTTCTTTCACACCAGGTTTCTCACTGTCAAGAAAATGGAGTTGCAAATAAGGAAGCTAGAGAAGGCTAGAATGAACACTGTGGTGTTGGGTTGGAAATGGAGTCATCAGGATATTCTGATGGGTTTTTTTTTAAGATTTTGTTTATTTATTTGAGAGAGAGAGACAGAGAGAGAGAGAGAGAGAGGGTGAAAGGATGAGATGGGAGAAAGTCAGAGGGAGAAGCAGACTTCCCATGGAGCTGGGAGCCTGATGTGGGACTTGATCCCAGGACTCCGGGATCATGACCTGAGCTGAAGGCAGTCGCTTAACCAACTGAGCCACCCAGGTGCCCTCTGATGGTTTTTAATACAGTTAGCTAAAAAGGTAAATGTCAAAGCAGATAATGATATGTTTATTTGTGTATGTGTTTATGTGTGTTTATGCACACTCTATATCTTAGTTCTGGGTGCTGAGCAGGAATTGAAGCAACAACACATAGTACCAATGAGCACACTTAGCCCCAAATCTTGGGTCTAGATACCACTCTTCAAAGAAGGAATCAGGACTCTTGGGATAAATGGCTAAAATAAGGAAAGTACAAGATCAGTCTGGAACATATTGTGCCAAACATTAAGAAACTGATCAAAAAATGATGGGCAAGTATTAGAGGACAGGCGTCAACTTAAGCCTGCAATGGCCATCATTAAATCATGATAATAATGGATTATAGCCTATTGAATAAAATATGAATTCATGAGTCCATAGTGATACAAATAATGTTCTTAAATCAATGGGAGAGAAGAGAAAGATCTTCTTTAAGGCAGAATTCCAGGGGTTAAATGTAGAGAATGATGAAAACAGAAAATGTCACCTGGGAAACACCACAGTAATTGCTTCTGGCAAGAATCATCAATGGATGCTAGAATTAGTGGCTGAAAGTGTGGTGGAAAACAGAATATTGAAACTATATAGTCTTAATTTATTTCCCCTTAAGATACGTATTAATTACAAAGGGAAAAATAGTAATTTTATGATAGAGAAATAAGACAGACACTACTTGATTTGGGTTGAATTGTATTCCCCTTCTCCAAATTCATATGTTGAAGCCTTTACCCCGAGTACCTCAGAATTTGACGTTTTTTGGAAATAGGGTCATTGCAAATGGAATTAGTTATAAGATGAGGTCATACTGGAGTAGGATGAGCCCCTGATCCAACATGACTGGTGTCTTTTTTTAAAAAGTATTTATTTATTTAATTTAAATTTTAGGTAGTTAACATATAGTGCAATATCAGTTTCTGGAGTAGAATTCAGTGATTCATTACTTACATAAAACACCCAGTGTTCATCACAACAAGTGCTCTTTTTAATACCCATCACTGGGTGCCTGGGTGGCTCAGTGGGTTAAAGCCTCTGCCTTCAGTTCAGGTCATGATTTCAGGGTCCTGGGATCAAGGCCCACATGGGGCTCTCTGCTCAGCAGGAAGCCTGCTTCCTCCTCTCTCTCTGCCTGCCTCTCAGCCTACTTGTGGTCTCTCTCCCTCTGTGAAATAAATAAATAAAATCTTTAAAAAAAATACCCATCACCCATCTAGCCCATCCACCACCCACTTCCCTCCCTTTACCCTCAGTTTGTTTTTTATTGTTAAGAGTCTCTTNATCCACCCTCAGTTTGTTTTTTATTGTTAAGAGTCTCTTATGGCTTGTCTTTTTTTTCTTTTCCCCCTTCTTATATGTACATCTATTTTCTTTTTAAAATTCTACATCTGAGCAAGATCATATTGTATTTGTCTTTTTATGACTGACTTATTTCATTTAGCGTAATAAACTCTAGCTCCATCTATGTCATTGAAAATGGCAAGATTTCATTCTTTTTGATGGCTGAGTAACATTCCATTGTATGTATATACCACATCTTCTTTTTCCATTCATCAGTCAATGGACACTTGAGCTCTTTCCATAGTTTTGCTATTGTTAATAATACTGCTATAAACATTGGGGTGCATGCATTCCTTTAATCAATATTTTTGTATCCTTTGGGTAAATACCTAGTAGTGTAGCTGTTGGGTTATAGGGCAGTTCTATTTTTAACAATCTGAGGCATTTCCATACTGTTATCCAGAATGGCTGCACCAGTTTGCATTCTCACCAACAGTGCAAGAGGGTTCCCCTTTCTCTACATCCTCATTAACATCTGCTTGTGTTGTTAATTTTAGTCATCCTGACATTTGTGAGATGGTATCTCATCATGGTTTTGATTTATATTTCCCTGATGATGAGTAATTGAACATCTTTTCATGTGTCTTTTAGCCATTTGGATGTCTTTTTTGGAAAAGTGTCTATTCATGTCTTCTTCCCATTTCTTTAACTGGGTTATTTTTTATTGTGTGTTGAATTTAATGTGTTCTTTGTAGATTTTGGATACTAACCCTTTATCAGATATGTCATGTACAAATATCTTCTCTCATTCCATAGACTGCCTTTTAGTTTTGTTGATTGTTTCCTTTGCTGTGCAGAAGCTTTTTATCTTAATGAAGTCCCAATAGTTCATTTTTGTTTTTGTTTCCCTTGCCTGTGATGATGGGTCTAGCAAGAAGTTGCTATGGCCAAGGTCAAAGAGGTTTCTGATTGTGTTCTCCTTTAGGATTTTGATGGTTTCCTGTTTCACATTAAGGTCTTTCATTCATTTTGAATTTATTTTTGTGTATGGTATAAGAAAGTGGTCCAGTTTCTTTCTTCTACATGTTGCTGTCCAGTATTCCAAATGCAATTTGTTGAAGAGACTATCTTTTTTTCCATTGGACATTCTTTCCTTCTTTGTCAAAGATTAGTTAACCTATACTTTTTTAATCTTAAATTTTTTTGAAAGAGAGAATGTGGGAGGTGGGGACAGGGAGAAAGAGAGAAAGAGAGAGAGAGAGAAAGAGAGAGAGAGACTCTTAAGCAAGCTCATGCCCAGCACGGAGCCTGACACAAGGCTCAACCTCATGACCCTGAGATCACAACTTGAGCCGAAACCGAGTTGGGTCCTTAAATAACTGAGCCACCCAGGCACCCCCTACTGGTATCTATAAAACAGAGAAATTTGGATGTAGATGTACAGAGATAACATGTAAAGATGAAGGCAGGGATCAGAGTGATGCTTCTAAATGTCAAAGAATGGCAAAAAAAGCTTTCAGAACTCTGAAATAATCAATTTCTATTGTCGAAAACACTCAATTTGCTGTACCTTGTTATAGCAGCCATAGCACACTAGTACACAACCTTAACTGAGTGATCATAATTAACATCATCCAGTAATGGAATAAATGGACATTATGTTTTCCTGATAGAATGTGCGAAAAAAGACACAACATTATTTCTGTTTTGCCAAAAATGCATAGCCTGAATTTCATAACAATGACATGGCAGATAAATCCACATTGAGGGACATTCTATAAAATAACTGGCCAGTATCCTTTGTAAGTGTATTGATCATGAATGACAAAGACTAGGGAATTATTCCTGATTTAAAAAGACATAGAAGTGATATATAAATGCAAAGTTAGTTCTAGATTAGATACTAGACCAGAAATAAGTCATTTGGTGGAGCTATTGGAAAACTTTGAATGAAGTCTCTAGATCAGCTGATATTATTATATCAATATTAATTTCCTCATTTTGATAATTATAGTTATATAAGATATTACTATTTAGAGAAACTTGAAGGAGAGTATATAGAAATTCTTGTACTATATCACAACTTTTTTGACTCTAATTTTTTTCAAAGTGAAAGTTAAGAACATTAAAACAAAATAAGACAAAAATACAAAAACAAAGGTCATGCTTTAGATGCAAACCAACAGAGAAAGGTTTTTTTCTCTTATCAATCTGCAAATGAAACCCTTACCATCCTTTGAGTGGATTAGAAACAATTCTGGAAAATTATGTGTTACACCCAAGGCCTTAAGCAGTATTTTTTTTTCATGTGACATTTTTATACAATGTGTAGCACATTAATACATTCTCTTTGTAAAGACAGTCAAACTATATAAACATATAGAGTTAAAATGAAAGTGCCTAGATTAGTCAAGATTTTCAGTTCCCAGTGAAAGATGTCAAATCAAATTAAGAAAAGTGAATTTATGGTTCATATAACTGGGAGATTCAGAGATTGCTTGACTTTAGTGCATGACCATTCAACAGACAACTAGATGGAAAAAACTCAAATGATTGGCCTCTTGCCTTTCTCCCCTTTCCTCTTCTCTCCTCTCCCCTTTCAGTTCCTCCCAGTCTACGTAGGCTGGTATTGGAAGCATGGCTTCAGACAGCTGGAAATTAATCATTCTTCTACTGGTAGTGGCCCTAGAAAAAAGAGAGTGTTTTCCCAGTGTCCATATATAAAAGGAAAGGACCCTGATTGGACCTTTTTAAGTCATCTGATCATCCTTAATAATTCTTGTGGAAGATAATGTGTATTGTGTTTGGTTGACATCCACACAAGAACCTTAAAGAAGGGGGAAAGAATATTTCCCTAAAGGAAAGTGGAGGAAATGATTACTAATCAGGTAATATCTATAGATGTCCCTCCCTCTGACCCAACTCTCTCTAAAGGGGTCACCACTGTAAAAGTTAGTATTTGTTTTTTCAAGCCTATGTCCACACATTTCTAATGTGCATATATATATATATATATATATATATATATACATACATGTGTGCATACACATGTGCATATTTATGCGTTTATGCATATGTACATGAGCACACACATATATACATCTATGGATATGTGTGTAAGTGCATAGNTGCGCTTATGCATATGTACATGAGCACACACATATATACATCTATGGATATGTGTGTAAGTGCATAGCTTCCTTTTTAAAAAACCTAAATTGGATTATATTATATGTATTATATTGTAATTTTCTTAAGCAGTAGTATATCCAAGCCATCAGAGCCCAGTAATTTGGCAACAAGTTTCAAATATTCCTTCTTTGATGTCATTTTAAAATTCTTCCTCCAAGACTTCTTCTCTGATTTTTAAATTATTTTATCTTACTTCAAAGATAAAGATCAACTCTCTGATTGCATTTAAGCATAGAAAAATTGAATGCACATCTCATTATCTTGGGAAGGACTTCACTACACTGCCTTGATAGTCACAGAAATGTTTATTGGCCTTTCAGATAATTAGGCAACACTGGTGGTAGATAGAATAGTCTTTTGATGAAACCATATGATTTCTTAACACAGATGGTCTCTTCAGCATTCCTGATAAAGAGAGCTTAAATTTCTTTTCAGAGATTAGTAATACATTTGGATAGAAAGTTTGATGGTATGTATAATGTGTGATGAGATAAAGTCAGAATATTCATCCTTTTAAAAATGACAAGTTTCAGTCTTCTATATATGCTGGATTTCTCAAACCTCAGTTTTGGTTTTGTTTGCTTTTTTGTTTTTGTGGGGCCCAACGGGTGTGTAGTAGGGTTTGGGAAATGTCTCAAACCATAAATGAAGAGTTTCTAATATAGAGACAAATAATATTTCACAGTGTGGTTGGTTATTTGGTGTTGTTACAATGGTAGCTGATAGACAGTCCCTACCATTTGGCACAATTAACTTGTAGTTGAGCTTCTGAGTTGATGTCTGCAATTTAGAGCAAGGGAGAGATTGTACATACTGAGACTTTCAGGGACATAAAATATTAGAGGAAACATGACTTGGTGTATATTCTCTAAAAGGGAAAATAATGACCATATCTGTGTGTCCATTCAGGGTGTGATGTCATTAATTTTCCATAGGACTATGATACACACCTGTTAGTTACACATGAGTGTATCTATTGTTTCTTGGGACAGACACATCCTAATGTGACCCCCAGTGAGTCACACCTTTATATAATATCCTCCATTTGAGTGTGGGTGTGTCCTGTGACTTGCTTCCTCCTCTTAGCAGATTGAATAAACTGCTATTGCTGGCTTTGAATAAGTAAGCTGCCATATGCTGAGGGTCTGTGGAAAGGACAGAGAGTGGCTTTTGGTGAATAGCCAGAAGTAGGAGAGGAACCTCAGCCTATAGATACAAAGAGATGAATTCTTTCAACCACTCGAGGAGGGCTAAAAGTGGATCTTTTCCAGTAGTGCCCCAGATGAGAATACAGCCCCAGCTACCACCTTAATTTCAAGTAGTGAGAGCCTGAAATGGAGAACGCAGCTCAGCATACCCAGATTCCTGACCCAAGGAAACCCAAGAGATACTAAATGAGTGTTGCAAGCTATTACATTTGTGGTAACTTACTGCATACCAATGAAAAATACATCCTCTCCCTGCCCAAATCCTTGTATTGTCATGAAACACTTGACCTGACTTCATAGATGACCACTAATTTGTCATCCATAAGAGGTACGGAGTGCTTCCTGTTTGTTTTTTTGTTTTGTCTTGTTTTTGCTAACAGATAGGAATAGTAGATGTTATTGTAAATTTAAACATAATCAATTATACACAAGCAATGGCACATTCTCGAGCACTAAAAATCATATATTTAAGGAATGAGTATTCACTGACATGAGAAAATGCCTATGGCAAAAAATCCTGCTGCTCTCCAAATACACCATGTTTTCCACATTTCTCAATCCCTTCTCAAAGGCCATATGACTATTCTATGCCATTTACAATCAGCAGAAATAAGTTTGCTTCCAGGTTGAGGGAGCGAAAAACCTTTGTATGATGTTAATTCTTTCTTCCCCAGTGATGACAACTACTGTGGCCACATGTTCCAGATAGCTCAGCTAAAGATGACAGAGCTTCCTTCAGCCTGTGTCCTGGAGACACTTGGAGAGGAGTGCCTGCTGTCCTGTATGGTGAGTCTTGCATGATGGAGAAATACAGATTTGTTGTCATAAATCACTGGGATTTGGAGGTTATTTCTATAGCATAATCTAGCTTACCCTTATTAATTAAATGCTGTTATAATAAGTTTAACATACATGATAAAACATTGTTTTTATAGAAAAAATAACAAAGAAAAAGAGATAGAATGGGATGCTCACTAGAAGGTCGATAGTGGCTATTTTTAGTTGGTGAGCTGAATGATGTGTTTACAAGCAATTGCGAATTACTTTGCCATATGACAAGTTTTCCAAAATATTTGTAGCAAGCAAATATATACATGCATGTGTGCATGTGCAAGCATACACACATAAGATCTAAAAAATAAAGGTCCTTTTTAACTAAAATTACCAATGAGATAACATGTTTGTTTAGTTATAGTTTTCTTGTATCTAAGTCTAAGTGTTAAATTTTACCAACCACCAAGATAACATGTTATCCCACACCAAGATAAAAAGGAACAGTTTGATATTACTATTAATGTGATACTATTTGTGTATTTTCAGGGCTTTCAGAAATAAAAATAAAGACCTAGGTTTCATTGGAAAGAAGTAAAATGGGGAAAGTGGAGTATGATAAAATTGTCTTACTTACCAGAGCAAAACTGTAAGCCAGTACTATTTTTCCTTGTGTAAGACTCCAAAACACCAAAGGCTAATGAAATCTGAAAAAGTAATGTAGCAACTACTTAGAAGTATAATTTCTGACAACTTTCAAAATTCTGAAGTCTTCAGATTTCACAACAAATGGATAATGTCTGAAAGGCACCTTTTAAAGTATTTGGGAAAAGCTGAATTTGGTTCATTCTAGATATAGTTAATATTTCTCATCTAAATTCTCTGCAATTAAAAGAACTTGATCACAAAGGGAACCAAAAGACAGAGAGTAATGAGAGTAATGGTTTCTGACCTTGGGCAGCATCTCAACTATCAAGGAGTTACTTCTAACAAATATATATATATATATATATATATATATATAATATTTTATATATATTGGCCATTTCATGAAAACAGTCCCTATTCTTAGCTTAAAATTGGAGAAATCCTAGGTAATACAGTATAAAACTTTAATGAAAAATAGGTTATTTAATAGAACACTGTACCTGGCCAAACTATTTCTCAACCTCAGGCAATGCAGCAGATGAGTCTGGATCTTTTCTGAGGACTTCTCCACTGAATAAATCAAATGAGTTTTATCTTTGACTGTGCTTTGGGGCCTGTCTTCCTTTCTGAATGTAACCACATACACACACACACACACACACACACACACACACACACACTCAGTTATTCACTTGTACACTTAATTTTGTTTTCTTTTAAAGATTTTATTTATTCATTTGAGAGAGAAAGACAGATAGAGCACAAACAGAGGGAGAGGAAAAGGGAGAAGGAGAAGCAGACTCTCCACTGAGCTGGGAGCCTGATGTGGGGCTCGATTCCAGGACCCTAAGATCATGACCTGAGCAGAAGGCAGATGTTTAACTGACTGAGCCACCTGGGCACCCCTCACTCATACATTTTATGGATAAGAATATCCAGAATTTGAGAGCCACAGAAATGTGTCCTTGACCTTCATTATTCTGTGAGAAGTTAACTGGAAACTGGATTTGTAGTCAATCGTACTTAATTGAATCATATATATAATGAATGACTCAGATCATTTGGAAGTTCTTGCTGGTGTTTTCATTCCCTGCTTCAAACCTAGTTAACATTCCAATTCTAGAAAGATGATTTCTACCTTCGTCTCAACTAAATTCTGATTTATAAAGCAATCCATAAAGTATCACATGTCACAGTACATTCTTTGCTTCCACTGGTATAATTAGGGAAGGATCAAATGCCAAGCTGGCATTACCTCATAAGGAAAAAATATTCCCACACCATTCTCATGTGGTGAAGGAAGCAAGTACTCTTTTATTCTTCCATTGCTAAGGCTCTTCAAGCAACACTAATGCAAAGGAAAAATTCTGGATGTTTAAACTAGCTGATGACTACTACCACAGCACCTGGGGTTTTTCCTGGGTGTGATGTGATGTGTGTTTGCATCACTGTCTGGTCGAGAGCTAACTCTAATATATACTCACCTGTATAAAAGCCACAGTTCACCCAGCCTCCTTTTTTCTCCAACCTAGAGCTCTGACTTTATTATCTATGCTTTTTTTGTATAACTGATGAAAGAACCAAGTCATTTTCCTAATTGTTCAGTTTTTACTAGCAAATATCCAGTCTTGAACAGAGGGTCTATGTTGCAGAAATGAATGAAAATAGGTGTTCTTCAGAACTCAAGTGAATTGCTTACTTATATCCTATATAAGGTTTTTGGCTAATGAGACCTACTGGCAGCTGGGGAGACAATTGATGGGAATGCAGGCACAATAGATTGCTCTCCTCTGTTCAATATTCAATAGTCGATGTGGATTGAACATTGTGGCACAGGGAATTTTTTCTACTAATTGGCTACTGATTTTATATTGTGTTTCAAATAGAAACAATATAGAGACACCAATCTATTACATTCTAGTTAAAATGAATTCTTAAAACTTGATCCCAGCAGAGGTGGACAAACAAGGCATTTAAAGAGCTAGATAACTATTCTAACCTACAGAGCCAGACAAATATTTTAAGTGGTTTTGGTCCTTCTGTGAGAAAATGATTTTCAGTGCTTTCCCATGAAGACACTATTCCTTTCCTTTTTATTTGCACTGGTTACATTTACATTCTTAAGCTACAAATAGATTGGTGGGGTCAGGAGATTCTGTCAACATCAATGTTCTATAACCTGGAGAGTGAGAGGAGGTGAGTGAGGGGAGGAGAAATGAAGGGTCAGAGAGAGTGAGTGCAATGAATTACTTTAATGCTGTTGAGGGTTCTGTGGGAAGCTGGGTTTACTGTGTTCATGGTACACTAATACCACAGTGTGTAGAATCACTAGTGCTAAGCTGCAGAACACAGATTTGTTCTCTGATTGGCATATCCCGCTTAGCAAGTAACCAGCAAAATAGTACCTTATAAATGAGATACTTCATTCAGGGGATGCCCTCCCTTCAGGGTTTATGGAGCTCTGAGGTTTACACATCCCTTTCATTGAAATCTCTGTTGCACATGGTGAAAGAAGGTAGGGTTGTCTTGGTAGATGGCTAAGTCAAAGATTCTTCAACTTCACCTGCACCTTAGAACCGCCTGGGATCTGTGCATATTAACCCAGAACCTCAGGGCACATGCCGAATGTTGATATTTTTTCCATGTGTTCCAAGTATTTCTAATATCAGGAAGGATTGAGAAACTTGCACTGGAAAATGGTTATGAAAGGAGAACTAGGCAAAGAACACAAGGAACTTCAGGTTAATACGGTCTGACTCCAGTGCTCAGCTGTACCTGGGCAGAGAAGTTCTCCGGACACTGGGGGCAATAGAGGCACCCAGCTTTCCGGGTTCCACAGCCAAGACAGGCAGTACTGGGAAGGCAGCTATGCTCACCACTATACCACCAACGCCAGGCAGTACTGGGAAGGGTAGGCACTAGCATGGCTTTAGGGATGTTGGAGGATAGTACCCTTACATGACCATCTGGGTTCTAGACTTCAAGAAGTACCAGGAGCAGTGACCACAGTGAGATGGCTCACATAGCATCCCAGACAGAGAATTCTCTGTTACAGACGTGGCTGGGAGATCCCATCAGGGAAAGAACAAAGGGGAAAATGTCACATCTGTGAGCACATGTAAGACATGCCCTGGAGATATAAAAAAATGACTTCAGGAAGAGCTACAGGGCTTGAAATAATGAGTGAGAGCAAGAAATATAAATGTTGTTTACTATGGCTAATATGATCGTATTTTCCCCTGGGCTGAAGGGCCTATTGATATAAGGGTAATAAACTCAATGCAAGTTTTAAAATAGTAAACAAACTTTGTTGAGTGACTGATTAGACGGATAATGAAAGTTCTCCAGCATAGCATGGTTTGGCATGGACAATGCACTTGTGCTGATCTTATTTGCTCTCTTGAAAAAAAGAATGTGCTATGGAGGCTTAGGAAGCTATATACCATAGTCATTAAAAGTGTGTGGACTGAAATTAGTCTGAGTTCTGGCTCTTCAAGCACTTAGCTATGTAACCTCAGTGGTTCAGCTTTTTCTTCATTGAATTTTGGAAATTAAGTGAGATAATACATTTTGGTGTTCAGTAGTATCTGGTACACTATAAATTTTCAATGAATGATTAGATTTTTTCATATGCTTTAATATAATTCAGTGAATAAGACTGATTTAGAATCTCAATTAATATTTGGATTTGGCTTGTTCTCCTTGTGTTTCATCCTAATTTCCAAACATACATTATAAAATATAGATGATAAATTTTAAGATATTTTTTAGTGGCTGTGATAATAAAATGTGCATCTTTAATTTATCATGATGTATTTTTAACAATATTAGTCTTTACAAACAATGTCAGAACTTTGTATCAGTATGATTTCATTTCCCCTTCTTTCCGCCCTCTGTGTTCTTGCAATCATATATTTTGCTTTCAAATATAAATAATCAATAATAAATAATCAATAACAAATGTCAAAACATATTGTTATTATATATTTTAAATCAGAAAATAGCCTTTAAAAATATGAATGTAAATTTTGAGTATATATAACAAACACATATTAAAATACATGTATATGTATTCTGAGTATATATATTGAATATGTATTAAAATGATAGATATTGATTTATTTTGGTTTGGTTTTGTTCATTTTCTAGGATTTGTTGATTGATATCTTTCATAAATCTTAGAAAATTCTTGGCTAGTCTCTCTTTTAATACTGTCCCAAAGATATTGATACTTCTATTTTCTCATCTTTTTTGGGGGGGGGTAATTAGTTTCTGCAATTTCTGTTGACCTCTTTCCAAGGTTTTGCTTTTCCTGCTATATCCAATCTTCTGATAGTTCTTCAAATGAGTTAACTTTTAAAGATGAAAATTGGAACTTCATATCTACTATTTTCACCTGTTTGTTTTTCGTAGTTTTCTCTGCTGACATTCTTGGTCTATTCTTTAATATAACATGCAGTATAGAGAACATTTTTATCTCCCTAAAAACATCACTGTGTCCCATTGTAGGTGATCCTGTCTGTACATTAACATTGCACCTCAGGCATCTGTTGATTTGCTTTCTTTCAATATAGCTTGTATCTTCAATTTATCTTTCCACTTATTTAAGTCAATTACCTTTTCAAATACTTTGTAGTTCTTAGGGTACTCATTTTGCATAACTTTTAAA
This sequence comes from Ailurus styani, assembly GCA_002007465.1. Classification (NCBI taxonomy): domain Eukaryota; kingdom Metazoa; phylum Chordata; class Mammalia; order Carnivora; family Ailuridae; genus Ailurus; species Ailurus styani. The sequence goes on from LNAC01000199.1 coordinate 1,079,250, forward strand.
AATATATTCCTAAAACATTTTGATGCTGTTGTACCAGCAGGCACATGAAAAGGTGTTGAACATCACTGACTAATGGTCAGAGAAATGAAAATCAAAACCACAATAAGATATTACCTCACTTGTTAGGATGACTATTCTCCAAAAAATAGAAGATAAGAAGTATTGGTGGGATGCAGAGAAACTGGAAACCTTGTACATTGCTGATGGAGATGTAAAATGGTACAGTTGCTATGGAAAACTGTATTGAGTTTCCTCAAAAAATTAAAAATAGAACCACCATATTATCCAGCAATTTCACTTCTGGGTATATACTCAAAGGAATTGAAATCAGGATCTTGAAGAACTATCTGCACTTCTATGTTCATTGCAACAATGACCAAGTTATAAAACAACCCAAATGTCCATCTACAGATGAGTGAATAAAGACAATGTAGTATATATATACAATGGAATAATATCCATCTTTCAACAAGAAGGAAATCTTGCAATTTGGGACAACATATATGAACCTGAAGAACACTGAGAAGTGAAATAAGGTAGTCACAGAAAAACAAAAACAAAAACCAAAACCAAAAAATTCCATGGTTTCTCTTATTTGAGGCACTAAAATAGTTAAACTTATTAAACAGAGAATAGGATGGTAGTTGCCAGGGGTTAGGGGGACTGAGAATTGGGGGAATTTTTCAATTGGTATAAAGTTTCTGTTATGAAAACTGAATTAGTTTCAGAGATCTGCTAAATAGCATTGTGACTATAGTCAGCAATTTTGTATTGTTCACTTAAAAATTTGATGAGGGTAGGTCTCATGTTAAGTGTTTTTGCCACACACACACACACAAAAGGAAATAAGCAAACAAACAAGAAAGGGGACACAAGGAAACTTTTGGAAGTGATAGATATATCTATTATCTTGATTGTGGAGATGGTTTTCAAGCATGTATACATATGTGTAATCTCATCAAAGATGTATAGTTTTTTTTTAAGATTTTATTTATTTATTTGACACAGAGAGAGAGATCACAACAAGTAGGCAGAGAAGCAGGCAGAGTGAGAGGGGAAAGCAGGCTCCCTGCTGAGCAGAAATACTGACTCGGGGCTCGATCCCAGGACCCCGAGATCATGACCTGAGCTGAAGGCAGAGGCTTAACCCACTGAACCACCCAGGCACCCCAAAGATGTATAGTTTTTGTATATTAATCATACTTCGATACAGCTATTTAAAATTTCATTTTCTTATTGTTTGTTGCAAGTATATAGAATTGCAATTACTTTTTAAAAATATTTACCTTGCATCTTGTGACCTTGTGAAAATTACTTATTATAGTAAATTACTTATAGACTTGTTAAGATTTTCTATATAAATAATCATGAAATCTGTCTGGAAGTTTTATTTTCCTCTCTAATCTTTGTGCATTTTTTCTTTTTCTTACATTATTACACTAGCAAGGACCTCTACTGCCATAATAAATTAAAATAATGAGATGACTAGCCTTGTCTTCTTCCTAATCTTAAGTAAAAAGCTAGAATATTTCAGTACTAAGTATGATGTTACCAGTAGGTTTTATTTTGCAGATATTCCTAATTGGTTGAGGAAATCTCATGCTATTCCTAATTTGCTGACACCTTCTACCATGAATGAACAGTAGAATTTATCACATCCTTTTATGACATCTATTAGATTGATTATATGGTTTTTCTTCTTTTTTAAAAGAGTACTTTTTTTAAGAACAGTTTTAAAATTGAGAGGAAAGTACAGAGATTTCCCAAATACTCCCTACCCACTCTGCCCCATATATATAGCATTCCCTATTATCAACATCCCCCACCACAGTGGTATATTTGTTGCAATTGAGGAATCTACATCATAATCATCATAGATAATGGTATATTATCATTTAAGCAATTTATATCATGTCATGGAATATATGATTTCTAAAATAAACTAAAAACCTTATATAAGTCTAGATTAAATTCAAGAAGAAAATCACCATTATTTATAAAATATTATCGACACATCTTTGTTCATTGAGAAAACATTTTGGGGTACGTGGGTGGCTCAGTCCTTAAGCAGCTGCCTTCGGCTCAGGTCATGACCCCATGGTGATCAATCAAGCCCCTCATCGGGTTTCCTGCTCAGCGGGAGGCCTGCTTCTCCCTCTCCCACACCCCCTGCTTGTGTTCCCTCTCTTGCTGTGTCTCTCTCTTTCAAAAAAATAAATAAAATCTTAAAAAACAAAACAAAACAAAAACCCCATTTTATTTTAACTAGGAACATTAGACAGAATTAAAGGTTTAACTAAGAATCCATTTAAAGGATAGTATTTTTGGACATGTTACTGATTGAAACAGATTACTTTTTTTTTTTTAAGATTTTATTTATTTATTTGACACAGAGAGGGAGATTACAAGTAGGCAGAGAGGCAGGCAGAGAGACAGGGAGAGGAGGAAGCAGGCTCCCCGCTGAGCAGGGAGCCCGACGCAGGCCTCGATCCCAGGACGCTGAGATCATGACCTGAGCCGAAAGCAGAGGCTTTAACCCACTGAGCCACCCAGGCACCCAACAGATTACTTTTTTAATGAAGTTAACTTAGTGTCATTGGAGTTATAATAATTTCAGATAGAAGAAATAGGCTTATCATTTTATTTGTTGTTGTACTTTAAAATTTTAAAATAATACGTAATTCCTTAACTAAATCTGAATAAAATGCCTTTTTTTAGAATGTTAATCCTTTATTCCATAGAAAAAGATATGATATTATTTTTGTTCTTTCTAGTGTACTGCGTGTGTGTTTTTAAACTTATCTTCAGGTGTCAACTTCTAAATCAGTACGATTAAGCATTCTGAGGGGAAATCATATTTTTGATAACTTATTGCGTCATAGATATTCCAAGGAACATTATCTTATTTTCAAAAGTCAATGTTGGCAAGGACAAATATTTATGTATTTTAAACTTTAGCTTTATTTCGTTTGTCTCTAAAAATGCAAGCCAGAAGAAAGAAATGATCATCTCAGTGATGCTGGGGAGCAATGTAAGAAACTAAAGCTACAAAAATAATAAATATAACTTGAATATATAACATCAAGTCTTGACATCACGCAAATATGCACAGATATCCGGAGACAGCCTGATTTATAGTTTTGCTGAGTCTAAATGGCTGTTGACATAATCATTGAGAAAAAGTTTTCACTTCCTCTCTATGAGCTGCAGACTTTCAGCTTTTGAATTCATCTAGTCCAGCTACCTCATTTAACAGATAAAATTGTTGAAACACAAAGATGAAGCAACTTACCCATGATGACATCATTGTTCAGAAATAGCTGGTCATGGGCCTTTGACCTCCAGTTTCTTTAAAGTTGATTGTGTCTTAACTCTTTGACTGTGATACATTTAATTTTGCTCTTCCTAAGTAAATATTCTGTTAACTGTATTTGGGGCTTTTGGATTTCTCTCATTTAAGAATCATATTATACTTTTTCAAGGATCAAACCCTCTTCTGTTTCCTTAGTGTCCAGAATTGCTTCAAAGTATGGACTTTGCAGTGAAACAAACCTGAGTTAGAATCAAGACCCCGTCACTATACTATTTTTATGATTTAGGGAAATTATTTAACCTTTATAAACTCAGTTTCCCCAAAGATGGTAAGGCCAAACTATTGCTTTTATTTTTAGAGTAGAATAAAAAAATCATGTGAGCTAGTATTATGTCACTCAATCAGTTCATATATTATAAACCTTTGATAAATATGAAAATGATTTTCAGATATTTTGGTAAAAGAACCAGAAAATCAAATAATTAACTTTTAGATAATACTGTTCAGTACCATTTTTTGCATGTATGAATGGTTGCTATAATAAAATTAAAAACCAAAGTAATATTTATACCTTCCTTGAAGAGTATATTATTTACTGAAGACAGCTAATGAAAATAGAAGATAGGGATATGGATTTGGGATTTAAGAGTAGGAAAACAAGATTTTGAGAAGTATTAATTTCGGTAAGGTTCATGGACGTTGTAAGGTGAAAAAAGAGCATAGAGTTTGCCAGTAGAAAGGGAGAAGGACATTCTAAGTGGTAATAAAAACTGGTGAACTAGCCCAAAGCTTTGATTAGGGAAACCAGAAGTATAATTTCTGACTAGAGGATACTTTACCCGAAATAAGCTTTTGAATTCATTTATTCCTTATTTCCATGGTTTTAGGATAGGAGTTCCATAGAATATAGATACTATAAAGCAACATAAAAACAGAATAAAGTGATATAAGAATCAGGGAGAGAGGCACTTGACCATAAAAACTCCAAGAAGAGTTTTTTTAAACAAATATTGCTGTGATGAGAAACTTTGTTGTTTCCCCTTGAGAGGCTCTGGATCTTTCCCCAGCTCAGTTATTATATCCTTGTTCTCCTTCTCCTCCATTCTTGTTCTACCACCACATAAATGTTGATTAATAGTTTGTCATCCTTATCGACATGGTGCTTGAACACAAGAAGAATACTAAACTAAGGTGATCAAAATCAGATTGGGGGTTAAGATTATTATATTGCTTATTTGATTATTTACTTTAAAATATTCCATTTGAATTGTGTGATGTAAGTGGTTAAGTATTTTACCTTTAATACATAACCTTGTATTCATTGTAGTAGATATACTGTAGTAGGATAGTAGCATTTAGAAGACCTTAGCTAGAATATCTTATTCCAATTTTGTTTTCGTATAGTCTTTAAATATTACAGCAATCTACTCCAAAGAATTCACTAATTAGTATAAAAAATTTTAAAAATAATTTTTCATTGGTGAAATGAATGAAGTTGAAGGTACATGATTGGCTAAAACAGTGGTATAGGCACCATACCTTCCATGATCCAAGTATAAGAGACTATTAAGTCTTGTTGCTTAGCACACACACAGTGTAGTGTTATAGAACTTAGAGATTCATTTGGTAGCATTTGTCCTGAATTTTGCTGGTTGCTTGTCCCAAAACATGTTGGATGACCCACTGGGATATTTTAGAATGAGGGTCCTTAATGGTGGGCCTGTTGGAGTGCATTTGGAAGGAGATTTCCTAGTGACTGAGTATAAAATAACAGGTTATGTGCCTGTTTTGTATCTTCTTGCTAATAAATGTTCATAAGTTTGTCATTTGCTATATAATGCAACAGACAGATTATTGGGGAAGGAGATGCATAGATTTCTCTTTCTTCTAATCACCAGAGGTCACAGATATTTACCCTGAAGAACTTGGTATTACTAGCTGCCAAATGGGCTGAGATAAGTGCACAGCAGCCAGTCAAAAAGAAAAAAAAAAAAACTTTGAAAAAATGTAAGAATAAATTCTGCAATTTCCCCTAAAACCTGAGTGTCTAGCTGCCCTATTGATGACCTGACTTTTTCTGCCTTCTCCCGTGATCATTCATAACATGTGAGGTCAACTATAACAAAAACTATATCATACACTTCTTTCTAAGCATATTTTAATAGAAAACAAGCTATGCACCTGAAATAGAACTGTACCATTTTTTAGTACAGATGTGCTAAGATCTATTAAGAGAAATGAAGGACATCCAGCTGTTGGACTTGGAAATGTTTAAGATTTTATTGCCCATCAGGATGAGAGTAGGAAAAGACAGAAAGAAGTCATGATACAAAAGAACAAAGATCATTGTCTTGAACAACAGAGTGTTTTGAGTCCCTACTGTATAGAGAACACTGACAGAGAGGTAGAAGATCTAGAATAGAGCTCCATGCCTTTAAGGGGTGATGACAACAGAAATGTAAGTAGAAGAAAATGAGGAAGTCTCAGACGAGAAATCGCTGTGTGTTAAATCTTAGGTGAAGACTAAACAGAACATTTTCCTTCCCTTTGTTTAATCAAGGAGAGTTTCATCTCCTCTGCAGAAAAGAGATGGCATTAAGAAACTTATTTGGAATTGAGGTATTAAGAAGAATAAGGGCTTATTGAAATAACTGCAAATGTCATAAGGATATCTCCAGAAAGATCCCTTCTACCTTGAGATTCTATTGTCTGTTTCGAGGGCACTCTGGCTTTTGGTCCTTTCATTTCTGACCAGTATTTCTTGGATCCAAAGTATACTCAACAGCCAAATATAATTTCAGTATAAATGAGTGGAAGCCATAGAAAAACTGGCTGGTACCCAACTGCTTTATCTAGTTCTAAGAAATCATTCTTTCACGAAAGAGCAAGACATTTTAAAATTAAAAACTGGGGTGAAAAATTATTTTTTTCACTTTTGGTTGAATGAGCTCTGAACTTTATAGTTTATTATCAAAAGATCTGGGGTTTTAATTCAAATATTGTTATTCTTAATAGCATATCCCTCTGATTATAATTCTTAGCTTTTTAATGAAGGATAAAAATGCCCATCTTTCTTTCCCTTCTTGTTCCATATACAAAGACATATTTTTTTGTTGCTGAAGACCTGAAGACATATTTTTTTGTTGATAAGACCTGCCTTTCCCAGTTTAAACCTTATCTAAGGCAATTAGGACTTTAATAATGTATATAAAATGAGATGAAATTAAGGCAAGAGTCTAAAAGAGAGGGGATCTGTAATGTGACTCCTAGTGACTCCTAGATTAATTAAGGATGTCTTATGGGACAAATTTAAAGTATCTTCTGACATCTCTGGTACTTCTCATGCCTAAATCAATAATAAGATAATTATTACTTGAATATTAATTATGTGCCCCTTTCTTTTCTATATAATTTAATAATAGGAAATGAAGTGATAAGAAATAGCCTGTGCATCCTCAGCCACTTCTGACCTATTGGAGTTTATACTCTTGCATTGCTCATATACAGAGACCTTGTATATTTAGTCCAATAGTCCCTGAGTCTTCTAGTATTCTGCGGTCTCCCTTTGCTTTAGTGTACAAATGAAATAGCTCACACTTTGGGTCATGTAAAAATGAAAGCATAACCCTTTGTTTATATTTTTCAAGATTCTGAAGATACTACTTACATTTTCCTGGTGGTTTTCTATCACTTCTTGGCTTGAATTTCTCATTCTAATTCAGTTATTGATTCCTATCTGTCAAGATATCTTCCTATGCTGTTGTGCCACTTTATTTTGTTCTTCAAGTGGCCTCTTCACCTTCATTACTTATTGTACCACTAACACAAGGCTCTGGTGCAACAATCTTTCGCTGAAGGTTTATAGATAATGGAAAGACTGAAGCAAAGAAAAGAAACAAATGAAAACAATATCAAATATCTTGAATTTTGCCACTCAGTTCCTTTCCAGAAAATTGTTTTTTGGGTCCCCCCCACTGTCTACCCCATTGCTACCCCATTACTAGACTCCTTTACTGAGTCACTTTCTTTTTCTTTTCTCATGGTCAATTTTTCTTGCATATTTCCCTCTTCAATCCCAAAGCAACTTAAACTTCTATCTTGAGCACCCCTATCAATCATATTACAAGTCTGTTTTAACCAAATATGAGATAATTATAATACTTCTGTTGGAAAATGTACATAGGCATTCCATATTTATTTCCAGCCTCTTCTAGTGCCTATCATGTAGGGGATAAAAGTCTAAAAACCACATTTTCCCAACTCCTTTTTCAGAAGGGTTGTGTCAGTTGGATGCATTACACAAGATTTGGAAGATGGAAGGGAGGCAGCAGCCATTTTCATCCAACACCAGTGGGCTTTAGCAGACAGATTTTACATAGCAACAAAACTCCTCATTTCCCAGTTGCCTAGGTGGCTCAGTCAGTTAAGCACCTGCCGTTGGCTCAGGTCAGAATCACAGGGTCCTGGGATCAAGTCCTGCATTGGGCTCCCTGCTCATTAGGGAGTCTGCTTCTCCCTCTACTTGTGCTCTCTCTCTCACCTGCTTGTGCTCTCTCTCTCAAATAGATAAATAAAAATCTTTTAAAAAAAAAGCCTTCCTCATTTCCCTATTACTATTTTGAGGGGTTATAGAGAAGTGGTTTCCTCAAGCTTTCTGGATCTGGATTTAGTGATTTTCCAGATCATCCAACAAGTTTGTAAGTATTTAATTTCCATATTTAGATCTGTACCAGTTAATTATTTCTTTACAAATGTTGCTTACTAATCCACACCAAAAGTTCAGTGATTTAAAACAACAACCTATTCTCATGTACCTGCAGTTTGGGATTGACTAACCTAAACTGTGTGTGACTAAGCAGTGTGGTTCTGCTTTAAGCTATCTGTCCAGCTGGTCTTGGCTTGGCCAACTCTATTTCAGGTATGCTCAGTCTTGAGTCTCTGTGTAAGAGGCAGCAGCTACCTAGCTGGAGTGGGAAGTCTTCTAATGGCAGTGGCAGAAGTACAAGCGAACAAACAGAAACCTGCAAGGGCTCTCAAATCCTGGTTCAAAACTGGTACTGTGCGACTTTTGTCTACATACCACTGGCCAATGGAACTTACATGGCCAAGCTTGAAGCCAAGAGCTTGTGGAGCATAGATGTAACAATAAAAATCTACTACAAGTGTTTCTCTTATGATAAATGAAAAGATGTCTTTCTTAGTAAAGCTTTATTTATAACACTTAAGTTTTCTTCAAACATTTTAAGGAAGACTATATTTAAGACTTGATAGACTCTAAATATCTCTTGTTGCATCTCTCGGTTAGGTTAATCCAAAATAAAGACAAGACTGGACTGGACTAGACTGCCTAACTCCCTACTCTTTATCTATAGCCACTAAACAACATTCTCCTCTATCATTAGGGGCTAGTTACTTAATGTGGAAGATTTTTTTTAAAAAGCCACAGATTCTTCTTTCCTCCTTGCATGACTTTGCAATGCAACATTGCAGCTCCTTCCATAGAGTGAGTATTGTCTATTTTTTAACCCCATGAATTTGAATTAGTCTTATGATTTGCTTTAAACACTAGAAGGTAGAAACACAAATTGTGTGATTCTGAGCCTGAATGTCCAAGAGACTATTCATGCTTTTTCTTTCTCTCTTGGGACCCTGAACAAGTCTAGGCTAGCTTTCTGGATGACGAGAGGCTTCCGATTCAACCAAAACCCAGCCAAGCTCCAGAAGCAAAGCCATCGATCGAGGTGACTGGCAACTGGCACAGACTTAAGAGTAAACCCAGTGAGTGAGATCAGTAGAACGCACTCTCCTGACCCACAGAATTGAATTAAAAAAATGGTGGCTGTTTGAGATGGTTTGTTACCCAACAGAAACTCCTTGATACATTTAGGAAGGATTTACAAAACCCTGATTTGTAAAGTCAGCTTTGCTAGGAATACTGTCCTGACCATGGGCCTAAGCCTGGTGAATAAGTGCTATTTTGTTCCTGTGAACAATCACCTTCACCTGTCTTGCACTTCATTCAGGGTTAGTAACAGAACTAATTTCAATTTTTTCTTCCTTTGACCCTGAGTTCTTGCCCCATTCTGACAAACTGGGAACTTCTTTTGTTCCTTGCATGTTCCTAAGCAGGAATCTTGACTTCAAAGCTTGGTCCAATGGCTGGGTAGTGCCAAACTGTCAGACCCTGGGTGTCACCTGTTAGGTATCCTGGATCTCTGTATGTTTCCTGAGCCTTGACTCCTGGTAATCATTGTCTTTCTGCGAGGGTAACCCCTCTTCTTTTTTTCCAGAATTCACATACTTCATTTGCTTGACCAGTCTATTACTATGAGTACCAGATTACATTCTCATGTGAGTACCCACTTCAGAATTCCTCATTCGTTCCCTATTATTCTAAGAACAAAATCCAAGCTTCTCACCAAGGCTTACTAGAACATTTATGACTTGCCCTCTACATATATCTCTAGCTCCATTCCTCATGGCAAACCCTTTTTTCCTACCATTCTGACATAGTGAACCACCTATGTGAATTTCTATGATTGCCTCAGTTGTGTCTTGCTTGTCACAGGAGATAATTTGTTCACATTATCTCCTCCACCTGAAATGCCTAGTTCCCTTTCCTTCACGTGACCAGCCTCTGCTCACTATTTATGATCATTTCCCAGATTGTTTAGATACCTCCAAAGCACCTTGTTTATAGTTCTTGCATAAAAACTATTATATCTCATACTAATGTTCTTGTCAGTATGTATGCTTGGAGACTGAACTATCTAAAGGCAATGAGATGCTCTTTTATGTCCTAATTCTCCTGCCTAGCACAGCAATTGATATTTATTTTTTCAGCAAAGTATTTATTGAGCGAATACTATACCTGCTGCTGGCCTAGGTCCATAAAATGCAACAAGATACTCAATGAACTCTCTACAGGTGAGATAGACCATATATAGATATTTAGGGAGCCAAAAGTCAATCAGAACTGCTATAAGATTATTTAGAACCAAAGTTGTAGGTTGCCCCCTGTAGCTCTGAGGATAATAAGAAGGGATCTGGCAAGCATATGAAGGAAGGGATTAAGTTAATGCAGTATTTGTAGGTTGAGTGAACAACTGAATGAAATACCTGGATGTTACCTTGTTCGCCAACTTCAGGTGTCAGTAGCAAGCCCAGATAGTCATTCTGGCTTCTGATCAACCAGCTATAGATTGGCGGTTCCAAAGACTCCTTTCCAGCTTTGATTAATTTACTAGAGAGGCTCACAGAACTCAGAGAAAATTTAGTTTACTTTTACCAGTTTTTTACTAAGAGGATATGATAAAGGATACAGTTGAACATCCAGATGGAAGAGATGGGTAGGGCAAGGAATGTGGGAAAGGACATGGAGCTTCCATGGTCTCCTTGGGGGCGCCACTCTCCCAGGACCATGTATTCACCATCGAGGAAATTTTCCAAAGCTTGTCCTTTTTTTTTTTTAATAGTAGCTTCTTTACATAGTCATGATTGAATAAATCATTGGCCATTGGCAATTGATTCAACCTCCAGCCTCTCTTCTCTCCCAGGAGGTTGCGGGGGCAGGGGCGCAGGGCATGGCAGTGAAAGGACTGAAATTTCAACTCTAATCACAGGATTGGTTCCCTGGCAAACAGCCCCCACTCTTAGGTCAGTCCAAAAGTCATCTAACTCACATAACAAAAGACACGTTTTATTGCTCTCATTGCTTAGAAAATTCCAAGGTTTTTAGGAGATCTGTGCCAGCAACTGGTCAGCAGCGACCAATATGTATTTTCTATTATCTCACACATCTGAAAGGGCCAGCTAGTGAATTTACCAACTGAGAGATGCTAATTTCACAGAAAGGAATGTTTCTGCCCAGGTAGTCCTGTTTCTGACACAGGGCTTGATTCTCCCAAAGGAGAATGTTGCTTGTTACCAAGTCTAAGATAGAAATCAGAAAATCTGTACTCTGTTCTACATCTGCTACAAATTGAGTAAGATCTTGTGTAAGCCACCTATATATTCTGCTCTCTATTTATTCAGGAAGTAGATTTTCTTGGCATTATTGAGAAGCTAAAAGATCAAATTTAAGAATCAATTTAAAGAGTAGGAAATGAAAAAGATTATGAAGAATAAGTTTGTGTTGAATTGCAAAGTGTGAAAACTTCAAACTCTTTGACCTTAGAAATGTAATAAAAATGCTCAGAAGTGTTCTTTGATTTTGATCAATGTACTGTTTTGGAACATTGAGTCACTTTACACAGAATTTTATTTGACTAAGTAAGCATCTGACTAGTTTCCAGATTCTACATACTACTAGCTAGTCATAGAAAGCTCCCTGTCCTTCAGTGTGTAAACACAGTTCCCATGCTGAATTCCTGATGGAATTTCACCTTAAGAAAAAAGTCTGTCGGGTGCCTGGGTGGCTCAGTGGGTTAAAGCCTCTGCCTTCGGCTCAGGTCATGATCCCAGGGTCCTGGGATCAAGGCCCGCATCGGGCTCTCTGCTCAGCAGGGAGCCTGCCTCCTCCTCTCCCTCTGCCTGACTCTCTGCCTATTTGTGATCTTTCTCTCTCTGTCAAAAAAAAAAAAAAAAAAAANAAATGTCCAAATTCACTTTTACTTGTCAGACAGTGAAAGCTATACAATGAAACCAAATTCCTTGCTCAAATGCTTTAAATCTATGCAACTGTATTTGTTTTATGTCAAATGGGCTCAAGTTCATTTTACTCAGAAATATTTGTTCTTTTGAAAATCTTACAGTATTCCAACCTTTAAGGAATCTTTTTTACTTTCAAAAAGAAGATTGACATACATATTTGGAAAAATTTATTGAAAAATCTGAGAAAAATGCTTATAGCTTCCTATCAGTTATAAGCAAAAATCATTCTTTGTCTCTCCTAAGCCCTAGAAAATTGCAATGTTCTCTGAGAATGAAGTCTGAACTACATATGTTTTACAATACTTAAAAGTTACACTTGTCATCACCAATATAAAGAAGGTTTGTAATGGGAAGCCTCATGTTTCTGAATGCAGAAAGGTAAAAAGTAGAGAGAACTAAAAAAAAAAAAGTAGAGAGAACTTCTGAGTTAATGAAAATGATGTTCAATCAATTCTATATTTATCATTACTTGGAAGGAATCATTTCTCATTTCCCAGCCAGAGCACTAAAAAATCTATTCTTTTCCTATACTATAAAAGTGGCTAATGTGAAATTTCAAATTTAGTGTATTTTTTTTCTCCAGGGAGAATATCCCCTCCCCGTTCAACAACTCCTTCTTTCATACCATTCCTCCCACCACTTACTTCATTGTGCTATTTTAAATAAAGTATTAAAATTCAGCAGATTAATCCTCTTCATAACCCACCTGTATGCAGATGAATCTTCACAGGAAATTATTGAAGACTAAAAAGCTTTCAAAACCCAAGGAAATCATCTCTCATGTCAGGCAATATTTCTGTTAGAAAGTGGGGAAAATTTAATTATTCATTTGTTGTTTCAGTTTTAAAAAAACTTTCTCAAGAATGAGAAGCAAATCTTCTTTATAATCTCATTTCATTTTTTAACTAAAAATGGTATTTAAGAACAAAGACAGGTTTCTCAAAGAAGGAATTCTGCCTCAAGATTGCAGCATAGAAATCCTGCCTGAGTTTCCAGCCTGCTGGCCTTTCATACTCAAGACTACATCAGCTCTAATCTCTATTTCCAGCCTGCCTGCCTCCCCTATGGTTTTGACTTGCCAACCCTCACAATGGCACGAGTCAATTCCTTAAAATAAATCTCATTTTCTTTTTCTCTCTATATATCTTATTGGTTGTGTTTCTCTGGAGAACCCTGACTAATAAAGGCCACAAAGGGGATGACTGAATATTAGAACAGAATTTTGAGTTCTGTGAGAAACAAAATGGAAGAAGTGGATGTAAGTTTGTCAACAACAACATTTATTACACTGCTACTAACTCCAGTCAGAAAATTTAGAAAGGAAGGTAGAATGGCTAATGGGAACACTGACAACAAATGTTCCTACAACAATGTAGGTTTTTCATATCAGTAATATTTTTACTTTAGTAATTTAATTTAATCAGTAATATTTTTACTTTAGTAATTAACAACTTAGTATTTGACAGTTTCATATTTAACAATTTACTTTAATAAATTTTTATAACTTAGGACTAATCATGCCTGAAAAAAACCCTATAAATTTCAATTTTAGGTAGGTTATAAAGGAAACCACCAGCTCACCCAGTTTTGATTTGAGTCTTGGGACATGTAAAGACAATCTGATACACCATTTGTGAGGGAAGAAAGCAGGAAACTGTGAGTGGGACTTGAACAAATAAATAAATGACTCATAATAAACTGTGTAGGTTATATCTCTAAAATAATTGTACTTCTTGTCATTATTATCTGATTTTATGATGGCTAAACCATTTTCTCAGAATTGATATTCTTTTTAGTCTTGGCTCCTTTGATGGAGGGAGCACAAACACATCAGACCAAAAGCATGCTTCTTGCATGGAGGTGCACTTCACTGTTCTCCAACTTGTCACATGTTCCTCTTGACCTTGGAGTTCCTAAGTGGGGTCATTGGAACAGAATTTGACAGTCCCTGATGAAATGGAATATTTTTTTTATTAAAATAAACCAGTTCCTTTGTGTTCAGTCATAACTTGTGTCCTGCAAGAGACCACTTTGTGTTGAATGCACAGTCATTTCCTCAGTGTTTACTCCCTGATTCCTGAAAGGAAGATTTCCATTTTGCTCCTGTACATGTTCCGTGTTGCATCACACTGATGGGCAGTAGTGGCTAAAAGACAAAAGAAGCCAGAATTCTGTTTCTCAGATCAAACCAGTTTTCAGTTCAAACGCTCATTGGTCCTTTCCCTGCAGAATCCTTTGGGTTTATTTCCTTCCCTTTCTTCCTCTGATTAGCTCATGATGGTTCTGGTTTAAAAAGAAAAAAAGAAAAAGAAAAGAAAAAGAGCATAGCTACCGTAAGAGAAATTTTAAAAGTGGATGCTAAACCCTGAAGTTACTGTACTATGAGAGCATTTCCTCAACTGTGAAATAATTTACCTGTGAATTTAAAGCAGAAATGCATTGGGTGGAATCCTGACAATATGTCACAGAGCATTACCAGGGTTCAGAGAACCAAGAATTTCTGCTGTAAGCTATTTTTATCTAACTTTATGTCAGTGATGCCAGTTCAGGGAAAACCGACTAGAGTAGGTTAATTTTTAGTTTTCAAGTATCCTATGAAACTAATATAGTCATTTATAAATTTCAAGTACACTAGCTCCAAATAAAGAAAAGAAATTACCTAACATTTATTGGGCACTTACTTTGTGCCAGGCACTATGCCTTTACTTCTCTCAATATCCCCGTTTCACTAATGAGGTAACAGGCCTAACGGAGGATAAGCAACCTGCCCAAACTCAAACCAGTGTCAGTCGGTCTTCTAGAGCCTGCCGAGCAGAATTTTCCAATGCCTTTAAATGTATTTCGTCATGAATTAGTTGGAGCAATCATTTTCGGGGAGATGGGAAAGTCACCCACAGATATTGAACACTCAGTTTTCAGCAGGTGTGTGCTGGGAAGCTTCATATATGGCATCTTACATTTCCTACTTGTCTAGTTGAGGAAACTAATAGTTTGAGAAGGTAGGTAGTAAGCCCCAGATCATGCTGGTGTGAATACGGGAGCAAGGAATTAAAACCAAGTACTTCTGACCTCACTTCCTTCCACTGGGCAAAAGCATCGCTTGTGTTAAAGTATATGAGATTTCAAGGTAGCATGGCTTTGGAGACTAAATTATTAGTAACCTTAAATATCATTTTGTAAAGTATGTAGGAGCAATTAATGACAAGGACAAAGAACAGACATATATAAACTCAGAGACTGAGAAACACACCATGTCCTCTCCCCACATATGAATGGGCTGAGAAAGGGTGAGTCCTGAGAAAGAAGTTTGGAAAATGCCCCACACCCTCGTGTTCATAAATCCAACATAGATAAGTAAAATATTAATCTTGTTGAAAGAATCCATTTTCCTCCTTTCATGCTCTTTCTCCTTCTCTTATGTGATGTCAATATAAGGGCATTTTCATTGTGAAATGGCAGTTATAAAAGAATTAATCAGGGTCTTCCTTACAATGTATTAGGCCATCCTGCCTTCCTTAGCATTACTATGGATATGACATGTATATAAGAAAGTCTTTAAAACCCTTAAGTATGTTTGAATGGGGAGTCTTGTTTTTATAGCAAGATCTGATATGTCCTATTAAAGTGGAGAATTTTAATTAGCTAACAATTACTTTTTAGTTTCTTCCACCTTAACAAGTATTTTTGGACATCTATCATGTTTCAGATACCGGACTAATGGCTGAAGATGTTTTAGATGAGCAAAGCAGCACCTGTCCAGCTGCACTTAAGGAGACAGGTAGATAAACAGATGGTTCTCGCATGCTAGGATAAGAGGGATACGATGAAGATGTAGGATACAGGAAGGCAGTAATGTACAGCTGATAGACTTCTTTGGAGCAGATGACCCAGATTCTCAGTTCATTGAGAATTCACCGGTTTATTCGTTGTCTCATCATCCCGAGGCTACTATCTTTTAGGAAGGGACATGAGCTCGGTAAGTTCTATTTCCTTGCATACATATTTTCATGCTTGTGTCTTAGATAACTTGGTAAGTTAACTTAGAAGGAGGAGGAATGCGTTTTTTAAAATAATATTTTTAGAATTTATAAATGATTAGTTACATCAGGAAAATGTTTAATACAATCAGAAAGTGACCTGGATTTTGAACTCTTTTTTGGTAGTCTATAGTTTGCATTTTTCTCTTTTTTTCCTTTTTTTAAATTGAAGTATAATTGATGTACAATGTTACATTAGTTTCAAGTATACAACATAGTGAAGAATATGGTTTTTAATGTGGGTTACTCTGACCATTAGAGTAAGACGTATTTCTAACTTTACCTTGGGGTGAACATAACTACCATGTCACACCATATGTATGATATGAATTCTATATTACATTTGAGCTGAAGATTTGTAGTTTGGTCCTATGAAGCTGCATTTCAGTGTACTGCTTGCGGAGAATAAACCATTACAATTTATCTCATGCCTATTGGTCAATACATAGGTTATTCAGGTCTTGAATTAGAACAAAGCGTTTTCACAAAACCAATAGTGCCCATTAGCTGTTACAAAATCAATTCATTAGTAAGGATATAAAAAATTTAATAAATAGGTCAAACTTTGGGGAAACTTACCTTCAGTGAGGATTTAAGATATCTCGATTTCTTTGTTGGATGTATATAATAAATGTGCTAATTAATGGTGGACAGGAAAGCATAGTTTTTGATGAAGTCACAAACAGGGAGATACCTAACCATCTGAAAAGGTACTCAACCTCATTTATAATAAGAGAGATGCAAAATAAAACAGCACTAATACATTGTTTTTGACTTGTAGATGGAAAAAATTAAGAATTTCAACAATACATTCTATGGCAGGGAAGAAATAGATAGATGTTGGTGTTGGGATTACAAAATGGTAAAATACCAGTGGAGGAGAATCTCATAGTTATGTTGTGTATAAGTTGATTATTTCTGGGTAATAAACTATACTGAAACTTAGTAGCTTCAAACAATAGGCATTTATTCAGTTTACATTTCTGTAGGCTGGAAATTTAGGCTGCACTCAGTTGGGTAGTTCCTCTAATCATGGCTTTGCTCTCATACATCTGTCATCATGACCGAGCTATCTCACCTATCTGGGGCACTGGCTGAGAAAAGCAAGTTGACATGGCTCTTTCCTAGGTAGTCTTTTATCCTTCAGTAGGCTTGCCTGAACTTGTTCACTTGGTGGAGGCAACGCTCCCAAGAAAGTGAGCAGAAGTGTTGCAAAGTCTTTTGAGGACTGGAATCAAAATTGTACGTAATCTCTTTCATTACATTATATTGGCCAAAGCAAGGCACAAGGCCAGCTCTGATTCAATCAGTAGGGAGACAGACTCTATTTGTTGATGGGAGGAGTTGAAAAATCTTAAGAAAAGGGCATATTAATATGATACCCAGGAGAATAGTTAAAGTCATATTTGCAAATAACGTACCTCATCTAGTAAAATGACAATTGCCTTTACCCTTTGACAAAGAAAGGCCAAGTCTAGGCATTTACTCCACAGAAAACATGAAAAAGTCATATGTATAAAGCTATTTACTGGAGCACTATTTATTGTCTTCTAGCAAAAGACAGAAAACAGGGCATGTGGGTGGCTTAGTTGGTTAAGTGACTGCCTTCAGCTCAGGTTGTGATCCCGGAGTCCCAGGATCAAGCCCCACATCAGGTTCCCTGCTCAGCAGGGAGTCTGCTTCTCCCTCTGACCCTCCCCCCTCTCATGCTCTTTCTCTCTCATTCTCTCTCTCTCAAGTCAATAAATAAAATCTAAAAAAAAAAAAAAAGACAAAACAACGCAGCAGTCCATCAACAAATGGTTCAAAAAATATGGTGCATCTATACAATGGCATACTGAGCAGAGGGACAGGTGAAACACATGCTGGGAGTTGAGCATTGTTGAGCTGGATCTTAGTTGTTAGTTTTTCCTCTCTACTTTCATATGTGTATCAGTTTTGTCATAATAATGAGGAAAAAAAGACCTTATTTCTTTTTTCAAGACAAATTATACACAAAAATTAAAAAAATAAAATGAAATAGAAAATGAAACCCACCACCTAGTTTTTGTCAGAGGATAATGTCCTGTCTCCAAGAGGTAAGCTATTTACATCTCAGGTGCTGTAAACAATTTAGCAGCATTCAGAAAGTACTCATTAAAATTCAAGTTTTCTTGGCTAAGGAAAACTTTCCTCAATCAGAAAGCCTGACAGTATCTCCCTAGGGGTACAAATGTTACAGGGAGAATATAATTGTGTGTTCAGAGTAAACATTCTCAACTTTTCTACAGCCTACATCTTGTTAAATAAACTATTTGAAGTGAGTTTTAGAAACCAACAGCTGATGTAAAAAAATATATAGTTTTTTCCTTTTTGACATGTCTCTTTCCTTTGCCTTTGTTATATCAGCACTGCTACTGCTTATTAAGATGCCACACATCCAAAAGTTTAGTTCTTATCCTGGACAAGTTAACAGATTGCCCATAGATTTCCCAAAATAACCCTATTCTCATATCTCAAGTTTCAAAAAGAGGAGCCCAGTTAGGAAACAACTGTAGTCATCCAAAGACAAAGTGATGGTGGCTCAGACCAACATGGTAGCAAAGACATTGTGAGAAACAGATTTTGAACATGCTGCAAAAGTAGAACCAAAGGATGGTTGTATTTACTTCTGGAGAACACTGAGCTT
This sequence comes from Ailurus styani, assembly GCA_002007465.1. Taxonomy (NCBI): domain Eukaryota; kingdom Metazoa; phylum Chordata; class Mammalia; order Carnivora; family Ailuridae; genus Ailurus; species Ailurus styani. Next base: position 1,097,920 of record LNAC01000199.1, read on the forward strand.
ATACCAAGTGTTCTGGTACTGAATTGAGTTCTGGAGATAGAGTTGAAATTTCAAGTTCTTGGGCCTCTTCTTCTTTTCTTTTCTTTTCTTTTTTCCTCTTCTTCTTTTCTAATGAGAGTAGCAGTTCTAGGGGAGCCATGGTGTTAGTCCAGTGGAGGGTCATTTTGGATCTCAGTAGGGCTGGAATGAATTTACTCCATAAGTGGGCTTTATCGTGCACTCTATTGATGGATACTATTTTACCAAAACGAGAACTGTATGCTTCATGTTAATCAAAAACTTATTTAGTCAAGGAAGTCAGGTACAGTCCTTTAAATATCATAATAATTAACAAAAGTTTTTTCACTAGAGCACTTTGAGGCAGTAGAGAGCAGAGGTTAATGGCATGACTTCTATAGCTGGACTTGCCAGTTGCAAATCCCAGTGCTGATATTTTACTGACCTCTCTTACTTACTAACACCATCTTACACAGTTGTGAGCAGTAAATGAATTTACATATGTAAAGAGCTGAAAACATTTTCTATATAATAATAAGTACTACAAAGTATATGGGAATATTATTGTTTCCTTTTGAGGCAGGGTAAAGGTAATGTTATATTATAGTGCCACCACTGTCATCGAACACTTCTCAGCAAGCCTCCTCCCAACTCTTCATTAGATCCTCAGCTAATTCCTTACCTATGAAGACAGTTAAGGCCAACTTTTGCTCTTCTTTGCATGTGTGTACACTAAAAAAACCTGGCTACTCTATGACTTCAACTGGTTCCTCCACAAGAATGCCTTATATATCAATCAGAGCCTATTCTGTGTTTTCTAATGGCTTCCAACTACCTACTGGTGTTCCAGTTAGAGGTTCTACCATTATCCAAAACATATTTGAAAATAAATTTAGAGATTTATGTTGATAGCAATATGGCACACTAAGTCTTATTGAGTTCCTGCTACCTAATCTCAAAAAATGCTCAATAAAAATATTTTTAAATTGCCATTTTAAATAAATTAATGAGCTTCAAAGAAATATGCCGAGTGCTAGATAGAGACCACATACTCAGAAAAATTTCACCCCACCCCTGATGTGTTGGGGTTAATGGAGAGCATGAAATCATCCATAATACCTGGCCTGCTAAAATGTTAACACAGAGGCCCTGGGGGCAAGGGAAGATTTCGGAGAAGGGTATAGTCCTTTGGAATGCTGAGACTTACATGGCCACTCTGCTGTAGGAATGCCCGCAAGGAGTTGCCTTCCCTGAAGCTTTCTTAGCCCAGACAGCTGCCCTGCGATCTAAGAGATATATGCATTATCCCCTAGGCTATGTTTAGCTAGAGCATGCAGGTTAGCATAGAGTACCGTTCCTGTAAACAGATCCTCCTAGTTCCAGTAAGACCTCTTGTCATACCTCACATGCTTGAGATACAGTGATAAAGATTTATAATTATCCTGAAGGACCAATTAAGGCAGGAGCAAAGAAGAGCAAACAGTCTTAGTCTCTGAGTGTTGACCCTCTTGCCTTCTCCTCTCTTTCCCAGCAAAGTCTGGAGTCATCTTTCATCCATCGGTACGGGGATTACTGGCCATTCCTGGCACTAATGGAAGTCAAGAATGCCACCAAATATTCAAGAAAGAAATTATATTTTAATATTACATAGTTACTTCCTGAGAATAGAAAAAGAGGAAACGCTCTGTAATGTGTTTATTAGCCTGCAAACCCTTTATACCCGAACTTGATAAATAAGAATGAGAAATGCTAGAATTCAGTATCATTCAAGAGCAGAAATATAAAGATCCTAAACAAACAATGGATCCAGTACTGAATGAAAAAAAGATTATATGCCTTCACTGAAGTGGGGTTTATTCCAAGAACGTAAAGTAGATTTAGTAGTGTATAAACAACTAATGCAATTTCCCTAGGAACATGTAAATGGAATAAACCACATGATTATTTTACTACATGCAAAAGGCATTTAATAAAACTTGCATGCATTCATGATTAAATCATTTAACAAACTAGAATTAGAAAGGAAAATCATTAAAATGATGAAGAGACTACATACACACACAAAAGAAAAAAGCAAAATTTAAACATGAAGCACTAGAAGCTTTCTTTTCAAAATCAGGGACAAGACAAGAAAATAGGCTACCTCCACTCCACTTCTATTCACTGTTGAACTGGTAATCTCAGTCATACACTAAGTTAAAGAAAAAGAAATAAAAAAGTATAAGGATTAGAAAAGGAAGGTACAGAACTATCATCATTTAGAGATAACATGAGTTCGTACATAAAATAAAACCTAAAGAATCTGAAGATAAAATATTGGAATCAGTAAGAGAGTTTTACAAAGCAGTTGGATATGAAATCCATTTTTGAAAATTTGCTGTGTGTGATATATTTCTACAAAGCAGCTATAAAGTTTTAGAAAATAGTTTTTTAAAAAGTAACATTTAAAATGGTTATTTTAGGAAAAATATAAGGACATATGTTCAAGGTCAATAATATACAGGACGAAATCAATACAAAGTGACAATAAAAAGAGAAAGTACCAGAAAAATAGTCAAAGTCTTGAGCAAATCCTTCATGAAAGAAAAAATCCAAATCACTAATAAGCATGAAAGATGGTGCAACTTTAGTAATAATTAGGGAAATTCAAAGAAAAAAAGCCACCCAGCAGTTACACAAACATTTAAAATTCTGACACCACCATGGGTTGATGAAGATATGCAGCAAAGAGACCTCTCACACAGTGCCGGTACTCAAGTACATGGGACAACCACATTGTAGAAGAGTTTACTTCTCTAGAAAAGTTGAAAATATGCATAATCTAAGGCTCAGTAATTCTAGTCCTGGAGAAGATTTTATACATGTGCATCAAGATAAAACATAAAAATGTTTATGATAGTCCAAAGCTGAAGACAACCCATTTATCTATCAATGATAACTAGATAAGTAGTTTATGCTACATTCATATAGCAGAATACCAGATGGCACTGGAAATAAAACTAGAGCTATTCACTAATTTGGATTAATCTCACAAACAAAATGGAGGCCAAAAGTAGCAAGTTACAAAGGGAAACATGTAATCAGAATTCATTCAAAAACAGATTTCAAAATCAGACAAAATTAAATTGTATTGCTTAGCAATACACACAGTGATGGTAAACTATCAAGAAAAGCAAGGGCTTTATTATACTAAAAGTCAGAATAATGGTTACCTCTACAGGATGGAAAATGGAATGTGATCTAGGAAAGGTGGGAAGTGGGGCTGATTAATGATCCGTTTCTTAACCTAGGTCATGATAGCAGAGGATTCCATCAATGATTATTTCATCTCTCTACCTAGCTAGCTGGGTAGCTAGCTATTATAATCTATCCATCCATCCATCCATCCATCCATCCATCCATCCATCCATCCACCCATCTATTCACCCATCATTTATCTATTATCTATCTCTCTATCATCTATCGTCTATCTTTCATCTATCTATTGTCATCTATCATCTACCTATTATCTATCATCTGTCTATCATCTATCTATCATTATCTATCTCCATCTATCATCTATTTCTATCTATCTATCTATCTATCTATCTATCATCTATCTATCTATCTATCTATCTATCTATCTATCTATCTATATCATCTATCATCATCTATCTATCTCCTTTAGGATAGATTTCACAATTGAAGAAGGTTTTAAAAAATTCTGATAACTAAAATGTCTATGTGCTAATTAGGAAAACTATGTGTTAATTAGAAAATCCTTTAGAATGTCAGTTTATTTGCCATTTCCCTGAGGTATTCTGTATTAATACACCCCCGGATGACTAAATCATTCTAAAGAAAAGGTTTCTTTAAAGAGATGTAATATAGTATTTGAAAAGATAACCTTCAAAGATGAAGTTATGCAAAATGCTAATTATTATTTTGATTTGGCCTGTCATTACTCTTTTCTCATATAAAATAAAGGCAAAGTGGAAAATATATATTTATTATTAAAAGAATTAATTTTTATTAATAAGCATTCATATGTCTGCATTACTTTTCACAGATGTTGTAGCTAAGATATATTATTTTTCTTTATTTATTTTGCTAGCCACTGTTTGGATTTAATTAAATGAATGCCAACAGTAAACAAACCATCTCTAAAGGTTCTCATGAAGCTCTCCTAATCATAGGAAAATCTTGGAAACACTTGATTTGAATTCTCTCAAGTACAAAAATAATAAATTCAGTCTCACAAACTTACAGTGAATAGGTCATTTTTTAAAAAAAGTTGAAAGTCCTATTTTCAGAAAAATTCCAAGTGACAGAGTTTCAATTGATCCATGGAGAATACTTTTTTCCCTAAGCATCTCTCTTAAGCTGGCCAACACAGTCACTTATTATTAGATTCCTCCTACAAGCTATGTAGAGATCTGTTCTAATGAAATGTAAAAAGTTAGCTTCCTTTAAATTACATCCAAGAGTCAATGGTGTGGGTGTACTCTCTCTTAGCAATGATCTCCAAAGACTTGGGGACTCAACCCTTCAACTAGAAATTAAGTGAAATCCCATTCTTGATTTGTGGTGTAAAATTTATTTTTAAAACTCTTCATTTTTAAATATAAATCCATTGTGAAGGACACTAGAAAAATCTAAGGAAGGTTTGGTGTAGTGTTTTAAATATATACATATAATGCGTATTAAATGACCAGTTATAGACCAGTAGACTCTAGAACATTAGAAAAGAATCTGAATGGAATTAAAAGTTGTATCCAGGGCGCCTGGGTGGCTCAGTGGGTTAAAGCCTCTGCCTTCGGCTCAGGTCATGATCTCAGGGTCCTGGGATCGAGGCCCACATCGGGCTCTCTGCCCAGCGGGGAGCCTGCTTCCTCCTCTCTCTCTGCCTGCCTCTCTGCCTACTTGTGATCTGATCTCTCTCTGTGTCAAATAAATAAATAAAATCTTTAAAAAAAAAAAGTTGTATCCACTGCTTGCAAATACCTCTCAGTGGAAAGAAGAAGGCATAGACCTTGCAAACTATAAGATGGATATGGTGATGGGCATAGGGCATAGCACACCAATGCAGCCAGAGTGATTCTAGAAGAATTAGCCAGAGACCCATATAGAGGGCAGTGTATGTCTTTTTTTTTTTTTTAAGGTTTTATTTATTTATTTGACACAGAGAGAGATCATAAGTAGGCAGAGAGACAGGCAGAGAGAGGAGGAAGCAGGCTCCCTGCTGAGCAGAGAGCCCAATGCAAAGCTTGGTCCCAGGATGCTGAGATCTGACCTGAGCCGAAAGCAGAGGCTTTAACCCACTGAGCCACCCAGGCGCCCCAAGGGCAGTGTATGGTTTAAGGCCATGTAGGGCTCTCCACTGTCAAGTGTGAGGGTTTGACAATGCACCTGGTTTTAGGAACTCACTGTTTATATTTTCCTAATGTGAACAGCTCTTGAGTAGTCAAGAAGATGACATTGTCTTTTTTCATTTGAGGCTCAGAACCTATATTTTTTGACTGAAAGCAACATTTTCATTTTAACTTAAAAGTTGTATCTACCTGTTAAGTCAGCACATAGTGATGCAACAGAGAAGACAAGTTGGTTGGATGTGAGTGTGTCAGAGAGATTTGGTAAGCAGAGTGGTTTCCATTAATGCAGCAACTATCATTAAATTTGTCATTAAAAATACAAATGTCAAATACTAGAGAGAAAATCAATTTGTTGGGGAGAAGATAGTTATGAATTGGAAGCTTTCACGTCTACTGCTGATTGGGACCCGAAGAGTGATCCCAAAGCCAAAATGAGTCAGGGTGCATCTTGTGAGTTCTTTGCATTAGATTCTTAAAATGAAGGATGGGATAATTTTTAGACCCTGTGACTATTATTAAAGCTATAACACAGGAATTATGGTTGAAACTACATATTCGCTCTCACTCACACTTCAGATTTATATTTTAGATAAACATAATGAGATTAGAGTTTCTTTTTTTAAGATTTTATTTATTTATTAGACAGAGAGATAGAGAGCACAGGTAGGTAGAGCGTCAGGCAGAGGGAGAGGGAGAAGCAGGTTCTCTGCTGAGCAGTGAGCCCGATGCAGGGCTTGATCCCAGGACCCTGGGATCATGACCGGAGCGGAAGGCAGCCACTTAACCGACTGAGCCACCCAGGTGCCCCGAAAGTAGAGGTTCTGAGCCAGATCCAGCATAGAGAAAAATATTCTTTTTTTCCTTAATTTATTGACATTTAACTTACATACTATGGAATGCAGAAACTGTAAGTATACTGTTTGATGGATTTCAGCAAACACATACACTCATCTAAAACAACAACAATCAAGATAGGAAAGATTTCCACCACCTTAGAAGTCCCTGTGCTCCTTTCCAGTCAATACCGCTCCCTCTGCCCTCAGGAAGTCTTCTGATTTCTATCACCTAGATCAGTTTTTCCTATTCTAAAACATCATATAAATGAAACCATAATTATGCATTATTTCGTGTCTTGCCTCTTTTGCTTAACATAACATTGAACAATTCACCACATTGTGCATGTCAGTGATTCATTCTTTTTGGTTACTGAGAAATATTCCAGCCATATATGTGGTATATATGAACATGCCACAATTTATTTATTTTTTTGTTGTTGGACATCTTAGGTTGTTTCAGTTTTTAGCCATTTTAGGTTGTAACTTTGTTAAATGAACACTTATTAAGTAAAGCCCCAGGGTGTCAAATGGGGGACCAAGTTCCACCAAAAAACTGCAAGGGGAAAGGAAATAGTGTTTATTACTCATAGGTAGGGAACAAGATACACAGCAATCCACGCAGGGAGATCAAGGCAGGGAACAGGGAGGGAGAGCAGGGCAGGACCTGGGCCACATGCCTTTATCAGAGTCTCAGGGTGAAGTGCTTTGAGGTTCCCTGGCTAAGGCAGAATTTGACAATTAAAACCAATAGAATGGGATTTTTAGGGTGCACCTGGGTAACTCAGTTAAGTATCTGCCTTCAGCTCAAGTCATGATCTCAGGGTCCTGGGATTGAGCCCCATGTCGGACTCCCTGCTCAGTGCAGAGCCTGCTTCTACTCCTTCCCCTCTTCTCCCACCAGCTCCGGCACACTCTCTCAAAGAGTAGGATTTTGGTAAGCTTTGGACAGGTTGGGGTGGGGTGTGTAGTGTCTCTTAAGGTGTCCACAAAAGGGAGGGCCTTGGGGAGTAGAGAAGAGTGCTTAAGACAAGGGTCACTGAGGTAGTTTTATCAGGAACTTAAATTTACTTATGACCCTGCAGGCTGTTCCCTAGGGCCTGTGCCCTCAGGAGGGGCTAGCGGTGGGTTCAAGGCCCCTGCATGTTGCCTGGCCACAGGACATGGATGGAATGGATACTGAGGCAGCAATATTGCAGAGTTCTGCTAAACTCTCAATAAGTGGCTATTAATATCCTTTGGACAATTCATTGTAAGAATAAATATATCTTTAATTTTGCAAGAAAATGCCAAACAATTTTCAAAAATAGTTTGTTATTTTTACTCTTACAAAGATATATGAGGCCTGTTTGCTGTACACGCTCACCATTTGGTATTTCCAGCCTTTCTAATATCAGCAATTCTAGTGGGTATGTATTGGTATCTCATCATAGTTCTAATCTATATTTTATTGATGACTACTTCTATCGAGCAGCTATATATGTGTGTGAAACAGCCAATCTGATTATCTTCTTTCGTGAAATATCTCTTTAATACTTTCACCCATTTTATAAATAGGGTTGTTAAAACTCTTAAATTTGATGAAGTCTACTTTATCAATTTTTCTTTTGTGGCTATACTTTCTGTGGCCCAAGAAATTTTTGCCTACTTCGTGTTTACAAAGATGTTCTCCTATGTTTCTTCTATGAGCTTTATAGATCTGACTTATGTTCAGTTCTATGATCCATCTCAAATTAATTTTTGTGTATCATATGGGATACGATTGAGCTCTTTTTTAGTTTCTAAAATAACGATTTGAAGAGCACCATTTGTTGAAAAGGTTTTTTTCCTTTACTCATTGAATTTGAATGGTAACATTGTTGAAAATATATTGATCAAATATGAGTGCGTCTATTGGTTCCATTGATCTATTTGTCTATCTTTACACTAATACCTCACTGATTTAACTTTATGATAAATGTGAAATTCTGATAACATAGGCATTCCAACTTTGATCCCTCTTTTAAAGATGATTTTGGCTTTTGTATATCACTTTAATTTCAGCAAAAATCTTGCAATCAGTTTTTTAACTTCTACCAAGAAATTTAACTTCTACCAAGAAATTCTTCTACTAAGAATTTTGAGATTTGCTTTAAGAAGACGTTATGTATTGTTAACAATAATGAGTCTTGTCATCTGTGAACAAAGTATAGCTCTCCATTTAATTAGATCTGTGATTTCTCTCATCAATGTTTTATAGTTTTCAGTATGGTAGTCTTTCATATTTTCTTTAAATTTATTCCTAGCTATTTTATATTTTTGCTTAATACAAATTAGTTCTTCATTTTTATTTCATTTTATAATTCTTTCTAGTATACAAAAGACTTTTTGTGTTTTAATCCTTTAATCCTACAGCTGTGTTAAGTCACTTTCAGTTTTAGTAGTTTTTCCAGGATTTCCTGTCTATAAAACCATGACATCTGCAAATGGAGACTTTCACTTTTTCTTTTCCAAATTTTATGACTTTTTTTTTCCAAATTTTATGACTTTTTCCTTTCTTCTTTGTGCCATATTTCACTGGCTAGTGAAATATTGCATAGAGACAGATAGAAGAAATAATCTTGTCTTATACCCTATTTTAGAGGGAAAGCATTCATTAATTCACTGTACCACTAACTTTACATTTTTATAAATGACTCATCCGAATGAGGAGGTTTTTCCTATCCTTAGATTGCTGAAAATTTTTTCATGATTAGGTTGGATTGTTTCAAATGCTTTTCCACATTTCTTGAGATAATCACATGGTTCTCTTATTACTGTTTTTTTTTTTTCACGGTGAATTACACTGATTTTATTTGAAATATTAGACTAACCTTGCAGTACAGTGGGGTACTTGGGTGGCTCAGTCAGTTAAGAATCTGCCTTTGACTCAGTTCATGATCCCTGTGCCCCGGGATTGACCCCCTCATTAGACTAACTGATACTCTCTCCCTCTCCCTTTGCTCCTCTCCCTCTGCGCCCCCAACTTGTGCTCTCTCTCAAATAAATAAATAAATAAAGCCTTTAAAAAAACTAATCTTGCATTACAGAGAAAAACTCCACTTGGTCATGATATATTATCCTTTCTGTATATTGCTAGATTTAATTTGCTAGTATTTGATTGAGGACTATTGTATTCATGGAGTTTATTGTTCCTGTTCATTTATACTTGCCTCACTAAACAGGTTAAGAAGTATAACTTCTCTGTTTTCTGAAGGAATATGTATGCAGAATTGATATTATTCCTTCCTTGATTATTTGATAGAATTCACCAATAAAACTATCTGGGTTTGGAATTCTCTTTGTGTGAAGGCTTTGGTTATGAATTCAACTTCCTAAAAGTCAAGAGCCGTTCAGATTTTTGTTTCTTTTTTTAGTAACTTGTGCTTATGAAGGACTTTGTCCATTTCTTCCAGTTGTTAAGTGTATCGTCATCAAGCTTTATAACCTTCCTTTATTATCCTTTAAACATTTGCAGGATCTTTGTAGTGATGCTTCCTCCTCTTTCCTTCTATCGGTTATTTTCTATAAGATTGGTGTCAGGGCCTACTCATATGGTGGACCTTTAAAAGACAGCAATCCCCCTTATGGCCTTTCCTTTGCAAAGCATTAGGAGGCCCCTTCAGGATCTGCTTCTACCTAGGTGAGCCAGATAAAGAGAGTTGCTATAAAATGAATGAGCTTCAAGTATTAGCCAGCATGTAATAACATGTATGCTGAAGGAGTACTTGGAGGTCTGGACATTTTTGTTGATTAATTCAGGGGGCATAAGCTTGAAAAAAGGAGATATTACAGGCTTGAGGGCACTCTCTTAAGGTATAGTATTGAACACCTAGCAAACATCCCAATAGATGGTTCCAGGTTGCTGCTCTGGAGGCCCCCGGAGGCCTGGAGAAAGTGAGGGCTCATCCAGAGTGGTGTTGCAATGCTTAAATTGCCGTAGAAGAGAGTGATGAAGTGAATGAAAGGGTCAGGGAAGTGAGCATGCTAAAGTGGATAAGTTAGGTGAGAACACAGGATGTATTCAAGCATTACATTTTACAGGAAGGCCCAGAGAACATACATTTACCAAGGCCATCAAGAATGCACTAAGACAGACACCAGCATCTTCAGTTGTGGCTCTTTAGGCCAGCGCTGATGGCCTGAGTATTCATGGAGTTTGACTTGCTAATGGAAATGAGTCTGAAAAGAGGGCCCTGTTAGTGGCTCTTAACCACCCCAATGCAAGTTGTTTCAATCACTGCAATGACCAGCAAGGTCAGCTGTCTTGCCCTTCAGAGAAATGTGCAGATGGTGAATGGAACACAGCCTCCCAAGAAGAAATGGATGGGCAGTCAACAGGAGTACTGCTTAATTTATATGATCCAATGAAAAACAGAAGGGAGCTGTGAGGTTACTATTAATGGATAAAATAGAGCCAAAGGATATTAATCAATATCCTTACAATGTGTCCCTTTCATTACTAAGATTACTAAGCACCTTGAGCCCCCTCATGTATTTCATTAGATGTCTATGCTTCTATTTATTCTGATTTTCTCCATTTCATCAGCCAGTTAGCTCTCCAGCATACTGAAACTTAATAAACAATCTGCTTCATTTTTTTCTGTGAAACTGTTTTCAAGTCTTTGATTCACAGAGCTTTGATGTTTATTAATTTAAGTTTTCATTGTACACACAACTCCAGTTTTTAGTTCTGCACTTGTATACCTGGTAACGGTTGGCTCTTGTTTCCTACTGAGAGTACAGTGGTAAAGGGCTTTTCCAAGTCTGCCTATGTTTTGATACGTGGCTCTTACCACTGTCTGTCTCATTACTTCATATTTATTTATCATGAAGAAAATTATAATATCTATGCCAAGATAGCACGAATGATTCTCTCCAAACTAAGAATTTATTTTTATTTCACTTTACCCCACTTTTCAAAACCTCTGGGATAGCCAGGCCATAATAAGAATGATTTTCTCCTTTTTTTTTTTTTTTTTTTATCTTCTTGATCCTTCTTTATTTGCCATTGTACTCAGGTACTTTTTGCTTTGTCAATTTAAGAGTTGAATGACTTTGGCTTCTGCCTCTGGATAATGATTTTTACATATTGATTACTTAACTCATTGGATTTACTGTTGTTTAACAAGTTTCTATTTTATTGCTAGCACTTCATTGAGCGCTCAAGGCAGAATTGTTGTTAATCCTCCTTTTAAGACCATTTCTAAAGACACAAAGGATTTCCTTTTTTTCACATTTCATTGTTAAAAGGCACTGAGATATTTATTTCAATATGTTTACTTTTCCTCAGCACAGAAAGTATTTGCATTTTGAAATAGCCCTAAGAGGCACTTTTGATGTTAAGGAAACCATGCCATTTACAAAAGAATAATTCTACTTTGTGGAAACTGAATTCTCTTCTATTTTTATCTTCAACTTTCCAGATCTGTGTCTGTATATCCAACAGTATAAAATTGTCTCTCCCCCAACCCTCCCACCCAACACCACCACCAAGTCAAAGATGTGAAGTAACAAAATTGACGAGTAGCCCATCAGCTGAAGGCAGTCATTCTGCTCAACATTGAGCAGGATTCTTTTACAGAGTCAATAACAAGCTCAATTTGCAATAGGGCACCTATAGTAGATGGACAACATGAAGGAGAAGAAAACGACTATATTAAGAAAGAAAGCCATAATGTAAAATTAGTAACGACTTTCCCATTGAATTGGTAATTTCTGATTTATCACAGACATATGGCTGAGCAGGACCATTACAGCTTTCTCTTCAGTCCAAATTTCTGGAAAGAGAAAATAATGGCTGATTCACAGCTACATTTCAGATTATATTAATAATTCTCATTTGCAAGTGATCAAAACCTAATTTCAATCAGCTTAAGCAAAGAAAGGGATTTATTAACTCATACGCGTAGAAAGCCCAAAGGAGGCAGCTCTTTCAGGTGTGGCTGGATCTTAGGCTTCAATCAATGCCATCAAATCCCTGTGTCTTCATCTTTCAGCCCTGCTTCATCTGTATTGATGTCATTCTCAGACAGGTACTCCCATGGTGGTAAAGGAGTCATAGTTCCAGGCTCTACATTAGCTGTTTAGTAACTTCATGAGAGAAAGAGCTTCTACTCTGGTAGCTCTGATGGAAAATGTAAAACATGATTCTATTTGATCTGGATCGCCTAAATATCCACCCTGTGGTGAAGAACAGGGTCAGATTAGTCAGATTACCCTGACTGCTGAAGATACCCTCACGAAAATAATATGGAAAGGAATATTATTAGACTGGCAAAAATTAAGGAGGTCTTTACAAATGCCCAGTTCTACCACCCTGGAACTATGCCTCCTCTCTCAGTAGGTAAAATATCACTCTGTTTTCTCCAAACTGGGAGTACATGGTGTTTATATTTTGCATAACAGATGCTACAACAACCAGTTCCAGTCTTAAGGAAAGGCAGAGAAAGAACTGCTGCATTTAGTGGAATGAGCACGAGGCTGGAGCCTCCTTGCCACTTTCTGTGCATCTATAATAATCTCTGTATATACTTCTATCCCATTGTATTATAATTTTTGCTAACCCATATATCTTCTTCACTAGACCAAGAACGTTTTCAAAGTAGGGAAGCTGGCTATTCATCTGTGTATCATGAGTGCTTTGCCTAGTGTCTGTCGGTGGGTTCTTAAATGCCTGTTGAATAAATATATAAATGCCAAAATAAATAATATTTTAAAAGGCAAAGTTTATTTTAATTACCATCAGTATCATAACCAAAATTAGAGAAGGAGTCCTTTTCAATTTTGTCCAGGATTTATGGACCAAATATTTTAGCATCGAAGTTTTCACTTTTCTTATTATTGTTGTAAATAACAATAGAAAGCCCTTAAATGTGTAAGGTACTTCATTATTTTTCAAATAACTTTTGCTACCATTTTGGTCTTATCTTTAATTTTCTATAGTTTGAAAATAATACGTCCAGGTATAGTGGGGGTTTTTTTGTTTCCGTCTTTGTTTTTTGTTTGTTTGTTTTGTATTTTTCCTGCTGGGTATTCTCTGAGTTTCCTGGATCTATGGTTGGTGCTTGACATTAATTTGGGGAAATTCTTAGTCATTATTGTTTCAAATATTTCTTCTGTTCCTTTCTTTCTTCTCCTTCAGGTATTCCCATTACATGTACATTATGCCTTTTGTAGTTGTCCCACAGTCCTTGGATATTCTGTTCTGTTTTTTTTTTCTTCAGTCTTTGATCTCTTTGCTTTTTGAATTTTCAAGAATTCGTTCAGAGATTCTTTCCTCAGCTGTGCCTAGTCCACTAAAAAGTCCATCAAAGGCATTTTTCATTTCTGTTACAGTGTTTTTTTATCTTTAACATTTCTTTTCATTCTTTCTTAGGATTTTCATCTCTCTGCTTACACTGCCCATCTGTTCTTGCATGTTGCTTACTTTATTCATTAAAGCTTTAGCATATTAATCAGTTGTTTTAAATTGGCAGTCTGATAATTCCAACATCCCGGCCAAGCCTGGCTCTGATGCTTGCTCTGTCTCTTCAAAAAAATTTTTTTGTGTGTCTTGTAATTTTTCTTTATAGCCAGACATGAGGTAGTGGATAAAAGGTAGTGGATAGATCTTTACTGCTGTTGTGGTGAGGTTGGGGGGCGGGGGTTAGTTTTCTGTAGCACAATTAGCTCTCAGTCTTTTCGTGAGCTAAGCTTCTGAACCGTGAACTTCACAGGCATTGCTCAGTTTTTTCTCCCTGCTTCGATGAGACAGGATGACTAGAGTGGGTTGAAGTTTTGTACTCCCTTTCCCCAGGTCAGTTTCCTTCTGATCATACCCCCTGCGGATTAGATTCTGGTTAACTAGTTTCCCCTGAGAGCAGGCTCTGTTAAGAACAGAGTGCTTGCAGTGGCATATTTCAAAACTGTGCCTTTTACCCTCCTTTTCTCAGAAGACCTAAGGGATTTTTCTCTAATATTACTGTGGGAACCTGGTGGAACTCCTGGAGGTAAATCTCCACAATACTGTCGGGCCCCTCACCTATGACTGGGTCCCCATGAAGTTTATAACTCTCCGAGTAGTCTGCACTGAGCCTCCCATAATTTGCCAATTATGAGTCAGGTTTTCTTTCTTCCTCTAGCACTGGTTTCTATGACTGTTTCTACTGGTGAGTCTCTGCTCCAGTAAGCTGTGACTTGTGGTATGAGTCTGTCTCTCCAGTTTTGGGGGCAGTGGCTTGCCCTGTGTCCTCCCTTCTCTTACGGATCCAAGAAGGGTTATTGAACTTCCAGTCTGTTCAGCTTTTCGCTTGTTGTTAGGACAGAATGGTGATTTCTAAGCTCCTTATATGTGGAACCAGAAACCAAAAATCCAGTAATAAGTTTCTCAGAGCAGTTGTTATAATTTTTATATTGAAGATGAAGTATAGTGAATTTAAGACAGATTACTATAGGTGCATAGGTAATAAGTATTTAAGCTGGTACAAAAGTTAAATTTGGATTGGGTTTATCCTGTGGTTCTTCTCCATTATGGGAAAAGCATGAGATTCCAGGACATCTGAAAATGAAAAAAGGTGCTGAAAGGTAGAAAGATGTGAAAAAGGAGGTCAGCAAAGTTATAATGCCATTAATTCATGCTCTATATTGAGAAAAAAAAACCCCACATATTTCCTAGACTGAAGACAACATTTAATCAGTCAGTCATAGAAAGATAGGTCAAGATTTTTCATGGGCAAGTACATTGAAAGCTTTTCACATTGTTGTGGTTTGAAAATCAAGTGACCATAATCTAGAAAAAAGTACAAAATGAAAGAGAAATAGGATGCAGAGACCCTAACCACTCCATAACACGTGCCAAGGAGAGTTCTTATTAACAATTTAAGAGCTAGTTTGGGTTTGAACAGCACTAAAATCAAGATTTTCAAATAGAGTATCCTGATATGAGCATACTCATTAATAATAAAAATATGAAGGTCAACTACCACGTATCTCAAGGTATAATCTTTGAAGGTTACCACGATCATTTGGTTTATTACCAAATAACCACATAAAGGAGTGCAAACTACAATGGGCAAATTTAGACACGAGAAATGAAAGCCTAACTCCAGGGTAGCAGAGCTGAGCATTTTTAGTGGTGCTGCCAGGCAAGCATTCCTCTCCTCTTTTTAAAAGATACAATAAGTCTGTAAACAAGCTTGACAATAAAACCTTCTATAAATAGAATCGGACCAAGGTGTCCAGGATCTGTCCCAGCCCCATCTCACTTTGTGAAGCGGGACTCAGGACTCCTGACATGTAAGAGTCAATACGGATCTCTGTGGCGACAGATGGTGACTTAGCAGATCTCAATGAGCAAGATTCTTTAATCCTGAGTATGTGTGTGGGTTTCAAGGGACAAGTGGATGTCCTAAATTGAATAAAGATGTTTACATGAACTTGGAGATATCAAAAGAGAGGAAATAGAGCTTTCTTTAGAATATCAAAGACATTTTTGGCAAAAAAGTTAAGAACCACTTTTGTAGAGTCCCACTGATGGTCCTTGTAACACAACCCTTGCAACAAAATGTCTCTAAGTCTCATGTACTTCAACCCTAACATTGTTACTATTAATCATCTCTATCTCTCATTTCTCCAATACCATGCCTAATATTTCATATATTAATTTCAACATTAAATATTAGATTTCTAAAACTATTTTTTTCTATGTGAATGGAGTTTGTATTTATGTAATTGGACATGCATTCTAGTATTTCCTGGACTATTTGAATAATAACTAGTTTTCATATAATTACTTTTTCTCTTTCTGGCTTAAATTACCCATAACTCCCAAATGTACTCAGGTTCCTATTTAAATTCTAGATATTTTCTAAATATTCTAGAATTTCTAGATATTAATATCTAAATTCTAGATACTATCTCAGGAAAAAAGCTAAACGAAGACAATGACTGTAGTTTTCCTCATTTTCAATGTTTTCTCACTTGGGATACATGCATTCTCAACATTGATAAACAGTTGCCATGCCTTACATAATGGGCTTTCTTTGATCACCCCCAGCCTGAAACGCCTTCTCTTGTGGGAACACTAAAACTCTTTTAAACCCTTGCCAGTTGGTAACTGATCACTTTCTGCTATTCCTTATGACATATGTTTTCTTTCATTATCATCTATTTTTTTTTTTTTTAAAGATTTTATTTATTTATTTCACAGAGGGAGAGAGATCACAAGGAGGCAGAGAGGCAAGCAGAGAGAGAGAGGGGGAAGCAGGCTCCCCGCTGAGCAGGGAGCCCGATGCGGGCCTCGATCCCAGGACGCTGAGATCATGACCTGAGCCGAAAGCAGAGGCATTAACCCACTGAGCCACCCAGGCGCCCTCATTATCATCTATTTTATTTTGACTTATTTGCTGCATAACTTCCATACACATATATATATATATTTTCTCCTCATAAGTTATACACTATTAGAAGAAAGAATCATAATTCATCCCATATCATACATTTCCTAGTACTTAATAGAATGGATACCAGGCACTTATCTTTATTTATCTAGGTTCTCATGCCCTATAATCTTTGTATCCATTAAATTGATCACTTCTTCTTCAACTCTCCCTAAGAGAAGAATTAGCAAGGATTTGGTTAGAATTTTAGGATTTAGTTCCATATCTACTATAAGCTATAAGTCAAAGCCTACAGTTAGCAATTTCCTGTTTCTTCCTCACTAAATAGTGAGTCTCAAATTCAAATGCCTACAGAGGCCAGGCAGATGACATATCTGTATATTTATGATGAAGCTTTTAATAATTCCCAGGACATTCAACACTATCATAAAGCATAGGAGCTAGAAAAATGAACCTTGTTGATATACTATGTATGTGTAGGAATTGGATAAAGTGTTCTTTCAAGAGAGAAGAACAGCTCATTAGTGGCCTCAATTAGGTCAGCCTATTAATCTCACAGAGTGGCAGTTCCATAGCGGAAGCCAAATGGAAGAACCTTCAGAGACATTCACAGGAATCCAGGAGTCCAGAGGTCCTGTGTTATCATCAGATGTTTTCTAGCCCATTAAACAATCACTGTGACCTCAGGGGTGCATCAGGGGGAAAAGTGATAGCAGGAAGACAATAAAATTGCCTAATTAGGTGTTCATTATGACAGTTGAAATCCTCCTCCAGCCACAAAACACAAAAATGTGGTTGAATCAATCAGTACCAAAGGGAGAGAAAACAGAAGGATAAATAGTCTACACATAGGTAGAGTGTACACAGAAGAGGCTGGACTGGCATAAAAAAAATAAAGGAAAATTTGAAAAGCCTTGCAAATCTAGCTCTCTAGGAATATATTCTATTCTCTAAAAAGTCTCAAGTTATTTTAAAATCAAAGGATGGTTCTAGCTAATATTAAATACAGTATGAAAAAGAAAACTGATAGTTTATTCTTTATACTTTTCTGTAATTTTTTAACATAAGCATGTAAAAACACTGATTATATAAAACATTAGTTTTATGTTTTTATGTTGTTGTGTAACAAGCAAACATTGAAAAGGCTTTTTCATAGGTTTTTTAGGAGATAATTCCCTGCAGGTCTCCCAGGTTTCTGTATAGTTTCTAAGCAGTTGAACTGACTGCCCTTTGTTCTAGATTATCTTTCAAGGATATTCATATAGTCCTCATGCTGGATGATAGAGAGAGTTTCTTGGATGCCAGAGATAGCTTACTGCCCGTTTTGAATTCCCTAAACTCAGGGTTCCTTTCCTGTAATGCAATCTATCATGTGTGCAGATATTATCCGGCCCTCTTCATTTTGCTATGTGGGAATTAAGCTCAAGGAATTACTACAACAAAATGCTGACAAGTTGACTTCCATTATTGCTATGAGTAATAACTGTATGTTGTCTCTAACCCAGGAGTCTTGTATCGTCTATCAATGTCCATAAAATTGTACACCTAAAGTTTAATTACAACTCTTGATAAAGTTTAATTACTCCTTAGGGTGGGTGTATCTTAGCACCATCATTTAATGAGTCAAGAAAAAGCACATACAGTATTTATGTCTGTGCTCCTTGGTTATAGCACAGAGGTATCTTTTTCTTTCTTTCCTATTTTTTTAAAAACCTTAGTCTACTCTTACTTGCATTGTCTGATGTGCAATGAACCGTATCTTTGGCTCCTTTTCAGTGGTAGAGAATCATTTATCCAAGTCCCCGCTTTATCAGAAAAGCAATATTTGGGGTATTAGCATAGTTTAGTTGCCCTTCAACTTGTTTTACCTACCTAGACTGTAATAGGTTTATAGTTACTTTCAAATTTAAGATTGAGTCTGAGTGTACCATTTTTGTGTATGATTTTTATATCAGCCCTTCCATTAAGAATTCATCTAACTGGAGTGCCTGTGTGGCTCAGTCAGTTAAACATCTGCCTTCAAGTCATGATCCCAGGGTCATGGGATTAAACCCTACATTGGGCTCCCTGCTCAGCAGGAAGTCTGCTTCTCCCTCTCCCTCTGCTGCTTACCCTGCTTGTGTGTGCTCTCTCTGTCAAATAAGTAAATAAAAATCTTAAAAAAAAAAAAGAATTCATCTAATTACTTCAAAATTTCCAAAGGAAAGATTTGTCTTTTTGCCTGCTTACATTTTTTTAAGTAGATCTAGATAATATCTTTAAGAATTACTGTTACAAAACTGAAAAGCTAACAGTAAAGATGCAAAGGCAAGATCACTTGAAAAACCAATTAAAAACTCCTTTTACCAGTAGTCCCAATTGGCTGGCAAAAAGAATACAAGGAAAACACTCCAGTTTTGAGGTGGGGGAAATATCTATTCAATATTTAGCTGCTAGTAAATCCATAATCTATGTTCTATATTAGTCATTGTTTATTAACTAGTGTTTATTAAAAGTGTTTCTTTTAAAAGGCCAGTTGCTCCTCAGTCTGCTGTTTCACTTTCAGAAAAGAATTAGTCCTACAATTCTTTTATTGAGTTCACTGGGATGATCTTGGAAACTGAAATCCAACAACGTCAGATGATTTTCATGTATAAAGTAGATTTATGCCTTTTAACTATTTGATCGACCATACTAAAGAGAAAATTCTCTAGGAGTTTGAATAATTCAGGAGGATAGAAAAAAATATAAGAAGAGAATAATTTAGGATTTGGACAAAGAAGCCATTTATAGAAGAAGGGACAGAATGACACTGAACGGTGTCAGCAGATTCTACCAGGTAGACAGCATCCTTATATCAATGGTCACTACAGAGTAAAAAGCTCTGAGGCTGTCTGATGGGCTGTTACTCAAATATCATAAGAAAACTTTGTGCACCAAATAATGTCAAAGTGGAAAGGATTTGGGTCCTTAAAAGACTGCCCTGGATGGTGGTGGTCCACCATCAAGAAACACTCCCCTTGATAATTACTATGAGAGAAAAAGAAATATATTTATTTTTGTCAGACACACGGACCTCTGAAATGTCCTTTTAGCCTGACTACCAAACATTCAGTGTGTTTGATGGTGAGATTTTTAGAGGTGTTAAAGTTCTCTCAAGTTCATTCCACACATCTTCATTTCTTAAATAAAAGTTAAATTTTTCAGGGTACCTGGGTGGCTCAGTCGGTTAACTGTCTGCCTTTAGCTCAGGTCATGATCCTGGGGTCCTGGGATTGAGTCCCAAGTGTGGGGCTCCCTGCTCAGCGGGGAGTCTGTTTCTCCGTCTCCTTCTGTCTCCTCCTCCTCCTTGTACTCTCTCCTTCTCCCTCACTCTCCTTCTCTCAAATAAATAAGATCTTTTATTTTTTTTATTTTTTTTAAGATCTTTTAAAAAAGGTAAATTTTTCTTATTTGACTAAATCATTTTTTGATTCTTCTAATTCTAATTAATGGAATTTTGTTATTAGAAAAATAAGGGGCCTTTTATTTATTTATTATTATTTTATTGCTTAGGGATCCTTTAATCTTAATCCCTTCTAGCTAGTGAAGGTTTTTTAATTTTATTTTTTACCTTGCTATGATGAATATTCATCCAAATTTTGCTATGCTGGTGAGTTGCTTCAGATTGCAATGATATATTTTTTACCTTTTATCAACCAAAAAACTTCAGGAACTAGCAAACCTTCTGTTGCCAGTCAATTCCTTGCCAGTTGACGGAAAAGCGTAGCTTTAGAACCAACTATGCTAGTTTAGATAAAAAGTTACTCAAAATTGAATCAGATGAACATACCAATAAAATCAACGTATCTTGTTAGTTTCAGGATGACTTTATATTCTGAAATATTACTGAGGATGCCAAAGAGCTTTTGTTCAGTGGATTATATCCATCACTATTTATTGTGTTAGAAATTACAACTGAGAAACTTAAGAATATTTATTATTTTATTTAAATAGCAAGACTAATCTCATCTGTTAATATAAGTGACGTATTTTTAAATTAAAAGCATTTTTTAAAACAAAAACAATTTGGGAGAAGAGTGGCATTAATTTACTCTTTATAAATCTCTTCAATAGCTGGCTTAATAGAAGACAGCTGAATTCTTATATTTGCTTCGCATTCCATCTTTTTGATGTGTTGTTTTGCTGAAGAATATGAAGAAAACCCCACTGTGTCATATATGTAGACATACATATACGTGTGTGTGTATATATATATATATATATATATATTCCAAATATACATATATTTGGAAGAGGGAGTTGTTATCTTTTTTTAAAGATTTTATTTATTTATTTGAAATGGAGTGGGCGGGGAGAGAGAGAGCACAAGCAGGGGGAGTGGCAGGCAGAGGGAGAAGCAGGCTCCCCACTGAGCAAGGAGCCCAATGTGGGGCTTAATCCCAGGACCCTGGGATCATGACCTGAGCCGAAGGCAGACACTTAAACAACTGAGCCACCCAGGCGCCTGGGAGTTGTACTTCAACAACTTTTTCAGATAATTTCAGATATATGCACCAAATCTCAATAAGCAGTGGTTCCCTAAAGGTGAATTTCAATTTGAAATTCACTGAATTAGGTTACATTAAAATCACTGTATCACTGAATTAGGTTACATTAAAATATATTGGTTTACTTGTACTTTAAATAGATCTTTCAGCCATGTAAGATTTTGAAACATCAGGCATTGTTCAACTGATCCAATAGTCAGCTTTGTTATTCTAGTTTGCTTTTTCCTAGTCCAGCATCAATCATGAATCATATTTAGTTATAATCTTTCCTGAATCTTTTGATCTGGAATAATTCTTCAGCCTTTCTTTTCTTTTCTTGATCTTGACAGTTTTAAGTGTCAAGTAATTTTGTATCATGCTCCTCAAATTTGCTTGCCCGATATTTCATGGCTGGATTCAGCTTATGCATTTTTCAATGGCATATCACAAAGTGTGTGTTTCTCTGTGTATCACATCATTTGAGACTTGAGATGACTGAAATCCTGGCCAACACCTGGACTGCTGCCTATCAGAAACCCTGAACCAGAGAACCCATGTGAGTTAGGTCAAGATTCTGGAGCCACAGAAACGATGTGATTATAAATGTTTTTTCTTAAAAGCTGCTAAACTTTGGTCGATTTGTTACATAGCAAGATAGTTCAGATAGCCCAGTCAAAAACTACCCTTTGTATGTAATGCATAAAATATATGTTAAATGTTTTGTGCTTTTTAAAGCATGTAACTGAACAATCTAATTATTCATTATTTTTGAATCGGCATATAACTTTTTCCACACACATTTGTCAGTAGAGTCTACATGTTTAGGAGTTTGCTGAATGTGTGGTAATATCGTCATTACGATACATCCTAATTTTCATCATGACTGAGAGGGCATTTTCTGGAACCAGACTGCCCGAGTCCTATCCCAGTGACTGTCCACAAGCTATTTCACCTGTCTGTAAAATTGTGAGAATAATAATGTTTATCACATAGATTTGTTACAAGGATTAAATCAGTTAAAACAGGTAAAGCATTTGAAATAGAGCCTAGTATATAGTAAAAAGTTCAATGAACATTAACGAAAATTTATTTTCTTTTGTTCTTCTATTGTTGGGTGTTTCCGTCTCATCCTACTTGTTATGCCTTTTGACCGGCATCGTGGATGCCAGCTGCTTGGTCGCCCGTGGACTTCCTGTTGCTGTTTTGTCAGGTGTCTGGTTGGGATGCTCGGCAAGCCTGTATCACATGTCCAGGGCCTACCCCTTCCTTGAACGGCAGCAGCACAGGAGTAGGAGGCGAAAGAGATCTGACGGCAAACTCACCTCTTCTGCTTACTGACTTTGCAGTGTTGGGCAAATCACTTTCCTTTTCAGTTTCCTTGCCTAGCAGTAGGGCTAATCATGACAATCTTTGAAGGCTGTTTACAAAAAAGCATTAGAGACAGAGAATCTGAAGATAATCTAAGTTGAGCCTCTGGCCTATGGTTGGTGCTCGGTAAATTGGAGATGTTACTTCTCAGGATGTGGCTAAAACCTCCAAACGGGGCATCTTTCCCTCTAGGGTAGGCTCGTTTCCAGTGCCTCCAGTTAGGACCGCCTCTTTCTCCCTGCCTTATTCTTTCTGATGTGAATAAACCACTAACGGGGTTTACTTATTTCCACATGGGTAATTACTCCCTGAAGGGGCTATGGGAGGACAGATAGTCTTCATGTTAAAACTAATTGCTCCTCAAAGGATGTTGATGATAGGATTTGCGAGGCCTGTTATATAGTTCATGACATATGTCCAAGACAATCATCTAAGGATGTTTTTGAACTGGACTACTCATGGCCCTAGAAGAAAAGATTGTGACTCAGCAGGTCTGGTACAGTGTTTGGGTTAAGAAATCATTTAAAGCAAGACACTTAGAGCAAATCAATTCTCAGATCCTGTGAGATTTCTCTAATCTGAATCAGATGAAGAAGACAGATGCTGTGTCTGAAATTGTCTCAGTGACAACTGCTTTTGAATGTGTTCTCTCCCCCTCAGAGTGAGTTTGAACATGTGACACTGAAATATTCTGGCACTTACTGATTTTTAAATCAGAAAACAGTTCTAAAGTTTTATTAACAAAGAAATATTTCAGGAGAGCAACAGTAGCTGATAAAAACAAACATATGTTTAAAAAGTAAGCCCTAAACACTGATTATGACAAAAAAAAAACCAAAACCAAAATCCAACAGTTTTTGTTTAAATTGTATTAACTGGCAAGGCATTCACTTTAATGAAGACCAGTGGTTCTCAAATTTGAGGAGGCTTCCAAAATCTCCTGGAAGCTTGTCAAAAGACAGATAGCTGAATCCATTGCCCAGAGTTTCTGATTTACCAGGTTTGGGGCAGGACCCAAGAATCTGCATTTCTAACCAGTTTCTAGGTGAGACAGATGCTGCAGGGAAGGGAACCACACTCGGAGAACCACTGCCCTAGACAAAACCTGAGGACAGGTTCCTAACAGAGAATGGTGACAACAGTCTATCTCAGCTGTAGGGAGACAGAGAGGACTCTGGGTGAAAATCTACTTGTGATTCATTCATAGTTTGTAAAATGTTCAGTATTTCCTTCCTAGAGAAAGAACTGAAACAACAAAAGAACGTAGACTTTTTATCCCAAAAAAGTCTAAAAAAGTAGAATCCTGGAAATAAATGTTTTTGTGCCTCTTTCTGCAGTTTTTATTATGTAGTGCAGACAACTCATAGACTCAATCATTTTCCAAGCTGTATTGACTTCCCTGTGCTCTGCTGAACACATTAAGCACGACAACATGCTTGCTATCCGTGCTGTAGCTTCTGGCTTCTAAGAGCTCATGATCCTCTTTGATGCCCCTGCCGGAAGAAGAAAAACTTACAGCTCTGCTGGCAAGCCCGGAGAAACATACATGCCTCCCCAATTATCAAATACTGAAAGGGTTTCTATTATAAAGTCTTCTTGTTACTCAAGGTTCTTTCCCTAACCACCTGAAGGTCTGCTGAAAGATGAATTAATGATTAGTAATCATTTAATTATTAATCTGATTAGCAAATTGGTTGACTCTTAGAGTGAGTCACTCTAGATAAGCCATAATATATCTTGGTTGAATTATGTTTCCCCAAAAGATGTTGAAGTCCTAACTTTCAGTACCTGTGAATGTACTTATTTGAAAATAAAGTCTTTGCAGACAATCAAGTTAAGATAGGGCCATTAAGGTGAGCTCTAAGATAATATGACTGGTGTCTTGATTAAAGGAGAAATTCAGACACAGAGACAGACATCCACCTTGGGAGGATGCCGTGGGAACATAGAGGCAGAGATTGGAATACTGTGTCTACAATTCAAAGAATGCCAAAGATTAAGAGCAAACCACCAGGAACTAAGCAGAGGCATTGAACAGCTTCTCCCCATAGCATTCAGAAGAAATCAACACTACTGACATACTGATCTTGGACTGGTAGTATGAAGAACTGTGAGATAATAACTTTCTGTTGTTTAAGCTACTTAGTTGTCTGTGTGTGTGTGTGTGTGTGTGTGTGTGTGTGTGTGTTTAAGGCTGACCCTACATGCAATGTGGGGCTCAAACTCACAACCCTGAGGTCGAGAGTTGCATGCTCTACCAACTGAGCCAGCTAAATACCCCTGAGGTACTTAATTTGTGACATCTTGTTATGGCAGTCTTAGAAACAAATACATCATATATTTGTGAAAACAAAATATTATTGTAACCCATGCTATTATCGTATTTCCACTTTATTAAAATTTTTCTATTTTTTCCCACTGTTAGTTTTATTTGGTATTAACTGCAGGGGAAAACAGAGTGCATTTCAATAAATTGTTGTGAATGTGATTTGCTGTGTACTTGAGTGGGGAAAAGGGTGTTCTGAGTGTATTTCTATTTCTGCACTTGTTTTTCCTCTCTATGCACTTGTGGCCTTAAATAATACTGCTTAACCATGCTTCTGCCTGAGATGAAACTCACTTGTCACTATACTTAGGCACTTAGGCAGATTCCAACTTTATAGAGCTTTCCCCTCAGATCAAAAGGCTCTTTTTTTTTTTTTTGTAAGGCAGGCATCTAATATAGTTTTCAAAATGGTGAGTCAATTGTTCCAAACCATTGCCAGGTTAACTTGTTTTTCCTTATGAGACACTCTGTAAAGGAAACACATTTTACCTTCAGTAGGTTAAGAAAAGAGATCAAGAGATTTTTGTTTTTGTTTGAAATTTCATGTCCTAAAGGAAAGAAAAGTGAGAAGAGGAAAAAAGGAAGACTTTCATCAGATGAAAATGTCAGCCAAGTATTTCATATTTTACCCACCAAATTGTGTCCTTCTTTCTCCCTCATTTATTCTCTCATTTTCCCCCAATCTCGCACTCAAAGATCACAGTGTAAACAATATTAAAGGAACAACATCTCAATTTTCTTTAATAAAGACCCAGATGATAAAAACAGTTTTCAATTTTTCTTTTGAAGTGCTGAAACCCTCCAAAATTGTTTTATGACACTTCATGCGGTGAATCACATCCAGAGGTCTTGGGTGCTGCGCGTCATTAAATATATTTGCCCCAACATTTTTTGTGCAGTAAGCTCTAGAAAATTTTCACCAAACCTTGTATTCCTTTGAAACTCTTCAGGATTCACTGGTATAGTAGCATTCTCCAGAGAATTTTTAATTTTTTTCCATATCAATTCCTACAGGTAAAGGTAATTTTTCTGATTTCTCGATAAGGTGAAAGGCACCCAGTGGTTTGTTTTGTTGCCTCGAACTCCACTGACTCTGGAGGAGTCATTGGAGGAGATTCAGGTTTCTGTCTTTGAAGAGGTACACATCCTTCTCAAATGTCAGTATGGTATTTGAGGTTCAGACCAAACTGCCAAGTCTGCAATTAATTCCAACAATCTGACTGGTTTATGGCAAGTTTTCTAAAGATCACGTCTTGCCTGAAAAAAGAAATCATTTTATTGATTCCTCTTTGCTTGTGTATGAATTATACAAATCAGAAAATAAAGTGATTCAGAGAGCAAAGCATTTGCCATTTCTGATTTTGAATTTTATGAAATTGTGGGTACTTTTTGCCACCAGGATGAATCCATAAACCAAGCTTTAAGAACTTTGAACTGAGCTTTAAAAACTTGGACCTCTAATTTGTTGCTTCCAGGCTTTTCTGTCTTCCCCCTCAGCCCTCTCTCTCTCTAGCCCTCTAAACCTCCAGGCCCAGAGGAGCTGCTCTGGCCTCTGCTTTTCTAAAGTCTTCTAGTTTCTTGATTATTCTTCATCAATACTTATGTACTACTTTGAGCATTTGTTTAAGATATTTCTCACTGTGACTTATACAAAATATTATCTTTGAGATGATTTGTCCTCATGGGCTGAGAGAAGCTGGATATGGTAGATACCCCAGAAGATCTTTTGTTGTTTTCAAAAGAATCAGAGAATAAAACCAAATAGAGCCATCCAGTTACTCTGATCCTCCATTCTGCCTGCAATGCTCATCATTGTCTCTTCCAAAGCCAAGAAGGAGATTTGCATATGTTCACCCTTATCTGAACTTCCAGCCACAAAGGTCACATACTATCCCCAATATTGGGCCATCTTATTGTTTAAAAGAGCGTACACTAGGAAATACTGTGCTAAGTCAATGATCTCTTTTCCAGCTCTCTGCCCACTATAAAATAAAAATGACATGAATTTTACTTCCTAAAAGAAAGGGCACAATTGTAAGTAAAGCCCCAAGAAAAGCCAATAAAAATCACAAACTCTTATAGAAGTGGCTTGATGCTATTTTTTTTGTGCATATGATGTGTTATTTGAAGAAAGCTCCCAAGGGTCTTCCTGATACTGCTTGGCCTCTCACAGAGAAGCTATCCATTGGGAATCAGTGCTTTGTGGGTCTCTTGTCACTGAAATGCAGACACAAAGGACAACAATTTAAATTAAAACAACATTGCCTAACTTCTATTAAAAAATGTCTCTTTTGGAAGCTTAGGGCCTTGGAAAGATTTTTCCTAAAGAACTTGTCTCCTGATTTTTTTCAGTCTTAGAAAACAAACTACCTCTGTTGTCTGTGAAAGAACAAAAATTTAACTGAAAAAATTTGAAGATCTAATTGGGTTTATTCAATGATTCATGAATGGGGGGCAACATCCCTTCTCGTAAATGGACAGGTGCTCAAAGGAGCTGTACAAAGTGAAAGTTTTCTGTAGGCATAAGGAGGGTGGCTCAAGGAGGTTGTTTGCAAAAGGAAAGATTTTTTTCAGGTCTGGTCATCTTTTTGGTGGGATGGGAATGGGAGGGGGTCTTATTACGCAGATGACCTCACTAATACTGATCAGGAAATTTCAGATTGACTGTTTAAAGGTAACATTTCTGGGAAAGGTTGAAACTGAAATTAAATCTTTGTTTGCTGTCATGGGGTAAATGACTCTAGGGACAAATGAGAACAGAATCTATTTAGAGCTTTCTAGGGCAAGGGAGTTAGCTACCATTACTTGTATTTGGCAGAGGCTCAAAAGTGGGCGGGGGAGTGGGAAAGGTATAGAGTGACAGAAAAGGATGACTTCATGAATACTCTGATTGGAAGTTGTAAATATGGAGAAGCTGGAGGCCAATTAACTAGAAGGATGATGTGATTGATTTGGGAGCTTATTTGGTTTTCTCTGGTTGATCCTGCATTTCAAGCATCAACAAAAAAATAAGGAAGCCGGCAGTCTCTAAGTCCTGACCATTCTGTGCTGATTGCGGCAAAGGTTGTTTCTTGGGTCAGAGTTCTATTATCACATATGGTCTGGCCATTGTCCCTTTTTATAGTGTCTCATATAATATATTAAGCCATCTTCTTTTCAATGGAATTTTCAGTGTTATTTCCCCCCCATAGTTTTGCTACTATAAAACAATGCAGGTATTTAAATTTGATAAAATAAATGAATATCATAATCAACAGATATGCACATTTTTTGTTTCAACAAATATTTTTAACTGGCCCTCAAAACTGCCCTTTTTATTTACCCAGTTGTACAATTGTGAAGCTTCATTTCAGGTAGATGAGTTTGAGGATGCTCTTTTCTTCTAACACATTGGTTGATGAAGATCAAGTTAGATATATTCTACTGACATTAAATCTAATGAGATAATTTACCATTGAGAAAGAAATTAGGGATCACATGAGGCATCAATAAAGTGATAAATGGATTAGGTCAGTTTTCCTGTTTTCCATTGACTACTTCTGGGTTGTATTGCACTCTAGAAGAACATTGGCATTTAGGAGAAGATCTCATAATTCAACTGGAAACAGCATAAATACTTTTTTAAATAGTAAAAACCACAATGCTTGGAATAGGAGCCAAAGGAATGAACAGATGCTTTATACACAATTAATGGAACAAGTATGAGTGGAAATGAGAAATGAGATATAGGCAAGAGATAATAAATGGGCTTTAAAATATTAAAAGACACCTGGAATGGAACAGAGTATAAAAATTGGAAAAAGAAAAAAAGAAAGAAAATTGGAAAACATGAATCCTTTTTTCTTTCAAACCTTGTTTTAAGGATTAAAAAAAAAAGGATGATATAATTCAAAAGCATTTTTGAGTGATTCCTTGTGAGACATCTTATGCTATAGGAGGCATTAAGAAAATCCGAGGTTCTAATCTCAGAAATCTCACAATTTGATCAATATAGGAAATGTTATGGTAAAAGTAAATAGAAACCAACTCAAACTGTCTTAAAAAATAAGTAAATTTTGTTGGCTCATGATTTCAAAGCCAAGAAGAAAAACAAATGCCAGGGTGGTTTGACACAGTGACACAGCAAAGTCAACAAGAATCTGGGAACTGTTTTTGTTTGTTTTTGTTTTCTCTCCACTCCACCTTTCAGAATATCAGCTTCATTGTAAAAATGTCTTTCCTCCTGGAGCAGCTGCTATTCTGCCAATAGCTCCCCAAACAACTTTTCTTTCCAGACATTGAATGAAGACCTGAGTTTTGCCTTTGTAAACTAACTGGTTCATTTGTCCATCCACAAATGAACTACTAATGACAGAAAATGGGAATGTACTATTTGTCTCAGAGCAATCAGGGCTCACACCTCAAGTTCTGAATGGGGGCCATCCTAGCCACATGTCATGGGCATTACACAATGGAAGAGTGCCAGTTCTTTTTTTTTTTTTTTTTTAAAGATTTTATTTATTCATTTGACACAGAGAGAGAGATTACAAGTAGGCAGAGAGGCAGGCAGAGAGAGAGGAGAGAGGAGGAAGCAGGCTCCCTGCTGAGCAGAGAGCCCGATGTGGGCCTCCATCCCAGGACCCTGGGATCATGACCTGAGCCGAAGGCAGCGGCTTTAACCCACTGAGCCACCCAGGCGCCCAAGAGTGCCAGTTCTTAAAGGAAAATCCAGGTGCTATAAGCAAAGAGGAAGGGAAGAGTGATACTGGGGCTAAGCTGGGAACTAAAAAAATGTCTACCACACAATCCTGGTTGAGAGCAGCGGTCAAGCATGCAAATAATTGCAAAGGACAGAGTATAGTAAGTGTTCTAAAGCCGAAAGAGCATGCAGGGGAGAAATCCACATTTAAACGAAACCGTTTTGCTTAAATTTTGTCAGAGTAAGTTCCTATGCAATTTTGAGTTATTTGTTTAGTATCTTCCTACTGTTAAAAGACTATTTTCAAAAGAGGGTGAAATTATGACTCTTGTACAAATCTTGTACAGATTATTGAACACAAGTTAAAGATTTTCTTTAACTCATTAGGGAGGACATCTTTAATACAGTGTTAGAACCAGTTCCAAAGAAAAGTCCAAAAAATACAAACTTATTTAGAGTAAAGGAATATTGAAGGAAATATATAAATGAAGACAAAACTAGCTAGGAGATTCCGTTGAACCTCTGTTGGAAAGAAGAGAATTTTCATGCCAGTAGACAAGAATTATTTTGCATTGTTATCAGCTATTGATAACTTAGCTCCCATAGAATCATGATCATAAAGAGCAGAATGGTGAGCTCCAGACAATGCATAAGTTTCTGGTGAAGAACACATTTTCTCTATATTGTGGCTCTAAGTACATTTATACATCCAGGTTAAAAAAATTCATTAACCTTCCAGAAAGGGTGTGGTCTACACTCAATATTTCTGTTTTCCCCAATCATGGATGTAAATTTCAGTGTAAATCTCTATTATAGCTTAGGTGGTCCCCCTCCCCCCACGTGCCTGGAACACACAGTCCTTGGTATTTATAACAACAGAGTAGATGTTACTATTTCTATTTCACTCTTTGTGTCAATTTTCTTTTTGCTGACTCCCTACCATCCTAGAACTTGTAGCCAGTAGCTTAGCATTAGGGGTCCCATGCAGCTAATCAGTTTATTAGCTATATGTCTCAGTGAAGGGAAGAGTGGTGTTCATTTGAAACACAGCTTAAAAGGCAACAAGACAATACAGTGTCCAGAATTGAATCAAGACAATCATTATTTGCAAAATTATAAGAAACCAAATAAAAAAACTAACATTTTTTTGAAATTTAAATATAAAAATGGAAAGTCACAAATATAAAGATTTAAGGGTTTTTTTTCCATAGGCTTAGTGCTAAATCAATGGAATAATCTAACCCCTAACTATACTACAGATTTCATTAGTGTAGTTTTGAAATAAAAGTGTTTAAATGGGCTAAATGAGAGTTCAAACACAGTTCAGAGATGTTAGCTGGATTTTTGTATAGGAGGATGGTTATTAAGGAACCTAAGTTTGTTCTGTCCCTGGAGGCTTCTCACAGGAGAAAGCCTATCCCGTGCTTCCGTCAGCTTGCTTTTAGAAGCATTTCTCTTCTGGCTATAAATCAGCTCTCAGGTAATTTGGTACAGCACGGCGAGAGACTATGCAAGAGTGGATTTGCCTTTCTTTGCTTCTATCTCCATAATCTATGGAGAAAAGAACAGAAATGTGTTTCTCAAGAATGAGAGGAAATAAACCAAACATTTTAATCAAGCAAATAAAATTAGGAAATGGAATCATTCTCTCCCCAAGAGATGATGCTCTTTAAAATTTGACTTTGCTAAAGAAATAAGCATGAATGCTTCCCTTCCATTTTCAAGTTGCAAAATCCTTATATGCACAAAGGAATTCAAACTTAAAAGAGAAATGTTAGAGAGAGTCTGAAGACCTGTTTGAGTTTAGACACAGCAGCTCAGTCAACCTAAACACAACTCATAGGTAAAGGGGATTCTGATTAGACACCCCAATTATCAATTACCTCAAATTCCTCTACCTCTTTCCAGACCTAGATTTGTGTGTGTGTGTGTGTATGTGTGTGTGTGTGTGTGAATGTGGTTTTCTTTTAAATTCATCTTTTTTTCCTCCCTATTACATTTTCATTTCAGATAGAACCCCTGCAGTATTTTGTCCTTCCCTGACTCCAAAAGAGACCACAGAAATAGGAAGAGAGCTAGCAATCAGTTCTCTCTCCATGAACCACTATCTCCAGAAATTTCCCTGACATGCTAGTCTACACTTTCGGAAACCAAGATAAGCTTATCTCTAAAAGGATGTGGGTTTTTTCCCCCTACTAATTTCTATAAATTTCTCCAACTGGTTGGAAAGCAGATCGAAAATATACTTTCACACCGATACATTTGATGTTCTAAACTTCTTTCCTGTGGCAAACATTCCACTGATGCATCCGTGTTACATCTTACTTCGATTATTCTGCAGGATGCCAAAGACTCTGTAGAAGGGGATGGGCTCAGAAAGTCTTTGTTGCTCATTTGCCTCCTAAGTTGAGAACAGCTGCTATCTTGACTTTAGCATGGGATAAATCAACCTACAATACCCAGAGCTGCTCCTTATATCTTTATAGGGACAAGTACTTTTGCATCTGTAATTTAGTTCATATTACATATTTAATATATCATCATCATCAAGATAAAATAGTGAAATTGGAAGATGATTGTATATATATATATATATATTTTTTTTTTTTTTTCTCAGTACAACAGCCCGCCATTTTTGGGCCTTGCTTGAATCACTGTTATAGTTTTCATTTATTTTCATTAAAAATTTTTTTTTTAAAGATTTTATTTATTTATTTCACAGCGGGTGAGAGATCACAAGGAGGCAGAGAGGCAGGCAGAGAGAGAGAGAGAGGGGGAAGCAGGCTCCCTGCCAAGCAGAGAGCCCGATGCGGGCCTCGATCCCAGGACCCTGAGATCATGACCTGGGCCGAAAGCAGAGGCTTTAACCCACTGAGCCACCCAGGCGCCCTTCATTAAAATTTTTATCTTCACACTTTGAATCTAAAAAGGGGATAACATTTTTTTTGAAACAATGGATGAGCATTAAGAAGCATCAATGACTTCAAGAAAATAATCACTTTTATGCCTTAGCTGAAGTTTCTCTCAATTAGTCTATGTTTATAACTTTTGGCTTTGCTGGGAGGGAGAAGAAATGCATTATGATATGGTAGTATGCTTAGAAAGTTTTGACAAAAGTTAAACTAAACAAAAGCCTTTATATATTTTTAATTTAATTAAGATAAATTCTTATATTTAACTTTTCTCTGATTGTTTTCGGATCCAGAAGAAAATAGGAAATTTACTTAAATTATTCTTTGTATTCTTTTCACAAAGCAAGGAAGGTTTTCCTGTATAGATCACTCATTAGAAATAAAGTGTAATCTTTTATCTTACTACCCATATTTTTCTAAGGAAGATCCTCTCCGAAATAGAAGTATTTCTTCTGACCAGTCCTATTGTAAGATTAATTAAGCTCTCACACACAAACCCCACAATTATATATTTACATTTTACAAAGTTAAATGGTTTTCTATCTTAGAAGCACTCTATTTGTTTTATCAGAAGACTGGCAGTATAAAGAATTTACCCCTGAAAACAGAATCATGTTTGTTTTGTTTTAGTTTGCTATTTTGTGTCGTGGGGGAATAGGATACTTCACTTAATCAAATATTGTGGTTTGTAGATATATATATACACGCACGCACACATTACACACACTTGCCAATAGCAGAGTTGATCTTCTCAAACTGTCTCCTCTCTCCAAAAATGCTTTTCCAGGACCCTAGGCCTAAGAACTTGCACTTAACTTTGGTTTTTCTTTTACTTTTTGTTTTGCTTCCAGTTTGTTGGTATGTAATGACTCTATCTGTAATAATTTTGGGTTAATCTTTTTTTTCTTAACCTCAAAACAGTAATACCACTGTGCCTGAAATAATTCAGCTACACTGGAATCCCTACATCTTCCCCTCTGGTATTCTGTTGCAATCCTTTCTCCCTACCAAATAAATGAAAATCTCAAATTAAAAGCTGCTGTTAGGGCTATCCACATAACTGTCTTTATGGTCCTGCCCTCCACATGGGCCTCACGTACCCTCATGACTTCTCAGGGTCTTGGGCCAGGAGGTATATTACTCCATGTGTGTAGATGTAGTAGTGAGAATAACTTGATCCAAACAGGCCTTTTTGACAGAAACACAGTCTATAAGGTGACCTGTGTGAACTAAACCCTAGAAGCAGACAGGACGCCGTGCCTCTCAGAGGAGGCAGCAGGGAGAGAGAACGCTGTGATCTTGGGTAAGTTATTGAGAGATTTGGTTTCTGGGAGGGTTAGATGAAGTAGTGCATGTCAAACACCAAGAAGCATGCCTGGTGCATAGAAAGCACTAGCAATGGTTAGTTAATGTTTATCTTCCCTTTGACTGATGAGGAAAATGAGGCATAGAGTATGTACATAGATTTTCTTTATTTCTTTTTGCCACATATTATAGGCCCTCTGACAAATTCCCCTTTTTGGCATTACAGTTTTTTAAATTATGGAAGTACAATTGACATACAATGTTATATTAGTTTCAGGTGTACGACATCATGACTTGACAATTCTATATGTTATCCAGTTCTCACCATGGTAACTGGTTACCATGTGTCCCCATTCAATGTTATTTTAGTATTGTCAACTATATTCTCTATACCATACATTTCATCTCCATGACTGCTTTATCCTATAACTGGAATTTTGTACCTCTTAGTCTCCTTCACCCATTTAGCCCATCCTTGCACTTCCCTCCCCTCTGACAACTATTAGTTTGCTCTCTGTGTTTATGAGTCTGTTCCTGTTTTTGTTTTTTTCCTTTGTTTTGTTTTTTAGATCCACATATAAATGAAATCATACGGTATTTGTCTTTCTCTGACTTATTTCACTTACCATTTACCCTCCTAGATCTATCCATGTTGTTGCAAATGGCAAGACCTCATTCTTTTTTATGGTTGAGTAATATTCCATTATATACCATATATATCTCACATCTTCATCCACTCATCTATTGATGGAAACTTGGGCTGCTTCCATGTCTTGGCTATTGTATACAATGTTGCAGTAAATCTAGGGGTGCATACATCTTTTTGAATTAGTGCTTTTGTTTTCTTTGGGTAAATACTCAGTAGTGGAATTACTGAATCACATCATAGTTTTAATTTTGATTTTTTTGAGGTATCTCCATATTGTTCTCCACAGCGTTTGCATCAATTTACATTCCCACGACGAGGACTCCCTTTTTTCTGCCTCCTTGCCTGGTATGAAGTGGTGATATCTCATGGTGGTTTTGATTTGCATTTTCTTGATGATTAGTGATGCTGAACACCTTACTGTGTGTTGTGTCTATTAATCACCTGTAAGTATTCTTTGGAAAAATATCTATTCAGGTCCTCTGTCCATTTTTCAGTTGGATTTTTTTTTTTTAGGTATTGAGTTGTAAAATTTCTTTATATATTTTGGACATTAACTCCTTTTCAGATATATCATTTGCAAATATATTCTCTCATTCAGTAGGCTGCATTTTTGTTTTATTGATGATTTCCTTTGCTGCGCAAAAGTTTTTTATTTTGGTATAGTCCCAATAGTTTATTTTAGCTTTTGTTTCCCTTGCCTGAGGGAACATATACATAAATATGTTGCCAAAGCCAATGAATAAGAGATTACTGCCTATATTTTCTTCTAGGAGTTTTATGGTGTCAGGTTTTGAATTTAAATCTTTAATCTATTTCAAGTTTATTTTTGTGTATGGTGTAAGAAAGTAGTCCAATTTCAATGTACACAGTTGTTGAAACACTATATTGTATACCTGAAACTAATATAACACTGTATGTAAACTATACTGGAAAGAGAGAAAGAAGGAAAGAAAGACAAAAAAAGAAAATAGTCAGTTTTTCCAGCACCACTTGATGAAACTGCCCTTTCCCCATTGTATATTCTTTCCTCCTTTGTTGTAGATTAATTCACCATCTAGGTGTGGGTTTGTTTCTGAGCTCTCTGTCCTGTTGCATTGATCTATAGGTCTATTTTTGTGCCCTTTTTGGTGTTTTTATGGAAACTGTAGTGTTTAGACCTCTTATAATGCTGTTGACAGAGTTTGCTTCTTTAAGTGCTGATCAAGTTCATGCAAAACAAAACCACATAATTCTGTAAAACCTAATCAACTCATTTATGTAAACTATATAGGATGATTATACAAAAACAAGTTGTGTATTTGTCTCAAATTGCCAGTATCCATGATAACAATGAAAGAACATCATTCATATTCATGAAACATCCTTTAAACTGCTGAAAGCCTTCATTGCATTTGTGGATAACATTATTTTGTGTCAGTTTTGAGCAAAAGGTGAAATATAGAAAGTGTTTTTAGTGCCACATATAAAGTGTTCTGTTGTTACTTCAGAGCTTTGTTTTGCATCATTAACAACCGAACATAGATGTGGCAGATATGCACAAATTCAAATTAATCTCAGGAAAAGAAGACACTTCAGAAAATTACTATCCTTACTGAATGTGGTTATTCATATAAATACATACATACATACATACATACATAAAATAATACAAGTGTGGGGGGGTCAATGTTGGAAATGAGAAGGTAGCTGCCAAAAAGAGTTATTACATGCCTTTGCCCTGAAGAAAGAAGAAAGGCTTATTTAAGCAGAAAACTACTTTGGGAACCAATACTCAGTTAAATAGAGTGAGAGCCACAACTACATTTGCTAAAAATGAGAGATAGATTTTTCTTTAAATATTTTCTTCTTGTTATGAAGTCTAAATTTTGAAGTTGTGTACAATGAAGCCTTCCATGTCTGTTGTTTTAGATTTTATAAAGCTTTGTATATCTGCATACTAATTGCAGATCAGAAAACTAAGTTTCTGAGAAAAGAGATGGTGATGTTGAGAGAGATTATGTAATTTATTCAAGGTATGGCAAAGATAAAATATCCAACTTCCATTCTGGTGGCTTTCTCACTACCTTAAATGGACCCTAGAATCTTTCACATTTCCTAGTCAAAAGGAAGCAGTTAAAAAATGGGCAAATGACTTGAATAGTCATTTCTTCAGAGAAGATATACAATAGCCAATAAGCACATGAAAAGATGCTCAATATCACAATCATTAAGGAAATGCAAATCAAAATTAGATTGAGGTGCTACCTTCCATCCATCAAGATGGCTACATCAAAAAAAAATAGCAAGTTTTGGTAAGAATGAGGAGTAAAGGGAACACTTATATTCTGTGGATGGGAATGTAAAATTGTGTAGCTGCTGTGGAAAATAGTTTGGCAGTATTACTGGAGTATTATTCAGCCATAAAAAGGAAAAAACTGACATATGCTATGACATGGATGAAACTTGAAGATATTATGCTGAGTGAAATAAGCCAGTTACAAAAAGATAAATACTGTATGACTCTACTTATCTGAGGTACTTGAAGTAGTCAAAATTATAGGGACAAAAAGTAGAATATTGCTTGCCAGGGCCTGAGGGGAGGGAGAAAAAGGGACTTATAATTTAATGGGTAGAGAGTTTTAGTTTAACAAGATGAGAGAGTTTGGGAGATGGCGGTGGTGGTTGCACTATATTATGAATATATTTAATACCACTGAACTGTACACTTAAAAGAAAAAAGAAGCAATCAAAGAGATGGCCCAAAGCCCGAATGGAATATAATAAATAGGGCTCCCTTGAATTTTGTGAGGTACTTATTCTATTTCTGTAATTCATGTCCCCTTTTGTATTATATCGGCAGATATCCCACTAAGCCTAAAAAGTGTTATCATTAAAACCAATTTACAGATAAGAAAGTGAGCATGTTAATTTTTGAAGTGTAAGAGACTGTCATAAAATCTCAGTGGTACATAACCAAAAGAAATTTATTTTCCTTACTCATAGGTCTGTGGGTCCAATGGAGTTTGGCTGATTCAGTCAGCCTAGTCCCAGACTATGTGTCGGGCTCAGGTCTATTGCATGTGTCTCCTCATTCTCTTGAAACCCGGGCACCTCGTCACGGCAGGTGGCAGAAGTACGTGAGAGTAAGCAGAAAAATGCAATATTTCTGAAGGCCTCAGTTTGGGTGTCCTATTGTTTCTTCCCCCACCTTCCACTGATCACTGTCAAGCTCAAAGTGCTTGTCATTAAATTACTGATTCTCCACTCCAGACCTACCTTTCTATGCTCTGATTCATGATGCTGGATCTGGGTATTTCTACTTGGTCAGATGGCTCCCAGCCTGCATTTATTAACTGGAATTCCTGGAGGGGATTTGAAGACCAGAGAAGAGATTCTCTTTCCCTTGTTTTGCTAGTTCCTGCTCCTCTTCCCCAGGAAAGTTTCTTCACCGTGACAACTGCAACTGGCTCCACTTTCTAGTTTAAAAAAAATTTTTTTCCACATATCACCAGAAAAACAGTTTCATTAATACTCTCCCTTGTGATACCATCACCAGCTGGGCATCGTTTCTCCTCAGAGGCCTGAGCCCCCATATGGGCGCCTCCAGTAATCAAGAGAACCAGCAGGAGCTGGGTGACACCTTCAAGCCACGTCTGGGCACCACATTCCACACCTTCAAAATTCAATTGCAGGAACTTTCCTCCTGTGTTCTGAAATTGCCTGTTCCTTCTCATTGGGATGGGGCGAGGTGAGCGAAGTGAGTCATTTGAGTCCGTGGTTGGACCTAGCCTTCATTTGAAACTTGGTATTTTGTTTACCATGAATTTTTGCATTAGTATTCCTGAGGTTTTTGGTGTCCTTTTGTGTTTTTTACCTGAGGAGAGTGCCTCGCTTGCCTGACTGTAGTCCCAGCCGAGCGAGGCACAGGTGCTCACTGCTAATGTCTCCAACCCTGTGTTGTCCACTTATTGAGTATTTCCCAGAACTGGTTCTGTATGTGTGGTGACAGGAGCCAAATTTCAAAAGGAAGGTGCTCCTTTTGCCTTCTTGCATTTCACGCAGACTTCCTCAGTATGTCTCAGCTCTGTTTCCGTGTTGGAAACAAACCCAACCACGTATACTTTCTCCATAAACTACTACTTTTCAGTCTTGATGCCTTTTTGCACTTGGCACTAACTACAACTTTCTGTATGTTGTTGAATGGGAGTCATTAATATGGAAATGTTTGCTTGATTCCTGATTTTATATGTGGATTTTTGAAAAGATGTTTTTAAAAGGATGTCCCTCGGGGCACCTGGGTGGCTCAGTCATTTTAGCATCTGCCTTCAGGCTCAGGTCATGATCTCAGGGTCCCGGGATGGAGCGCCCCACCAGGCTCCCTGCTTAGCGGGGAGGAGTCTGCTTCCTCCTCGCCCTCTGCCCCCAGCTCATGCTCTCTCTCAAGCTCTTTCTCTCTCAAATAAATAAAATATAAAAAATAAATAAATAAAAGGATGGCCCTTAAAAGACCTTAGAGATGTGGTATTCCAATCAGTAGAACTTTAGGCAGAGTACCAGGCCATCTCCTTTGCTAAGAGTTTTATTTTCTGTTGCTATAGGAATTTAAAGGAATTTTTACCACTTAAAATGTTTAAATTGTATGGGTATAACTTTCTCCTTGGATGTTTAGAAAAGTGTATCTTTGTAATAATCTGGGGCTTTAGATTTTTTTTGGTAAGGGAAGGCTAGCCAACTCTAATTGGCTTGATTAGAGTTGACTTCTACCACTATTGGTTTTTAGAAATAACTTGCATTATCCAGATGGTGAATTTATTTGCACTACAATTTGCATGATACTTTGATTATTTTTTTACTAGTCCCTGTGTATTTGGTTATTTCCCATTCATTACTCATTTTTGATATAGTATACTTGGATGTTTACTCTTTTTATCTCATGCGGCTATTTGGTAATCATTGTATTTTGCTACTTTTTTCTTTTTGTTTTCAGAAACAAAATGATAGTTTTACAGATGTGTTCTAGTTCTTTTTTATTTTTTATGTATCTTTTACAATTTGCTTTTTTTTTATAATTTGATTTTACTATGCATAGATTTATTTTGTTATTTTCCTTAAGTTTTTGAGATTAATAGTTAATTTATATATTTTCATTCTTTCTTATCAATCAAAGATTTAAGACTATCAGTTATAAGTGTTTTTTAGTATATATCATAAAAATCCTGCATGTCGTGTGTTTTTTCTTGATCCAATGTCCAGAGATTATTTTCTAAATTCTAGTTTGTTTTTAATGATTCTTAAAATATTTTGATCATTTTATTGCATTTTATCTGAGAATACAATTAGTCATATTTCCACCTTTTGAATTCAGTAACTTCTTTCTTTTGAATCAGCATATGATCATTTTTTTTTTCTCTCTAAATGCCCCATGGATCTGAAGTAGGCAGGCCAGTCTAAGGACCCAGAACAGATCCTGGGGGACCAGGCAAGAGGGTCCTTGCCTTCCTACGGGATAGAAATCAAAGGTGAGCCCAAGGAAGTGAAAGCAGAGTTTACTGAATAGTGTAAGTGATAGATTATAGCAGAGGGAGTACCTGGGAGACTCGGGGGAAAAATGGGAGGGTAAGTCTTGTCATTGCTTGAGGTTAGGAGTTTATATTGGAGTCCAGGGTACGTGTTCCTTCAGGAATCCATGGTAGAGTCCAATCAAAGGCAAGTGACAAGTGAATAATAGGTGTTGTTTCATAAATCATCAGAGGTAGAGGCTATTGATGTCAGCATTGGCCAAGGTTTGTTCAAAGCTAATGTCCTAGAAGATGTTTGGGATCTGGTTCATTGTAGATGTCACCAGGTATTTGGGGGATCTAAGATGAAACTCAGATTGACTTTATTTCCCCCTTGGAGTGGGAGCATAGTTTCTTCAATTTATTCGGATGCAAGGGGAAATGCAGAACATGAATAAGTGGGGCCTGGCAGGGGGCGCCTGGGTGGCTCAGTGGGTTAAAGCCTCTGCCTTCGGCTCAGGTCATGGTCTCGGGGTCCTGGGATCAAGCCCCGCATCAGGTTCTTCACTTGGTGGAGAGCCTGCTTCCCCCTCTCCCTCTGCCTGCCTCTCTACCTACTTGTAATCTCGCTCTCTCTCTCTCTGTCAAATAAATAAATAAAAATTAAAAAAAAAAATAAATGGGGCCTGGAAGAAAGAGTGGAGATGGAGCCTTTCTAAAAATAGAGTCCCTTTAGTTTTCCTATATCCTATCCTTCAAAAAAAGTACATTCTTTGTGTTCAACTTAGATTAGCCAGAATAACCCTATGATTCAGATTTTCTACATTTCTCATAAATCTTTTCCTATTTGATTTGCTACAGGCTAATAAGGGAGAGTTATAGTCTCCTACTATTCTGAGATTTATTTTGACATTTACGATTGTATTTTTTTTTCCTTTATCCACTAATACATCTGAGTAGTACATTGTCATTGTGAATTGCTCTTTTTATCATTTTCAATGATTTTTTTTTTTCTCATTTAACACTTGAGTCTGAATTTACCTGACATTCCCATGGTAATCTGGGCTTTGTTTTCCTCAGCATTTGCCTGGCATATTTTTGTAATCTTTGACTTCCCTCCTTTGGGGCTTTAAATGCAACATTTGTATGAAGCATGTGGTTAAGTTCTACCTTTTGATTTACTCCTTTTAAAAACACGTTTGCTTTTTATTTTCTTTTTTCTTTTTTGGCATGTTTACAATCCCACTCCTCATCTAATTCTTTTACTTCATTACCTATGTTCCCTTTTTTCCATAGATTTTATGTTCTTTTCAATTTTCTCCAAATGGTGTGTTTATGGCAAATTTCCCTCATATTGCACAGGGTGTTACTGCTGTTATAGTGGATTATTTATCTTCTTTGTATGTTAAATGCCTTCACTTCCAAGCTCAAAATTTAGCTGGGGCTGCATGCAAGCATAACAGAATAAATTTAGTTTCTGCTATATTTTTTCTTATAATTTTTATAAAGTGATTTATCAGTTTTTTTTTTTCTGTTCTGGTATCTATCTTTATCTCCATGGGATTGCTCACAGATTTTCAAGCAACTCTCAAATTTGGGTGAGACTCTACTTCATGACAAAAATAACAAGCACTTAGTGTTTATTCTCCCCTTATCACACATTTCATCAGCCTGTCCTTGGAAGTCCTATTCACCTTGCTCCCAAGTACACGAGAAAAAACCTAGACCTAACTAGCATGTTGTGCGTCCACAGCATTCGTGATCCACGTGGAAGGAGGGAAGCTCAGTGCCTCTCCTATGCCTTTTTCCCTGTTAGTTGTTCTAGTCGGCTAGATTTCCATCTTGATAAATCCCAGTAACTCTGTTGGTTGAAACTATTGACCCTGAGTATTATTTTCTCACTTACATGTCTTAGCAGCAGGTGCTAATGAATGGGGGATCCATTGAAGATTTTCCTGTCCTTGGTGAGATTCTTGGAAACTCATGGTATCAGAGAGACTTTTCCCCAAGGCTTCCCACTCTTTCCCTGTAGTCCACTTATTTCATCTAGGGACCCTCGGGAGATTTTTTTTTCATTAAATATTTCTCTTTTCCCTTATTGGTAAACAGACATTTTTACCATGTGCCTTTTTCCTTCCCCTTACTTAGAACTTGGATGTGAGAGCTGGAGAAGTAACAGTCATGTTAAGACCAACCAAAAGAATTACAGAGACTAGCCAAGATACCCTGTAGGTGCTGAATTGATGCCTGCAAACAGGATTCCCTCTTCTGAGATCCTACGGGGTGTGAAGAGAGGTTCCTAAACTCCATGTTCTTCTGGAACCACCTCTTCCCTTTCCTTCAACTTTTGCCAGCAGGGGTACAAAGGAGCCCAGAGTTGGTGGAAACAGACTCACAGCCTGTTAGTAAGTTGACTCCCCTTTATGGTCACTAACCTCAAATGGGCCCTTAGTGCTACCCAGAAATCAGACTACATTTTCTTGATGCAAGTTTTTCTGATAAATTCAATCCCCCTTTTCTCCTAAGTGGCCATTGCATACCTTCTCTTCTCTCCTTATTCTTCCAGCACCACAAATCCCTCTCAGATGATGACCTAATTTCTAATCTTCCCTAAGAAATGGAAGCAAGGGGCGCCTGGGTGGCTCAGTGGGTTAAAGCCTCTGTTTTCGGCTCAGGTCATGATCTCAGGGTCCTGGGATCAAGCCCCACCAGTCGGGCTCTCTGCTCGGCGAAGGGCCTGCTTCCTCCTCTCTCTCTGCCTGCCTCTCTGCCTACTTGTGATCTCTCTCTCTCTCTCTGTCAAATAAAATAAATAACAATCTTAAAAAAAAAAAAGAAATGGAAGCAAGCAGAGGAGGATTTCCATAGATGCCCACTATCATGCCTCCCACCTATTTGCATCTATAGTCAGAGGCCCTGCCTTCTCTGTTTTTATAATAGATGAATTTAAGTAATAATGCATCTTGCTTAGAGCTGACATTCTTTTTTTTATTTATTTTTATTTTTTTTAAAGATTTTATTTATTCATTTGACACAGAGAGAGAGATTACAAGTAGGCAGAGAGGCAGGCAGAGAGAGAGGAGAGAGGAGGAAGCAGGCTCCCCGCTGAGCAGAGATCCCGATGTGGGCCTCCATCCCAGGACCCTGGGATCATGACCTGAGCCGAAGGCAGTGGCTTTAACCCACTGAGCCACCCAGGTGCCCAGAACTGACATTCTTAAAGTCTCCCACCTCTACCACTCATCTCTGAGGCCCCATGTGGGACCTGGGCTTTCTGAGTTCCTCAGCCAGTATCATGCTCTTTCCTGTGTTCCACCACATTCTGTCAGTAGAATAACTCTGGCATGGCTGCTGGCAATATGGTGCCTAACAGCATTTTTAATGGAAGTCTGTTTCCTTTTCACTCACAGCATCTTTGCTCCCTAACTGGATTCAGACATAAATGCCTTGGGGTCACGTGAGGCAACTCCCTATGTCATAGCAAGGCATGACTTTATAACAGTTTCTCACCTCTGGCAAATAAACTCAGTCTTTTTCCTAGGCCAGTTACTTTTTCCCTTGTGGATAAGTTCTTTCCAAGGGAGCTCCTCAGCCCTCCCTACACATACTATATTGTCTAGCCTCCTTAACCAACTGATTTTAGCAAACTCAGATATATATGAATCAAACCAAGGCTTCCAAATTTATTTTACCCCTCTACACAGAAAGAAAATAATGGAAATTCTTTTATGAGTAACTTCTACTTTCAAACAAAACTGTTGCTATGGTGCCTATAAGAGGATGTACTATCCACACAACCACTCTCCCTTCTCCCCCAAAGACACAGGACCATGTTGACACTCAATTGTTGTTTTTTTAATAAGACGATATCAGCATCAAAGAAAAGGCAAACTGAACATTTTACCACCAAGTCCAGAAAAGGGAGGAATGATTAACAGCACCGTGCCCACCCCTCCCAGTGAGCTGGCTTTCCTCTATTCTTTCTATTCACAGTATTGTTTCTTAGGTGTGAGGTGTCTTTACGCATTGAGGTGGCCAATTCATAGTGAATAAACCCCACATAGGAAATATGAAAGAAGAGAGATCTTATCACCATATTTCAACTACTCACAACCATTTTCTTCTCTGCTTGTATGTCTCTCCCTTTCTCTTTCTAATAAGCATATTTGGTCATAGCTTCCCTAGAAGTGGCTTTTCCTAAATGGCTCCCCAGAGGTGGCTGAATGAATGGAGAAGTAGGAAGAGAGTTCGTGTTCACTTAACATTGCCATTTAGCGTCATGGAAACTGGGGGAAAGAGCCTGATTAAGGTAGAATGCAGGACCAGATGCTGGCTTACATAACTGGTGAGGGCTCCCTTCCATTTTAAGGATATGTAATCAGAGGAAGAAGCAATGGGGAAGTAAGGAAACTAAGTCTCAGTATTACTAGTTTCTTTTGCAGCCTTGATAAGATGATTTGCATGAGTGTTATCTTTTTTTTTTTTTTTACCGCTGTATCCCTTCCATCAAAAGAAGTTGTCTGTCTTCTTCTCTACTGTTCAGAAGGGAATCACTTTCAATCTTAAAACAGCTAGCTCTCTGTAGATATTCCCTGTATAAAGCTGTATGAGTATCGCTAAGCCATAATTATTTGGGGGTTAAAAGTAGCAACATTGCATGATCCCACATATGTTATTTTTAACCACCCCTACATGCTTCTGTATGTGGTATATGCTGGCTTTTCTCTCTAAAGGTGATTTCCATTTAAAAAAGATATTTTATGCATTTCTATTTTGAGTTAACTGAATAGGCCACTATCAACATCAAAAAATATTATTTCATGGAAGCAAATTTGAAAGTTATTTTTAACTTCAAAAGTTTTCTATTTTCCTTTTAATTTTCATTTATCTTCTTAGGTAAACCTAAAGAAGATATGTTAGTAAA
The DNA here is from genome assembly GCA_002007465.1 of Ailurus styani. Classification (NCBI taxonomy): domain Eukaryota; kingdom Metazoa; phylum Chordata; class Mammalia; order Carnivora; family Ailuridae; genus Ailurus; species Ailurus styani. Next base: position 1,142,645 of record LNAC01000199.1, read on the forward strand.
GGAGAAATTGTGGACACAGTTAATTAAGAGAGGTGAGAATTCTCTCCCAGCCTTTATGGCTGGGCCATATTATACATGGTATTATACATCATGTATAAAGCTGTAGGATTACCATTGTTACTGCTCTAGCCTTAATGTTTGTGTCCTCCCCAAACCTCATATGTTGAAATCTAATCCTCAGTGTGATGGGACCTCTGGGAGATGATTAGGTCATAAAGGCAGAGCTCTCAAGAATGAGACTAGTGGATTAGTGCCTTTGTAAAGGAAATCTCAAAGAGTTCTGTTACCCCACTGGCCATGTGAAGACACAGTGAGGAGAAGCNCTAAAAAAAAAAAAAAAAAAGAATGAGACTAGTGGATTAGTGCCCTTGTAAAGGAAATCTCAAAGAGTTCTGTTACCCCACTGGCCATGTGAAGACACAGTGAGGAGAAGCTATCCATGAACCAAAAATGGGGGCTCTTACCAGACCCTGAATCTGTTGGTGGCTAGCACCATTTGTACTAGCCACCACAGTAAGACAAGTAAAAGAAAGAATGTAAATAAAACTGGATTCAAAGAGGACATAATCATCTATGTAGAAATTCTATGGAATCTATAAAAAAAAAACCCTCCTAAAACCAATAAAAGTTTAGTAAGTGTGGAGGATATAAAATCAATATTAAAAAATTAGTGTTATTACTACAAAATAGGTAAAAGTATTTAGAAATGGGAAAGAAAGTAACAAAAACAATTACAGTAGCATCAGTAAATATGAAATAGTGACAAATCTGACAAAAATGTTTAATACTTATACATTGAAAACTATCAAACATTGCTGAGAGATGTTAAAGAAGATGCAATTGGAGAATTAAACCATTTCCATAGATCAGAAGATAGCATTATTATTAAAGTAACACATACATATATTTGCTTGGCATTTCCATTGAATTTTTATATCAGCTTAGCAATTTCTTTCCTGCTGGTATTTTTATGGGGATTGCATTGCTCCATTTGTTGATTACTATTTGATTGTTTTTCTCATTGTCCAATTTCTATTGTTGATAAATTTATAAGATAATATTTTTGTTAAGCAATTCAACCAAAGATTTTATGGAATATATAGTTTCATTTTTTTCATTTTAAGGCTAGGTGGTGATTGGTTAGATTTACTAAGTGCTGGTCAATTTGGAAATAAAATCATCTCTTAGGGGGAAGTTATTTAGTTTATTATCACTTAAAAAATGATCAGGATTAGTGAAGTGAAACAGTCTTGGGTCATAGGTTATTATCTGTATTATAAAACTGACTCAGATTCAAGGAAAAATGTTCTTTTTAATTTGTAATTCTATTTTGCATTTTTATTGAATTAATGATTTGTTTAGGTCTTAGAATCTGGGAGGACACCAGAGAATTTCATTTTGGAGATGATTCACTCTGAAATAATAAATGTCTCCCTGGGCCTTTAGATTAAAGATCAGATAATTCGAAAAGTAATTTGAGTTTCAGTGCTTACAATATATCATAGAAGGTGATTGCCAAAGTAGCAGTAACATTTGTGGGGACTGAAGGAGTAAAAGGAATAATTCATATTGTTATAAAAAAAGTCAAAATAATTTAACTTAGAATAGAAAGTTACTAAAAGCAAAAATTTGAAAGGATACTTTCCATAAATTTTTTTGGATTTATGTCATGTGTGTTTTTATATCTGGAGTTATGGTACATAAAATGATAAATACAGATCAACCAACAATCAAGTCCTGGCTTTAGCTAATCTATTGTCCATGATTCATTCATCCATCAAACACTTATTAAGTGCCTACTATGTGCCAGTTTCTATGTTGTGAAAGTTTGAATAAGATGATTTTCAAACTTCACAGGGAGCTTCCAGTGAGGTTTAAGGCAATAAGATTCCTTGGATTGGCTGTGTATTCTGAATGGATTTCCGAAAAACTGGTTGTCTGAAATGGTTAGTCTTGCAAACAAAGAAAAGCCAATTCCTGTATAGTTTAAAGTGAGTTTAAAATAATTCAAGTAGGGTTGCCTCAGAGAAGACATGAAATAAATAGCTTATCTCTTGCGGACCACATGTCCACAATGTAACAAATATAAGAACACAGCCAAAGATCCAAGAGCAATCTTTGTGTATAATGGATAGAAGAGAACAAGAGAGAGTAGGTACATTTGTATTTTTCATTATTGTGCTCCCTAGTTATACTGGTACATAGCAATCATATTAGTAGAAAATAATACTTTACATGTCCCAGAATATTATGTCTGAAAATGGTGTAACTGAAAAAATCAACATAATTTTATTGGATATTGACTATCATCTGTTTAGAAAATACACATTAGATGAAGAGTACATGGTGATATGTGTTTCTGTGGTCTTTTGCTCCAGCATGGAATCTATCCTTCTCTTTGGAGATGGTTCTATCTATATCTATATATCTAGTCTCTGTGAAGGAACACAGAACTATAGGTTGGCACTCAGCAATTCACTCACCCTCTTCTATGCCCATCAGAGAAAACTTGGGAACTACATTTTGGAGACTTCTTTGTCAGCGGAGTTGTGTGTAGACTCAGCCAATTAGGCATTCACACAAAATCTTGGAAGGTGACATGAAGCAAAAGTCACTATCCTTCCTCTAGCAACCAGCAGGCAAATTCACAGGCTTCTTCAAACATGAAGTTTTATAGAAATCTCTAAGCATTCCACCTCAAATCATACATTTGGGGGCTGAAATGCAAAGGTGGCTATTGCTAATAAATAAGTCTCATACAATTTTTGACCAAAGCAACATTAGCCACATCCAGCATGTCTAAAGGCTAGCAAAAATCTGAGGGCTGGAAGATTTTCTAATCATTTAATAAGTATCTAGTTAGTTCTTTTTATTAAATTTCTTCTGATTGAAACACTTAGAAAGGGTTCTCTTTTTCTGACTGAGTCCTGACTGGTACACAGGAAACGACCTGCCTTTCACTACAGGATCCAGAAAAGCAGAACCTTCCTGCAGCTTTTCCTGTGGGAGCTAAGGCTTAAGTTCCAAGCATGCCTCATTGCTGGGAGGTGAAGCTCAAGTGGATAATCCTTGGTGACAGCAGCAGAGATGTGTCCAGTGGCAGAAGCATCGAAGTCTGGTGATGGCTGTGATGTCCAGACTAGCCTATTCCTGACAGATCTGCTTTGTTAGTTAATCTTTCTGAACTGAGAATTGTTTGATTTACTTTTCACGTCTCTTCTGTCAGTTGTCTAAACCCTGTATATTCCTTTCTAAATAAATGTCTTTAAATTTTAAAGCCCAAGAATCATAACTGATATAGCCAAGATATAGATAACTCATACCACATAAACCATTTGTAATAATGGAATTCCAGACACCAGCCTTTAGTGAGAAGTACCTTGGATATACAGGGAGCTGACTTGCTAAATTTGCAATATGACTTGACTTCTTAAAATTACATCATTTGAATGAGGATGTTTTTTCCTCCTTACCTTTATGTAAGAATTAGAAACTGTTTCCAAAATGCTAAATACATACTGGTGTCAATATCTTAGAGGTGTTGAAATATTCAAATTTAATCCATTTAAACTATACTTTGGTATATGGGACTATTTCAAAGCATTATTGGTAAACCTAATGTCTGATGACACTAAGCACTAGCAATTGGTTTATTGCAAAGTAAGTTTGTCAAAGATATAATTATGCATTACCAAGTGAAGGACGATGAAGACATAATGTGCCCTTAGAAAAATTTCTTATTCTAATCTCCTAATAATTTTCAATGAATGTTTTGCTTAGATTTTTCATTTAGTTATCAAATATGTTTTTAAAATTTTTAATTAAATGGTGAGAATTTTTTTCTAGTTTTAGATGTTTGTAGATCAATTTTTCTAAAGTTTTTTCAAAGACAGGAAATTTAGCCAACTTATTTTCCAATTTATTTTGTGCTATATTTTAAAGTATTTTAGTTTTTTCAAGATTTCAAAATTCCCTTTCTTGAATGAATACCCTGTACCTTTTATACATATCAAGTTAGAAGATTTTTTGTCCTACTTGAGAGTGAGTCAGAAGATAAGTCATAAAGTGTTTTTTGCCCTGACTTAAAAGTTTTTCATTTCTTTGTGTTTGATCAGTCTATTGTTTTGCTAACTATTAATCTAGTAATTTGTATGATTTTTCTTGGGGTTCCTCTTCAGTTAATATTATTTTTCCAATTTAAATCTTTTATTTTAAATTTTCTATCTAACTTAAAACACAACCTATTTTGGGGATAGACTTCTTTAGGTAATAATTTGCAAGTTTGGGGATCAAAATCTTAAGTTATTATTTACAAAGCAACTTTAAACATGATTTAGGAGAAAGTATATAGGAACTAATAGTACTATGATCCAGTCCTGGTTGTTCATCAAAGCTCTGTATGTGTATGTGTTGCCTTGGGGAAATTATCTAAACTCTCTTAACTTCAAGTTCTTTACTTGAAAAATGAATATGATAAGGTCTACCTTTCAAAGTTGTTTTAAAAGTTAAATTATAACCCACACCAGATATTAAGAAAATTATTAGTTGTCTAAAGTTTAATTGTAAGGGGAAAGCAGTAACTATTGAAATGGTAATATTGAAGAAAGTCATTTCTGGAAAAATGTTAATAAAACCTTAGATTTTGTTATAAATTAGCTTGCATTACAGGATAAATTTTGGTCACCCTGTGGAGTATGTCCCTATCTTTCTTGGTTCAAGAGACAACAAGAGGATGAGTGTCATGATTAGCTAAACCATTGGAGAAAATACTTCAGAGAAAAGGCCCAGAGGTTCCATTATATGGTTCATCAGTGCAAGGGACTGCCCAGGAAAGAATTCTGGCCACTCTAGAAGATTTCAAGTTTGGAACAAAGTAACAAAAAGTTACCTCTAGCCATTTAAGCAGAGACAAGGAAGTAGTTAGAAGGAGAAAGATTTAGTATGCCAGGTACTATTACTCAATACCTGAAGCAAGTAAAGGCAGATGTGTTCTGGGTAATGGTTGGCTACAAGTCTAGAGACGCACCCTCTCTGGACTCAGTTCTCTGCTGAGAGGCCTCATGTGAAGAGTTTGTCAGCTCCTGATCTAAGGAGAAGAAAGCAGGGAAAGGTGGAAACAAAATTTCAGCTAGAATCTTACTTAAAGAAGGAGAAAAAAAATCCATAAGAGGAAAGGAAGAGAGTTAGGTGACAATAGAGAACAGATTAATATATAAGATGTAATTTATTGCCTCTAATAGGCATAAAATAAGGGAAAAGATTTCATCAAAAATGCATTTTGAGGGGTTCCTGCGTGGCTCAGTTGGTTAAACATCTGCCTTCACCTCAAGTCATGATCCCGGAGTCCTGGGATCAAGTCCCACATTGGGCTCCGTCCTCAGTGAAAAGTCTGCTTCTCCCTCTGCCCTTGATCCCTCTGTTGCTCTCTCTCTCTCCCCCAAATAAGTAAATAAAATCTTTAAAAATGCATTTTGAAAGATAAATTTTCAAATTACCATAGACTCATGGAAGAGATACTTGATAGTGAGAAGCCTTCTATACTCCAGAGGTAACTGCTCACTTCAGCAATATACATACAGCCTTGAAGTCCTGAAAATAGTTCTTAGTAGTGTTTATATAAAGATGCATTTCAGAATAAAAATAATTTGGGTTTGAATCATGGATCAGTCATTAAGAGTTTTGAGACTTTCAGCAAGTTAATTACCTCCTTTGGTATCATCTTTAAAATATGAGTATATAATAATATCTAGCTCATGAAGTTACTGTGAGAGTTAAATGAAGTAACACAAATCAAGTACTTGACATGGTTTCTGGCATACACTAAGTAACCAATAAATGATATTTATCAGCTAAAATTTCAATGGAACTGCTGTATCAATAATCAGGATTCTGACTCACCTTCAAGCTAAAGAGTTAAAAGGGAATTTAATTCAATTAATTTAAGAACAAAATATTTTGTAAAATAAGAAATATATACACTCAAAGTAGTCTGTTAGCTGTTCAAAATTTTATGAAATAATTTAATGAAAAAATAAAATAAGAGCAGTAAAAACATATAGCAAGAAATCCCAGAAAAGAAATTTGGCAGAGAGTAAAAATATACTTCATTCTGCTCATAATATGTTTGAAATGTATTAGTTCTGAAGATGTGTTGCAAAGAATGTCTTTCAAAACTCTGATTGTGATTCATGAGACATTCTCTAGAATAGATCACATGCTAGGTCACAAATCAGGCCTCAAAAAGGAAAAAGATTGAAATAAAACTACCCATATCTTCTGACCACAATGCTATGAAACTTGAAGTCAACCAGAGGAAAAATTTGGAAATACCACAAATACATGGAGGTTTAACAACATGCTACTAAACAATGAATGGGTCAACCAGAAAATCAAAGAAAAAATTAAAAAAATACATGGCAACAAATGATAATGAAAACATGATGGTCCAAAACTTTTGGGATGTAGCAAAAGCAGTCCTAAGAAGGAAGTATATTATTATACAGGCCTACCTTAAGAAGCAAGAAAAATCTCAAAGGAACAACCTAGCCTTATACCTAAAAGAGCTAGAAAGAAACAACAAAGGAAGCCTAATGCCAGCAGAAGAAGGGAAACAATAAAGATTAAAGCAGAAATAAATGCTATAGAAATGGAAAAAACAATAGAACAGATCAGTGAAACTGGGAACTGGTTCTGTGAAAAAATTAATAAAATTGATAAACCCCTAGTCAGACTTGTCAAAAAGAAAAGAGAAAGGACTCAAATAAATAAAATCACAAATGAAAGAGGAGAAATAACCACAAACACCACAGAAATACAAGCAATTATAAGAGAATATTATGAAGAACATATGCCAACAAATTGGACAATCTGGAAGAAATGGATTAATTCCTAGAAACACATAAACTACCAAAATGGAAACAGGAAGAAATAGAAAACTTGAACAGACCAATAACTAGCAAAGACTGAATCATTAGTCAAAAATGTCCCAACAAACAAAAGTCCAGGGCCAGATGGCTTCACAGATGAATTCTACCAAACATTTAAAGAAAAGTTAACACATATTTTTCTCAAACTATTCCAAAAAATAGAAATGGAAGGAAAACTTCCAAATTCATTCTATGAGACCAGCATTACCCTGATACCAAAACCAAATAAAGATTCCACTAAAAAAGAGAACCACAGACCAATATCTTATAATGAATATGTATGCAAAAATTCTCAGTACCTTAAAAGAATCATTCACCACAATCAAATGGGATTTATTCTTGGGCTGCAGGCGTGATTCCATACTTGCAAATCAGTCTACATGATATACCACATTAATAAAAGAAAGGATAAGAACCATATGATCCTTTCAATAGATGGAGAAAAATATTTGACAAAAGACAACATCCATTCAAAGTAGGGTGTGAGGGACTAAACCTCAACATAATGAAGGCCATATATGAAAACCCCACAGCTAATATCATCCTCAATAGGGAGGAAAAACAGAGTTTTTCCTTTATAACAAGGAACAAGACAGAGACATCCACTCTCACCACTGTTACTGAACATAGTACTGGAGGTCCTAGCCACAGAAATCAAACAATGAAAAGAAATAAAAGGCATCCACATTGGCAAGGAAGAAGTCAGACATTCACTATTTGCAGACGACATGATACTCTATGCAGGAAATCAGAAAGACATCACCAAACAACTGTTGAAACTGACACATGAATTCAGCAATGTTGCAGGATATAAAATCAACATACAGAAATCTGTTGCTTTCTTTACACCAATAATGAAGCAGCAGAAAAAGAAATCAAGAAATCGATTCCATTTACAATTGTACCAAAAACTATAAGTTATCTAGGAATAAACCTAACCAAAGAAGTGAAAGATCTGTATGTTGAAAACTACAGAATGCATATGAAAGAAATTGAGGAAGACATCAAGAAATGGAAAAACATTCCATGCTCATGGATTGGAAGAACAAATATTGTTAAAATGTCTATATTACCCAAAGTAATCTACATGTTTAACACAATCCTTATCAAAATACCAGCAGTATTTTTCACAGAGCTAGAACAAACAATCCTAAAATTTGTATGGGACCACAAAATACCCTGAATAGTCAAAGCAACCTTGAAAGAGAATAGCAAACCTGGAGGCATAACAATTCTGGATTTCAAGTCATATTACAAACCTGTAGTGATCAAGACATATAGTACTGAAACAAAAACAGACACCTAGATCAATAGAACAGAATAGAAAACCTAGAAATGAACTCACAACTATATGATCAGTTAATCTTCAACAAAGCATGAAAGAATATCCAATGGAAAGAAATCTCTTTGACAAATGGTGCTGGGAACACTGGACCACAATATTCAAAAGAATGAAACTGGACCACTTTCTTACAGCGTACACAAAAATACATTCAAAATGGATGAACGACCTAAATGTGAGACAGGAAATTAAAATCCTAGATGAGAACACAAGCAATAACCTCTTTGACATTGTTTGTAGCAAATTCTTAGTAGATATGTCTCTTGAGGCAAGGGAAGGAAAAGCAAAAATAAACTATTGGGACTTCATTAAAAAAAAAAAGCTTCTGCACAGCGAAGGAAATAATGAACAGAGCTAAGAAGCAACCTATGGAATGGAAGAAGATATTTTCAAAAGGCATATCTGATAAAGGTTAGTATCTAAAGTATATATAATATATGTTGGTCCAATATATAAGTATATATTGGATATATATATCTGTATATCCAAAATATATAAATTTATATAACTCAACACCCTCCAAAAAAAGTAATCCAGTTAAAAAATGTGCAGAAGAAAAATGGGACATTTTCCCAGCACTACTAAGTATTTTCCCAAAGAATACAAAAATGTTAATTTAAAGGGATACATGCATTCTGATGTTTATAGCAGCATTATCAACAATAGCCAAATTTTGGAAAGAGCCCAATTTCCATTGAGTGTTGGACAGATAAAGAAGATGTGGCATATATGTACAGTGGAATATTACACAGACATGAAGAAGAATACAATCTTGACATTTGCACCAATGTGGATGAAGCTAGAGAGTATTATGCTAAGTGAAATAAGTCAGAGAAAGACAAATACCATATGATTTCGTTCATATGTGGAATTTAAGAAGCAAAACAAATGAACATGGTAGGTAGGGTAGCGAAAGAGGCAAACCAAGAAACACTCTTAATTCTAGAAAGTGAACTGATGCTTACCAGAGGGGAAGTAGGCGGGGAGGTAGGTAGGAGGTGTGTGTGTGTGTGTGTGTGTGTGTGTGTGTGTGTGTGTGTGTGTGTGTGTGTGAAATAGGTGATGGGGATTAAGGAGTGCACTTGTGATGAGCACCAGATGTTGTATGGAGGTGATAAATCACTAAATTCTACACCTGAAACTAATATTACACTGTATGTTAAGTAACCAGAATTTAAATAAAAACTAAAAAACAAAACAAAACAAAACAAAAAACAAAGAACAGTCCTGACTGTTATTATTTAATCTTGGTGACATAAAGAAACTAGAAAACAGAAAGGAAGACTATGAGGCTTTGATTATGTTTATTATGAGCACTTTTCCACAGAATATCTTTTGTGGTTATCAACCCTTAGATAATGAGAATTATAATTAATGTCGAATATGTTCAGGTTAGGTATTGAATACTTTTTGCTTTAAAATGAATAAGAAAGCCAGCCTTCAAGGATCATATAAACAGATAAAGTAGTTGAGCCATTAATTCTCCACTGACTGATTCTTAAGAGGAAATGAGCTATGAAAGAAAAGCAATGAAAGAGAAACTCTCAGTTCAGATTTAACATTTATGAGAAAATCTGTTTCTCATGAACAAGTCTTTGGGCCTATGAGAGCACAGATATAGGAAATAAGTGAGCCCAATCTTCTGGAACACTCAGGACTCACTGGGAGAACAGAACGACTGTTTTTTGAAATCTAATTCGATCCCTGTGAGATTCCCTGAAACAACCATTTGTAATCCAAGAGTGCTCATTAACATGTGATCTGTCCCCAGCCATATTCATTCTGAGTGAGAATGGCTGGGCCAGGTAAGTGCTTTACCCTGAACACAGAGCATAGGGAAAGGGCAGTTGGTGCCACTTCTGGTCCTACCTTGTTACAACTCACCTGACTGAGTCTTCTCCATCTTTTTAAGTGTATAGTGCTAACATGGGCTCAATTCAGTTAAAATAGGCTAAAACCAGAGGGAATAACGATAAAGTAGCCAGAAGCTATTCTGTGTAACATGTATTCATTTCATTAGTTAGAACAAATGTTTCTGAACCAGGAACTTGACTCCTTTTGTCTCATTCTCACCTTCAATACATTAACACTTTTCCTGTTAAGAATAGTGAATGCTTTGTACAATGAAGAGGTTTTCATATTACCTTTACTCTTGACTTGTCACTGAGGTATCTCCAAAGAGCAATAAAAATGTAACTAATAAAAATATGAGAATAGGATGCCTGGGTGGCTCAGTTGGTTAAGCAACTGCCTTTGGCTCAGGTCATGATCCCAAGTCCCAGGATCAAGTCCCGCATCAGGCTCCCAGCTTCACGGAGAGTCTGCTTCTCCCTCTGACCTCCTCCCCTCTCATGCTCTGTCTCATTTTATCTCTCTTTCTCAAATAAATAAATAAATAATATCTTAAAAAAATAAGAATAGAGTGAAAAAGCAAATGATCGTATTTATTTATAGAGTAGAAATTATCCTTCCAAAATTTTTCTTTTTCTTTTATAAACATCTAAGTTCTTAAAGAATAATTTGATAGGTTAGACATACTTTGGCTGACATCAGCTCATTTCCCTCTGCCAAAATTAGATTAAAAACATAGGACACAAAAAACCCAGTTGTGTTTCATACACAGTAGGAAGACTGCATTTTAGCAAGATCATTTTTAATTGTTCCAAAAATAAGCATTATAGATTGCTGGAGCAAGATAGTAAACCGAGTTAAATTCTGCATAAGTGTTTTGCACAGGAGCCAATGCATTTGTAAGTTGGAGACTAACTGCAAGGTGACATTGGAAAAAATCTCCTTTGAAGGGGTGTTTCTGCCATTCTAATATCAAATTTCATTAGATTATTGTGACCTCAACCTTGCTTTGTGGGGTTTCGGTTCTTTGTGTTCTTGTCCCAGAGGGCATGTACTTTGTTTACAAAGACTCCGAAACTATGGTTCTCAAAACCTAGTCCCAAGACTAGCAGTATCACCGTCACCTGGAACTCATTAGAAAAGCAATTCTCAGCCCTATCCCAGCCCCACTGAATCAGGAACTTGAGAGTGAGACTCAGGAGCTACATTTTATCCAGCCCTCCACGGGATTCTTACACATATTAAAGTTTGAAAACCACTGCTCTAGACACCATCACAGAAGAACCGTAAGCAATGGGAGAAGCCTGCCCTAGTGAGGTACATATATATTTTTGTATGATTCAGAAAAAAAAATTTTTCTCTAGTAACTTAACACTTCTGAACTAATTTTGAAAGATTATTTCTAAATGTCATATATTTTATCTGGCCGACTTTGTTAACTTCCTAATTAGTGGGAATTCTATGGCATATGGATTCATTAAAACCCTATTTACTCATCTATATTTAACCTATCCATCTCTAATGATCACATTCATTTCCTCTCTCCCCTAAAACCTATTAATTCTTTTATCTCTACTAATCACCTGTCAATTTCTAAGATTTCTTTTTTCTTTTTTTTAAACCAGTGATTTCTTAATTGCTGTCTGGAAGATAAACCTCCTTCCATGTTCAGATATAAGACGTTGCTCCTGACCTATTGATGCTTTAAGCTCATATGTGGCTGAGTATTTACAGTCTCTGTGTGGCTTTCTTCTATAATTGTAATATAAAAAATTCATTGGTTTCTGGTTTATTATTAGCCATCTATTTTATTTACATTATTTTATTATTTTCTTTGTTAAAATAGTCTGATTTTACTTCTCCAATTCTTCTTTAGTTGCAAATGCAGATACACAATTGATGAGTTCAAAGTAATTAATTGGTTATAATTAACATTAATGTCAACAGAAGCATGTATGGCATGTTTTCTGTATCCCTAGTACTTTAATGTCCTGCTAAGCACATTGCATAATGATCACCTTTAATGTCACAATTCATTATTAACCTACAAAAAAACAACCGTGTGTGCTATTCATATGTATACTGTAAAATCTAGACTTGATCTAGGGTTTTAATGCCTCCAAAAAATATGAATGCAAATACATCATGACCTAGAGTACTTTCTGACTCTCTTTTGAGATATCTTTAGAGCCATTTTATGAATCACAGGAAATTCTGCCTCATTATTTTGGATACATAAAAGGGAGTTCTTACCCAATATCATTGGACTCAGTGTTATGACTTACCTAATTTTAGCCAAAGATTAGGAGTGGGGCACTGACGGCTCAGTTGGTTAAGGGGCTGACTTAGGCTCAGGTCATGATCTCAGAGTCCTGTGATCCAGCCCTGTTTTGGGCTCCCTGGTTGGCAGGGAGTCTGCTTGCCCCTCTATTCCTCCCCTGCCCCGACTCGTGCTCTCTCTCTAAAGTAAATAAAATCTTTTTTTTTTTTAAAGGACTTTAGAGAGAGAGAGGAAAGGATGAATGAATTAGTATTGCTGCAGACATGTCTTACCCTTTCTGGAATTCAGAGGATAACGGTAAAGAACTTGAGTTACTATGGGATGCCTGGCTAAGCATCTGACTTTGGCTCAGGTCATGATCTTGGGGTCCTGGGATCAACCTTCCTGCTCAGCGGGGAGTCTGCTTGTCCCTCTGCCTCTCCCCACTCATGGTTTTTTTTTCTTTCTCCCTTTCTTAAATAGATAAATAAAATGTTTAAAAAAACATTTGAGTTATTTTGAAATTAGTTTTAGTGACATGGACTAGTTTTATTGATCAGAATAATGTTTTTTCTTTAAAGTTAGGGAATGTAATTTCAGTTTTCCATTAGATTGGACACAGCCAGATTTGTTTCTGAGTTCTTTACAACAAGTGAAAATGATTTTCTGAAGCTAGAAATTCAAAATAAGCACTCTGTATTTCCATTATACAATTTATAATTCAAAAAAATGATACGATTTATATATTTGACCAAACAATAAATGCTTAATAATTGTGTGTCATTTACCTTTAAAAATTATTCTCTGAATCTCAAAATGAGTTCAGTTCAAAATCAGTTCTTCAGAAGCACCATTACATGATTTGATGTTTCTTGTACCCCAAAGATATTTTCTGTCATTAATAGGACAAAGTTCCAAAGCAGATAGCCAGGTTTTGTTTGTAATTCACACAGATGAAATGGAGAAAGAAAGGAGTATATCTTCAGCTTTCAGATTTATTAGTTTTTTCTGTAAGCTTTCTTGATCATATGAGTGTATGTGTGTTTAATTGGAATAAGCAGGAATCTAGGGATATTCATAAATCATAGCACACTGACCCTAAAAACAGGAAAATTGGAACGTTGATGGGAATTTGTGTATAATTAGAAATGGAAGACAGTTTAATGACTGATTTGGCCTAGTTTTGCATAACCCTAAGAAACCACGGGCACCTGGGTGGCTCAGTGGGTTAAAGCCTCTGCTTTCAGCTCCGGTCATGATCTCAGTGTCCTAGGATCGAGGCCTGCATCGGGCTCTCTGCTCAGCAGGGAGCCTGCTTCCTCCTCTGCCTGCCTCTCTGCCTACTTGTGATCTCTCTCTGTGTGTCAAATAAATAAATAAAATCTTTTAAAAAAAAAAAGAAACCACAATATAAACATCTAATTAAAAAATTATAAATTTGTACCTTTGATGTAAAATCATATTTCTTCAGGTATATAAGTAGTACCAAGAGACATGCTGTTTTCAAAAATGTTTCCTTGTACAAAATCAACCTGAAGTTTTAAAAATACATATAAAATAGTGACATTTAAATGAAGTCTGCTTTCATATCTGTGTCATGCAGATAACAAGTTATAACATTAACTACACAAATGTCTGATATTAGTCATATAAAGCAACAGAAAAATAAAGCAGAAGACATAGAGGGCATTAATTCATCTGATATGGATTGGGTTTTGTGTTTGATGCTATTATATACATTATACACCTGAATTCCCAAAATAACACCTGCAGTGGTTATTAGTCCCAATTTAAATGAAAGTAATTAGGCCCAGTGAATTAACATGATCAGTTCAAGGTCATATATTTGATGCATTCAGTTTTCCCAGAGCATCATAAAAATAGAACCATACAGAATGCACTCTTTTGTGTCCCTTTTCCCTCTCAGCATTATTTTACCCCTAAAGCCTTATTGAAAACAAAAATGTAGTTCCATTTGATAAAAATCAATGTCAGAAAAAAAAAATCAATGTCAGGATTTGAAACCAAACTTTGAAATTTTGAAGTTTATACTGTTTTTTCTTTACTACAGGGACAGAAAGCTAATGTGTGGCATATCTTTGATCTCTCTAGGAAATATGAACAACAAAACATACAAAAAAGGCCTTAGTAGCATCGATGGTCATGTGCAGAGAATTAAAATCAGGTACCATTACTTATCTGCTAGATTGGAAAAAAGAAAAAGTCTCAAAAGCCAAGATTTTTTAAGGATGTTGGCAATGGGAAATCTGCTGGTGTGAATAGATATTGATACAGTAGGTTTTGGAAAATAATTTGGCATTATTTAGTAAGGTGGAAGATTTGCATTTTTTACAAACCAGCTATTTCACTTATATAGGACATATGTGTGTACCTTAGAGGAATTCTTGCATATGTATACCAAGATATATGAAAAAAAATGTTCTGGAAGGTATTGTTTTCAAGAGCCTATAACTAAAAATAGTTCACAACTACTGTATCCCAAAACTGAATTTATCCTAAATATCTATCAAGAGGAGAATGGGTCTATAAATTGCTGTAAATTCATACAACCACTCTTATATAGTGATGAAAATGAATGAAGTAAAGTTATACATATGAATGGTTCTCTTCAAAATGTTCTTAAAGGGCATGACACAAGATAATATGTACAGTATGTTTCATTTATATTCATTTCATAGATTGGTATGATGTACTGCTTAGACAAACATCTATAATAGACGAAATTCTAAAGGAAAATCAATAAAATTAATAGTCACAAAATCAGGATGGAGGCTACCTTTACCTTGAGAAGAAAGACAAGAGAAGGAAGAAATGAATATTGATTAGCAGGAACTTAGGAATATGTAAATGTTCTTTTCCTTGACATGGTTGTTGGATAAACATTTGCTTTAAAATGATTTTTTTTAGATTTTATTTATTTATTTGACAGAGAGAGAGAGAGAGAGAGAGAGACAGTGAAAGAGGAAATACAAGCAGGGGGAGTGGGACAGGGAGAAGCAGGCTTCTGGCTGAGCAGGGAGCTCTTCGTGGGGCTCCATCCCAAGACTGTGGGATCATGACCTGAGCTGAAGACAGATGCTTAATGACTGAGCCACCCAGGTGCCCTGCTTTAAAATGATTCTTAAACTTGTACATACTTGTGTGTATGTTATTTCACAAATTTTA
The DNA here is from genome assembly GCA_002007465.1 of Ailurus styani. Taxonomy (NCBI): domain Eukaryota; kingdom Metazoa; phylum Chordata; class Mammalia; order Carnivora; family Ailuridae; genus Ailurus; species Ailurus styani. The sequence continues at coordinate 1,158,210 of LNAC01000199.1, forward strand.
AGTGAAAATATTAAAAAAAAAAAGAAAGGAAATGACAGACTTTCCATCCAGAGGCATAGAAAAATTAGATCCCCCTGAAAAAGAACTTCAGTTGATAGTGTGACTAGGGTAAAAACAAGAAAAACAACAAAAACAGAAATAGAAAGATGAAAATCTCTCAATTCATTTCAGGAAACTAGAATACTCATATATAAGAGTTCAGTGTCTACATCACTAATGAGTATAGATGTAAAAACTGAATATAAAATATTTTAAAATTAAATAGTATATTGAAAGATTAATTCATTTCGAGCAAGTTAGATTAATTCCAAAGATTAAAAAAGGAAGTTCAACATGAGAAAATCTATTACTGGATGTGTAGATAGAATGCTAAAAATAATTATTACAACTCTAAGCAAACCAAAAATAGAACACTTCTATTACCTTATAAATTGTATCTAATAGAAATCCGACAGACCAGAAAATGTGAACTATGTAAAGAAAGTCATCAAATTCAAGAATAAATTAGTGATTCCTGTAAACTCCCCTTCTTTTAAGCTAGATGTCCTAACCAATGTAAGTAAAGGAAAATAAATGAGAACAGCAATATTCAAAAGAAAAAGATTATCATAATCTAAATTCTACATTAGTAATTTTCCTACAAAATTCACAGAAACAGGTAAAAAAGTTTTAGAAATAATAGTTCAACAAAATGGTCAGATATAAGATCTGTAATCTTTTTATATATTAATAAAAGCAATTTAAGAATGAAAGAAAAATTTCATTCAGAGTGAAATCTATAAGATGCACAGAACAAAGGCAATTCAGTGGAGAAGGATAGTTGTTACCCCAGATACTGCAAGAACAATTGGACATCTGTATGAAAAAAATGAACCCCAACTCATATTTCATACCTCACATGAAAGTTAACTCAAAATGGATGAGAGATACATGCAAAATTTAAAACTTTATAACTTTCTAGAAGAAAACATAGGAAAAAATCTGTGACTGTGGATTGGTTCTTAGATATGACACTGAACATGTGATCCATAAAATAAAATTAGATAACGTGGCCCTCATCAAACTGACTCTTCAAAAGACACTGTTAAAAGAATGAAAAGATAAGCTACAAACTGGGAGATAATATATACAAATGACATTAGCCAATAAAATATTTTTATTCAAGCAGGATTTAAATTAATAGTTAAAACTTCAAAAGTGTTTCTCAATTGAACACAGTAGCAAATTTTTTACTCAATGTAACATGTCAGAACAGAGTACCTAGTGTATTTCAATTTTCAAACCTTATTTTTCTGCTGCTTCTTGATATAGATATGAACTCCCACACCTATGATCAGAAGCTGGCTTATTATGAACACATACATGAAAGTCCTTGGTAGTTTGTGGAAGAAATAGATTATTTTTCTCTTTAATGTAGAAGCAACAGATTTTCTTCTAAATATGAAGGAAGATGTAACTGAATCTCATTTGTTTATCTCATTGTAGTAATAATACAAATGCACTTATTCTCTTTAATGTTTTGATAGATTTGAAGTTCCCAAATATCAGGAACTCTTTCTAAATTTGGCAAATAAACCACTTCATATTCTATCATAGTCCTTTAGGTACTGCACAAGGTTGTGGCAAGGACATTTTAAGTTGTAATAAAGGTACCATAGTAATACTCAAAAATATAAGATGACATTGACAATACCACCTTCTTTACAAAAATGAAATTGTACTCTAGTGTGATGTTAAGAAGAATATAGTGATAACTTTGCTTAATTCATCAAATAACAAAACATTTATCCACAGTTATTGTTTTGTATTATAATTTGGAAACACTCATGATCAGCAAATAAATGATAAACAATCATTTTTTTAAACATACAGATAATCTCACAGATTCGAGCTGATGTATGCAAAGTATGTGAAATGCAGTAAAAACATATTCATACTAGGTTCAGAGAGAAATCAGTCCTGAAATTTCCTTAAAATGGAAGGAATCCTATAAATCATCATGTTGATTGATTTCATGTATGAAGATGGTCATCTGCAGACTCATTTTGAAAAATTCTTTCATCAGAACAAAAGATAGAATGGGTGATGCTTCTGTGGACTGTTGAAAAGGAGGAGATGGAAGACGACCTGTGCACACAAAAACATGCCTTTAAAGAGGAAACCACAAACATTTTCACTGATGGTAGAACTTCCCTTTCTGAAAGTACTATGAATGTTATAAATAAAATATAACTATTAGATAAAATATGGGCCAACATGTATTAGACACATGCTAAATCTGACTTCTAAGAATACAATAATCCATATAACTATCAAAAAGGGCATTTTCTATGAAAAGCTGCCATTTGATATTCACCAAGAATACTACTGTTCTCAATGATATAACTACATATGTATATAGGCACACACACACATATAAACACACACACACACACACACACACATATATCTATTCTGAAAATGTTAGATTTGACAGCAATTGGCCAGAGTTTGCTAATATAAATGACCTTTCTTTCAGTTCTCTAGGGGGCATTTATGAAAATGAGATTCATTATTTTGGACTCAGTTTTTAAAACTATCTTCAAAGATGCAAAATGATTTCCTTGAAACTTATTTCTGGAAAACTATGATCTAATTCTTTAATTTTTAACTTCCTCACACAGTACAGAGAAAATACTCGTGCAAAATACAATCATTTTGACTTATAAGTATTCATTTGATGACCCTTCATTTCAGATGTAGAATTACCCCCTATAAAAATTCTGTAATTAGCCTAGCTGCCATTCATGTATGAGAGCAAATAAGAAGTCAGTCTCAGATATTTAGACCTCCAAAATATATCTTTCTTTAAAACATAACAAATAGAAATATTCACCTCAGCTGACTTTTGAACCAAAACCAGTCTTTAAAAAATCGAATTCTTTTTTTTAAAGATATTTATTTGTTTATTTATTTATTTATTAGACAGAGAGAGAGAGAGAGATCACAAGTAGGCAGAGAGGCAGAGAGAGAGGAGGAAGCAGGCTCCCTGCCGAGCAGGGAGCCCAATGGGGGTCTTGATCCCAGGACCCTGAGATCATGACCTGAGCCAAAAGCAGAGGCTTTAACCCACTGAGCCACCCAGGCACCCCCAAAAATTGAATTCTTAAGAATTATGAGTTGAACAGCGAAGTCAATTAAGTGTATAGATTTAGACACTGAAAACTGTAAATATGTTTCTGAAGACATTTTATTTGACAATAGTAATTCATGGGTAGTGTAATTAGGGAGAAAATAAAATTAAGTGGTAAAACTATTTCAAGAGACGAAGGGAAATACTGCTGTTTGCAGATAATACGATTGTCCACATAGACCAGCCAATAGAATCTACTACAAGTATATATAACTAATAAAAAAATTCAGTAACTTGGCTAGACTAAAGATCAATAGCAAAAATCAATAACCTTTCTGTGTCTCAGCAGTGGTCAGCTAGAACACATAAAATACTATTCACGACAGAAACAAACAGCAGCAAATCAGCTGGGAAATGTAGATAGAAGGGAGATATTCAGGGGCACCTGGGTGGCTCAGTGGGTTCAAGCCTCTGCATTCAGCTCAGGTCATGATCTCAGGGTCCTGGGATGGAACCCCGCATCGGGCTCCCTGCTCAGTGGGGAGCCTGCTTCCTCCTCTCTTTCTCTCTGCCTGCTTGTGATCTCTCTGTCTGTCAAATAAATAAATAAAATATCTTAAAAAAAAAAAAGAAAAAAAAAGAAGGGAGATATACATGCACACTCAGCCTCTGTTTTTGAGCCAGTTCTCTACTATGTTATGTACCATATAGTATTTAGCTAGCAAGGTCTTCGTGGATCTTGTAGGTATAATTTAGTCATTTTACTATAAACTCCCATTAAGGAGTTACGTAACTTAGCAAGTGTCATCCCACATTTTGTTTTACTGAGACACTAACCCCTAGTCTTTGCTTGACTTATCAGCTCCAAGTTTTTAAACTACTAGGATCCCCTGAAATATATCTTTTCTTCTCAATCACATTTTATTTCTTCTACCTTCATATAACCACATACTTGTTTATTTTTCCCACTCACCCAATGGTTGTTTGTTCTCTCTGTCTGGTTTTTTATCTTATAATAGTTAGCATGCTGTTAAGGAACTCCGTAACTTTGAACAAATTCTTCGAGTACTTTGTTTTCTTTTTTCCCCAGTAAGTATTAAATCTTTCAGTAATCAAATATGTTACCATTGGAATTTGTTTATAAAGTTCTTTAGGTGCAACTTTTAAAATTAAAAGTTTTATAATAGTTTTTCTATTGTATTTTAGCACTGCAGGAAAAAATATCTTAGAACATCATATTTACATTTGTAGTTAATCTCTTTTTAGAATGCTGACTTTTTTTGTTTATTTGTACTTTTGCTGTTGTTTATTTGTTCTTTTAATCTTCATAGTTCAAATATGTTGCCAAAACTTTTGTCTAGGTATGGGTTTATTTCACCAGTTTTCCCTTGTAAAAACCTCTGAATCAACTCAATTTGGGGGCACAGGTCTTGCTTTAATCCTGGAGATTATGTGATATGTGCTAAACTATTCAGTCTTTTTCTTTCCAAAATATCTGCTTATATGTTCTCCTTATTGCTTATTTTTCTCTAGTGGTTTTTGTGGGGCTTTTTTACCCTTCTCTTAGAGGTCTATTTTTTATCTTTCCCATCATGATTTATTTAGATTTTTAATGTCCTTAGGTTATGTGACTATGGGCAGACTAACAGTTGTAACCTGGAGGATCCTAAGGACTATCTGGGCTTATAGTTCAGTTTTGTGCAGAAGGATGGAAGTGAAGTGTATTCTGAGTAGGCAATAACTGCTACCATTTTAAAAAGCTAGGAGATTTCACACAAGTCCAGATTTTAAATTTCTAGCAAAAACTCAAAAATTTTGGGAGCAATGGGACTGTATTAGCAAAGAAAACACTGGCTAGTGTTGTAAAACTCAATGACAAATACCCCCTTGAGATACATTCCTGCTTCTGTTGGCTCTGCTTCCAACATTTTATGATCTTTTTTTTTTTATACCTTCTTCACTTCTTTAAATTACTTGGACCCAGTAGGTATTTGTAGGCATTACTTTGGCTCTATTTTCTCTTTCCAAATAATGCAATTTCCTCTCAACTTTTTTTTGAGATTCCTTTATCCTAATACTTTAATCTTTTAGGGTAGTTTCCACAATTTCACTTAAATATGGCTCCAGATTTTTAATGTTTAAAATCAGGGTTTTGGGGTTTCTTTTCCCCATACAAATAAAGTGATAACATTGCATTGTAATTACTTAAAATTTTAAATTATGATTTTATAATTTGAGTATGAAGCCTAATAAACAGAACTCTCATTTTAAATTCATAATATTTACTGGTGAAGTTAGACTATTTTTCACAAAAAAATTTTCATATCTATCTTGTATCTATATCATATCTATATCATCATCTAAAGCTAATCTATGTCATCGATATTAATGCCTATTTTTGTAAATGGGAGACAATTTCAGCAGAATTGTGTTGTTAGCTATGATTACCAGACAGTAAGGAATCACACTGTATTTTCTACTGATTCTTTTGAATAAAGACTGTTTTAGTGGTGCCAGGGTGCCTCAGTCAGTTAAGAATCTATCTTCAGCTCAGGTGATGATCTTGGGGTCCTGGGATGGAGTCTCACATTGGGCTCAGGGAGTCTGCTTCTCCCTCTCCCTCCCCTGTGCTCATGCTCTCTCTCTCTTCCTCTCTCTCACTTTCTCTCAAATAAATGAAAATCTTAAAAAAAAAAAGAATGTCTTATAATTTGAGATATGCCAATATGTACTAGTTCTAATTTTTTTCGGCCAACAGTGCATTCTAAAACACTCTTCTGTATTTTTCAAATGTGTTTCTTTCATTTTCTTCTCCATCTTAATGTGCACCTAGTAAAAAGAATTAATATGCATGAAATTTAAATAATGACCAGAGTAGTAATTTAGAATCCCTCTTCTTGATTAGAATACATCCTGCAAAAAATTTGGCATGGCCTGAAACTCAGGGGGTTAAGAAATATTTATTTTAGATGTGTTAAGTTATAGATAAGTGCTTCTGTATTCTTATGATTTTTTTTTCTTGGTTTGAATATAGTTGAAAAACAATGTTATATTAGTGTCAGGCATACAACATAGTGATTCTCTAAGTCTATACATTATGCTAGCTCACCACAAATGTAGCTACTGTTTACCATCATACAACACCATTACAATGCCATCAACCATTCCGTATGCTGTACCTTTTAATCCCATGATTTATTTATTCATTCCTTAACTGGAAGCCTCTATCTCCTTCTCTCCTTCACCCACTTTGCCCATCCTCCCACTCCCTTCCCCTCTGGCAACCATCAGTTTGTAATCTGTATTATAGGTCTGAATCTGCTATTTGTTTGCTTATTTATTTGTTTGTTTTGTTTTTTAGATTCCACATATAAGTGCAATCCTATGGTATTTGTCTTTGTCTGATTTATTTCACTTAGCTGTAATACCCTCTAGGTCTGTCCATGTTGTCACAAATGGCAAGATCTCATCCTTCTTTATGACTAATAGTCCACGTCATCTTCTTTATCCACTTATTTATATATTACATCTTCTTTATCCACTTATTTATTGATGGACACTTGGGTTGTTTCTATATCTTGGCTATTGTACATAATGCTGTGATAAACATAGGGATGCATATATCTTTTAAAATTAGTGGTTTTGTTTTCTTTGGGTAAATACCCAGTAGTGGAATTATTGGATCATTCAGTATTTTGCCAACAGTCTTCACTAATGGTTTTTATTTATATTACTCCTTAAATATATACTTCCTCTAATTTAGTCATCTTTAAAGTTGATATTTGAAGATGGTAATGCCTTTAATATGTCCAGATTATGAACATCATAAAAATTGGAAATAATTTTTTTGAAGGTACAAACATGCTGAGTGATAGGCATTCTGTGGATCATTTACGGTTACTCTTTAGCTACTGTTCTTGAAATAAGTTGATCTTTAAGTGAAGCCAGTTCTTCTCAGGCTTTGGAGTATTGTGATTTTATTTATTTTATTTGAGAGAGAGTGGGAGAGAGAGCAGGAGCAAGGGGGAGAGGGAGAAGCAGACGCCCCACTGAACAGGGAGCCTGAAGTGGGGCTCCCTGCCAGGACCCTGAGATCATGACCTGAGCCGAAGGTAGACAGATGCTCAACCAACTGAGCCACCCAGGCCCTCCTACAGTCAAAGTTATTTAAATGCTCTTTAAATCTTTATCAAAGTGACATTGTTCATTGTTGATTAAACTGAACATTTCCTAATCAAATAATTCTATGTTCCTTACTAGACCACTTCTTTCCAGATATTCAATAACTTTATTAAAATAGTTTAATAATTCTATTTTTCTTGCTAGGCTACTTCTTTCCAGCTCCCCTTAAAATTACACAGCAATCTTTAAAAAGATTAGAGCATTTTTAAGTGAAATTTGTGGAAGTATGGTTATCATATAAGAAAACACTTCAATTTTGAATGTATATTTTGATGTCTTTTGACAAATTTATACACTCAAATAATTATCAGCATAATCAAGATATAGACTATTTCTATCACTGAAAGATTTCCCTTGTTGGCCCTTCTTGGTGATTGCTAGTAAGGCTGTTACAGATATTCACAAATTTTGCTGATGCTTTTATTTTATACCTGTTCAGGTATAAAACTTTCTGTGTGGCATAAATTCACTTTCTCAGTTCATAATGTATACAATTTGTAGCTCTGACAGAATTAGCTAAATCACTTTACGTCAATTGAAGACAGTGAGATGCACCCTGGGGTAAGTCTTTCTTGTGTCCTGTCATCTTGGGTACTACTGACAGCATTTATCTTTCATGGTTATCATTCATGTATTGAAGAAACATTTTAAGAATGTTTATGTCTCTGAATTCCTTTTATAACACTCCATCCTCTCCTGGAGACATTGTAGAATCACTGTTACTTTCATCAACACTATGAAGTAGAAATGAATGGAATGATAGAAAAAAGTCTCAAATTAACTAATTTCAGAATTATCCACATGGTAAATAATATCTGTATCTAAATATTATAAAATGAGACAATTCTAGGGTTAAATAATGAAATATATTATTATAATATGTAGCAGAATGTAACTAATAAAGTCTCCATAAACTATGATTAACCTTTCTTTTCTTTTTCTTATTTATTTATTTATTTACTTAAAGATTTTATTTATTTATTTCACAGAGGGAGAGAGATCACAAGGAGGCAGAGAGGCAGGCAGAGAGAGAGAGAGGGGGAAGCAGGCTCCCTGCTGAGCAGGGAGCCATGCGGGCCTGGATCCCAGGACCCTGAGATCATGACCTGAGCTGAAAGCAGAGGCTTTAACCCACTGAGCCACCCAGGCGCCCATGATTAACCGTTCTAATTCCATTCTGAAAAAAATGTTATAATTTATATCACCCTTCAGATGAATTGCATTTGTTACCAAATTAGATGGAAATGTATAATGATTATAACTTAATGTGTATATTGAACATTTGACAAAAACTTTCTTTTGGGGAATAAAAGCTAGTCTATTTTTTATTTTTCCTTTAAAATAATTTAAATCAAATAGCTAATAATAACTTCCATTTGAAACCAAAGTTCTATTTAAGTGTCCTAAACAGAATAGATAGTAATATGACCAGGTATGTTTGCTGGGTTTTAGTAAGTTCATTGTGAAATATATGCTAGCACCATGTGAAGTGTCATTATTTGGAGCAGAAAGCATTCCTGGGAGCTAAGAACTCTGAGGCAAACTCCTGGATATGCCACAGTCTCTAAAATACTAATCTCACAAGTTGATGAAAGTGCTGTTGAATGTATGTTGGCAATTTCAGAGTTGTTCAAAATTCAACTCACTGTAATTGTTTGCTCCTTTATTATTATTGGCCAGAGGACTTGTAAGTCCTTTCAGATCCTCTAACACAAGGAGAGTGGGGCACATCCAGTTTTAACATGCAGCTCCACCTAAAAGGAACCCATTTTTGGCCCATTTATTTGCTAACACTGGCTCTTGTCCCACCCAATCTGACAGTCATCATCGCCACCAGCAGTATCACTCCAAGTGCCAAAGGATAACAACAGGGTGTTGCAAAAAGGTCTCTCTCTCAGGAGTGTCTTAGACATTCAGGTGAAAGAAAGGCATGCCTTGTTAATCTCTTGGTAACCCTTTTATTCACATCTGCCTTTGGCTGGCCACACCACTGTTGCATAGGGGCTTTGCTGTACCTTTCCTGTGTTCCTGTCAACACTCTGTAGGCAGAAGTCATATCAAGCCTTATTCTAATGCTAATGGACAGGTTAGGTGGCAGAACCCACGGTCACTGTAAATTTTTATGCATTTATTATTATTATTGTTGAAGGATAATTAGTTTTATTCTTTTTCTCCCAGTTTTATTATGATATAATTGACATGTATCACTGTATAAGTTTAAGGTATACAGCATAACAGCTTGACTTACATATATTATGAAACAATTACTGCAGTAAGTTTAGTTAGCATCCATCATCTCCTATAGGTACAATAAAAAGAAAGAGCAAAAAGAGAGAAAAACTTCTTTGTGGATTTAAAGTTGGATGCAAGTGTAGATGGCACAAAGAAGCTGGATGAAATATCCTTGAGAAATCTGAGCTCTGCAGCCATGGTGGACACGCTCAGAGCTTTCAGCGTTAGTCAAGGACTGAATGTTGCTTTTGGTGGCATGTCTTGTCCCCCCACAGGAGCTGCTTCTCTTCAGCATAATGTGTGCTCTTCACTCTAATATTTCAACAACATCTTTCTGTACTAGCTTGCCACTGAAAACCGCTGAAAATCATAGGGAGTTTCTCTGGAATGAATCAACCATGGTTTATTTGCTTATTGTCAAAGGCTTCCCTCATTTTTTAAAAGAAACAGTCTTCAAAATTATCTGTAATGGCTGTATGTATTTATGTGACTACCCATGTGTATATTCATCAATATATTTTGGATGATTCATGCTGAAATGGTTTTTTATTTGTTTGTCTTGTCTTAACCAAGATCCATTAAGCAAAAAAGAAAGCTAAAGTTGTGTATAAAGAAGCTATTTCTGTTTTGGGGCATTTAGGTAACAGTATGAGTAAACTGCTGACTCAGAAGATCTTAAATGATCTTATAGAAAGGTTTACACTTCTTAATTTTAACTGTATTAGCTGTCATTTCACTGATTTTTAAAATTGCATAGTAACACCATTTACATAATATTTTGCACTGGTGATACAGAGTAAAAGATACTGCTCAGAGTATATATATATATGCATATATACATATACAAATATATATAATATATACTTATTATATATATGCAGTTATATATATAAAACTTATATGTAAGAATTAAGAATTTGTTGGTCGTCAGGGAGAAAATATTTTCAAAGTGGTATTTTCATTTCTACTTTTAAGATTAGCCAATGAAACAAGACAAAATGTAACTCAGAAATTATAATCATATAATATTTTTTTCAACAGACTGGATATACTTATTCACAATATATCCTTATTATCTTCAGTCTAATTCCAAAGGAGAAAGTATCCCTCCTTCTGTTTTCTTTCGATCTTAATCCTTTTTTCTCTTGTCTCCTGCTGGATTTATTTTTTTCCCAAAGTAATAGGTCCTTTTTTCTCATATCTTCAAATTCTCCTGCTTTACCTGCTCATTCCTCTCTATATACATAGATTTCAATTATCTTCTCCTCAATTAAAGTTTTCCTCCTTGATCTTACACTAAATCTGCCTCTCCTTTTCATTTCAGAACCTTGCAAAGGTCTATGCTACTTTCACTTATGTCTTTTCACCCACTGGTTTCTGATTTTTTAGATTTTTTTATTTATTTGCTTGACAGAGAGAGACAGCAAGAGAGGGAACACAAGCAGGGGAAGTGGGAGAGGGAGAAGCAGGCTTCTTGCAGTGCGGGGAGCCCAACGCAGGGCTTGATCCCAGGACCCTGAGATCATGAACTGAGCCCAAGGCAGACCCTTAACGACTAAGCTACCCAGGTGCCACTCCATTGCCTTTTCAAGAGTTATCTTGAACCCTTAATGCAACTGTGAAATCTAATCCTCTCAAATGAATATTAACTCTGTTTATGACATTTATTTTTCAAAGCAACTAAATTCAGGAAGTAGCATGTCTTAAGTTTTCTAGGCACTGGTGATACAGTGTAAAAGGTACTGCTCAGAGTCTCAAGGAACTCAGAGTTCACTTGAGGACAGTGGATGTGAAACAGCCATAAAATATGAGGCAACAACGCAGAAAGGTTTATTTTCTTGAAAGAGGCATGATACTTGTTATATTCTCATCAAGAATGTTTACTTATCTAGGAACATGAATATATTTATTTAAGATTTTATTTTTATTTATTTGACACAGAGAGAGAGATTACAAGTAGGCAGAGAGGCAGGCAGAGAGACAGGGAGAGGAGGAAGCAGGCTCCCCGCTGAGCAGAGAACCCAATGCGATATGGGACTCGATCCCAGGATGCTGAGATCATGACCTGAGCTGAAAGCAGAGGCTTTAACCCACTGAGCCACCCAGGCACCTGGAACATGAATATTTTCTAATTTAAAGAATTCCACAGTTTATTGGAACTTGAGAAGAAATTTGTTAAGCTTGGAGAACGATACTGCTGACAAAAATTGATTTAGATGTAAACCATGAATTTTCAATTCAGTAACCATTTAATATAAGCAAATAAAGAGCATCACAATTTAAAAATTAAGGCAAGTTATTTCCCTAAATAACTGTTTTTGTATGCTATGGAAATGCATAGGTTTTGCCTTCTAGAATTCTCTCATATTTTATTAAAACCTGAATATTATCTTTCAACCACTTAAATTCATGACTGCTGATCTAGAATTCAGTAATATTTAATGTAGATATGTTTGTACAGAGATATAGATAAATAGATAACACACAGTCTCCTAGGAAAAGTGATGCATGTCATTTTAAGAAGTCAGTTGATTACTTATTTTCAAAATTTTTTATGACCTATGATAAATCAAACTCAATATTTCAGGGAGGGAAATTTTATAAACCTATACAGGAAGGATAACCTAGAACTCTTATGAAGACAGTTTAAATAAGATCCTACACTGAAGCCGCTGAATAATGGGTTGAGACTGATACCTCCTTGAAAAGAAGGACTTTTCCTTAATCATTTTTATAATCTGTAGAATACATAACCTTGCAGAATGGTACAGGAGACAAACTCATGAAGCACCAAGACCCTGCTGGGGCTGTCCGCTTTCCTGAATAATGTGGCCACAAAGAGTTTCTTTTCTTTTTTTTTTAAAGACTTTGTTTATTTTAGAGAGAGCACATGAGTGGCAAGCGTGGGGGGAGGGGAAGAGGGGTGTGACGAAGAAGGACAAGCAGACTCCCCACTGAGCACAGAACCCAAGGGGGGCTCCATTGGGAATTGACCTGAGATTATGACCTGAGCAGAAACCAAGAGTCTGATGATTAACTGACTGAGCCACCCAGGCACCGCAGCTGTTTCTTTTTATAATTCACCAAAAATTTTCGTGTGTTTTGGCTTCCATGGACACAGCTGATTGAGCCAATACTAGCCAACAGACATTTTCTGTATAAGCTAGATATTCGGAGCCCAAAGCCTTAAGGTGACCTAGTTTGAGAACTCTGCTTATATGGGATGGTGACTATAATGACATTCATTCATACCTTCCCTTCTATTTTACGAGAGGAGTAGAATGAGGGACTGTATTACAGAATCGGGGATCATATTATAGCAGAGTCAAAAACAGGAAAGAAACTTGGTCATAATTACTGGGAAATCAGTAGAGTGGGAAGAAGCAAGAGCTGCTTCTAAAGGATGGCATGTAGCTGTCCAGGGTTTCTTTTGGATTACGAGGGTGGTCACAGTAACTGGAATGGTTTCAACTGTTGTTTCGGTTCTGCAAGGCACGAAAAGATGTCTGGATTTTCTTAATGCATTGTGTTCAGATAATAAATGCCAAGCAGTTTACCTGGCCATGTCCTGTTCCTTACAACTTGAAAATGCCTAATGCAGTATTTATGCATTATTTAGAATTGAATGGATATTCTATTGCTGTCTCACACATTTGAACAGCAGGCCAACCTTACACCATATTATTAACATATAGCTTTATGCTTTTTCTAGTATTTTTCCACCAGCAATGATTGTACTTTTGCCAAATAGTATGCCCAGCATTATGTGCTATTGGTTAAAATTCTTGCTTTTTTATATATGCTGGTAATGTAAAAATGTATTACAAAGAAGACTAATCAATTAGAGGGATTTTTATAATACATATGCTCTTAGAAAAGTTATAGTTCAAATGAGAACATCTGCTCTTATTGTAATGTATTTCTTATAAATTCAAATAAAATTAGGAAAGTAAATAGGGTTTTTGCTAGATGCAGTCTAAATAATTGTAGGTTAAATATTTTTGTAAAACTTGTTTTTGTACATTTAAAATTTTATATTATCACATGAATTANTATAATACATATGCTCTTAGAAAAGTTATAGTTTAAATGAGAACATCTGCTCTTATTTTAATGTATTTCTTATAAATTCAAATAAAATTAGGAAAGTAAATAGGGTTTTTGCTAGATGCAGTCTAAATAATTGTAGGTTAAATATTTTTGTAAAACTTGTTTTTGTACATTTAAAATTTTATATTATCACATGAATTAATCACCAGGTGCACATTTACAATATGTAAATTTATTTGGGGGTAACTTTTGAGGTTTTGGCCATTGTTTTTGCACGTGTTCCCCAACCAACAGAAGTAATTAAATAATATGACTACAGAAGGGAACCCTATATCTGAATCATCTCTTTAAAGTGATCTTTCACTTGGTGTCAGAGCTTGCAATTTTGGCATCTCATGTTCTCTAGCATAGTACCTCATATTAATGTCTTAAAAATACGGACATATGGACTCTATTCTTTGAATTATTTTAGACTACGTTTTAACTTACTCATGTGATGTGCTCCTACACCAACCATCAGTCTTTATCAATATCCTTTAATGGAAAAATGCATTTTTCAATTTGTTAAGGCAGACATTGGTAAATTTTTGCTTTTGACACCTGATGGTGTCTGAGTGATTGAGACAAGCATTATTTGCACAGTAAGATCAGAAATTCAAGCTAAAATGGAAAAATCTACTCAATTACTCAGAGACATTTGATTCATAGAGTTGATACCCATTCCTGGTGATGAAGTTTGACTAGAGTTTGACTATCTAACAAGATATCCTGCATCACTGTTTTAGATTAATTGAATTTAATTATTAACCCAACTCAGGTGTATGAGCACTTTATTGTTCCTGGACAGGGCTATCACCATTAAATATTATTAGAAAAACTGACATTTCTCTTCATTATTGTTAATTGTAGAACATATGCTTTCTTTCATCAATTTTTCAGTTATATTTTTATATTTCAAAATGATAATTCTACACTAGAAATTTGAGTTAAGCACCTTAAGTGGTCTTATGCTGTCTCTCTTTTTTTAAAGCATGGTATTAGAACTCTCTTGGAGAAATTGCTACCTACAAAATCTTTGGCAAGAAAATGTCACAAAAAGCATTTCTGACATTGTAGCTTCAAAAAATCATAAAATTATCTTTGAGCTAAAAATGAGGGGAAAAGTCAGTAAGAGAAATAGACAAAAAAAAGATAAGAAAAACTGAATAGGAGAGAGAATAATAGATTATACATAAGATCATATAAAACTTTTAAAAAGTTTATATTTTATAATTTTTTTAATTTAGAAGAAGAATTTTTATGTCTGAAAAATGGAATGGAAAATAAATTTTAGAAATAGATACAACATGTAGTTCAATTAGAAGACATATAATTGTGGGATTTAAAGTGATGACATTAAATGGAAATAAAAATTTATTTATTTACAAACTTCTTTCTTGAGATTTTGTGGTCCTTGCTTGCAGTGACAAAATTATTCATATGAATGGACATTCATACTTAAGACTATGAAAGACCATTTAGAGTGTTCAATTAAAAAAAAACAACAACAACATACAATTTTAGGCCACTTGGGTGGCTCAGTCAGTTAAGCATCCAACTCTTGACATTAGCTCAGGCCTTGATCTCAGGGTCATGAGTTCAAGTCCTGTGTTGAGCTTAACATACAATTTTGATCATTTAAAAAATTTTTAATTGCGTACCTTGAATCATAAATGAGAATGCAAATTGCTTTGTTATATAGTATAAATTCTATTAATCACAACAAAATAATTATTTAATGTTAGGAAAGACATTTTAAGTAGAAATTTTGTCCCCTGTTGGCCATTATACATTGTAGCACTGAGCACTACTTGAAGGCTAAACAAAACATCTTAGGGTAGACACTGTGTAATAAGAAAGAGCATCTCATGAAATCTAAAGAGTAATGCTAGTACTGCCCCAAATCTCCATTTTACCAAATGAAATCCAGAGGGATGGCTGAGAGTTAATTCTTTAAATTCAAGGACAGATTGGTATTTAATATGGTTAAGGTATCACTAAAAGGTATAGAAGAAGGAAGTGTGATTTATTTTTGTATCAGTCAGGGTCTCAGGAGGTAAGAGAATCAGGTTACTTATTTAAATGGAGAGAGTGTAATAAAATGACTATTTAACAGAAGATTAGACATGCTAAGGAAAAAGAATTGTTGATACATGTAGGATTTAGCAGTGGTGGCCTCTCTTAGCATCCCTGGGACTAGACCATCAAGGGGAGGAAATGGAGTTACCATTTCCCTGTGAAATCAACAACCATGGAAAATGGGCCGCCCTGCATGAGCTACAATCACAAAGCAAGGTACTTGTGTTCAGAGAAGCTCCCTGAAAGAAGGCAGGGAACAAAAAAATGCCCTGAGTTCTCTCCCCTGGCTGTTTTGTACATGCCTTACATTGGTAGAACCTAGTTTCAAGCCAGCCAGCAAGGAAGCCCATAGGTACTGCCTCCCTGGGCACAGAGGAGGGAGAATACAAGTGGAAAATTCATTGGGAGAGGGAGAAAAAGGGCAAGCAGCAGTGTGAAAGAAGATCCAGCATCACTATTGAAGACAGGCCTTAGCATTGGATTATGAAATTGTCTTCCTGCATCGTTCTCATTCATACATTCAATCAAATCTTGGTAAGTTTATTGAGTATCTAGGGAATGCAAGGCACTGGACTTCCATTTCATATCAAAAGATTTACATTAGTATGGAAGGTCTTGATTTTCTTAACACTGACACCGTATTTGATCATATCACTAGCAGTATATACAGACAAGGTAAAGGATTATTCAACCAAGAAGATTTTAGTGGAATTTTGTGGGAATTTATAGGACATAACTAATAATGATAAAAACAGTAAAACGTGATTTCTTCCTATAGAAGATGCTTTTAGTCTATGTAATATTTTTTGTGCATGCATCAGTATTAAGTACTGACAATAATTTTTTATATTCCAAGAAATAGAGGAAATAAAGAGGAGAGTAAATTTTCAGACGATAATTGTGTATTTTAAACTAGAAATGAAACTAGATCCATTAAAGTTGTGTGCAAGCACCATTTAAATATTTTACATCAAAGAGAGGACTTAAACTGGGGCCTTTAATAATAGAACAGCATTCAGGCACCTGGGTGGCTCAGTGGGTTAAAGCCTCTGCCCTAGGCTCAGGTCATGATCTCAGGGTCCTGGATCAAGCCCTGCATCAGGCTCCCTGCTCGGTGGGGAGCCTGCTTCCTCCTCTCTCTCTGCCTGCCTCTCTGCCTACTTGTGATCTCTCTCTCTCTGTCAAATAAATAAATAAAATCTTAAAAAAATAATAGAACAGCATTCTATATAGGCAGAAAGGAACAAAGGAGTGTTAGCACAATTTGCTTTAATATTGGGCATGAATCAGTAATATCAATAGTAATTATTCTTTGTAACAATAGTCAAGCCCATTGCAGTCTGAACATACAATGATTCTTCTCATCATACATAATATTATGTTATGGCCAATGGCTGCCTGTGATATAAAAAGTAAGTCGTTGATGGTAATGGTTGGACAAAAAATGAGTAAAATAAATAATTGTTAAAATTGAAAACATGATTTGTTTCAACTACTGGAATTTTTACTAAATTAGTATATTTCATCAGAGAGTTTTTGAAAATATTCCTAATTAGAGAGTTAACTATAGAATCTCCTTTTCCTATAGACTTCTTCAACATGCTACCTTTTCTACCATTTGTTTCCACTTTTCCTAAAATATATATGGTATATTTTTTTATAACTTTCACAGAACAGCTATAAGAAATGTTAGTATGTTCTATAATACTTATAGAGTTGAATGTTCTATGGATGTGACTATAAGGAATCATTCACCATATATTGGTAGATAACTGATTGAGGTAAATCTTATAATTATTTTTCATTTTTATTCTAGCTGGATACATTGACTTCTGCATTTTTTAAGCCAATTGTCAATACTTATAGAAGGAAAGTGTGTTGTTTTAATTTTTGTTTTTGCAACATTGAAAAGAGTATGACCAATGGCCAATTTCAGGTCAACCACCTGGCAAATATTGCACTAATGGTTGAAAGTGGAATAGAAACATTAAGTCTTAAGGCAAGATACCACAATCTTCAGGTCACTCAACACTCTTAGCACATTAAACTTTTTTTCTCCATCTTTTCATGCAGGAAATTTGTTTTCTCTTTAGTTATTATGCCGTCTGGTGTTTACTAGGCATTTTGCCCAGTTAGTTTCATTTTTACAACTTAATTTGCACTAAGTTATCGGATTTAGCTTTGAAGATATGTATTTAACATTATAATTATAATTTTTGCATTTATAACCTCACAGTGTAATTTTTTAAATCCCTGAAAAAACACAAAAAAGAAATGTAAATTATAAGGTTTATTCACCAGAGTATTATCTTCAAAAGTCAAGTTGTAAATAAAATCTAAATGCTGGGAAACTGTATACTGAAATAATCAACTGTAGAATTTAGATGTGAATAAGATTTAAAATTCAAAAATGTCATAGTATAATTTTATTTGTATAATAAACAAAATTATACAGCAACCAGCTTTACTCATACTTATGTTTATTAACATTTTTAATTGTCCATATTTAATCTGTTGGCTCTAATTCTGGTGAAATACAAAGCAAAGGGAAATTGCTGCATTATGCAACTGGTACTATAAAGAAGGAAGCACAATGCTTTCCAAACTTCTTCAGGTTCTAGAAAAAGTACATTCCACATTTAGTAATACTTCTATGTAGGATAAAATAGAAGAGTCATATTTGAGAAGTGCCTGGCACAGGAAAGGGCTGTTCAGCAGGTTGTGGTCCAAGCAGTTATGCCATCTTGACAGGATAATGGACCCTGAACATCAGGACAAGGTAGACTTTGTGAGACAATGGAGGCAGGGAGTAGTGTGTGTGGAACTCCGACTCCTCCCTTGCCTGACCATGGATGAACATAAATAGCAAAACTTCCCTGAGAAGAACATATTAACCAGTGGCTTAGATGTCCTCAGAAATGAGTGTTTAAGTAACTCTGCCAGGTAAGCTAAGAACAGAAGAGGTGAAAGTTCAGAATTAGGAGAACTCAGAATGGGTAATGCAGGATGGTAATAATGCGTATTAGCCGTAGACTGAGACAATTGGCAATCATAAGGACTTTACTTCTTTCCACTAACCTCCATTTTCCAAGTTCCTCTCAAGAAGAGAGGATCACAGGAGCTACTGCTCAGTATGTATGAAGGGGTGGATTTGTACAGCACAGGATGTGATCTGTGTCAGCCAGGGAGTATAGCTCTCAGACTCCAAATATGCGTATGTTAAACTGTTTGGTATTATTCTACAATCTATTGTGCCTTTATTTTTCTCAGTATTTTTTTTTCTCTTTGCTTTTCAGAATCAATAATTTCCCTCTCTCTTTCTCTGTCTCCAATTTCACACAAACATTTCTTAGGACATTCACATTCACATTTACATTTGCATCTCTAAAGATCTTTAAATGTATTTTATATTTCAGATATTATTCTTTTCATTTCCATATTATTTATTTGGCTTTAAAAAATAGTTCCTGTTTTTTTTTTGCTAAAACTTACCAGTTGTTCCATCATTATGGCCATTTTTTACTTTAAATCCCTAAACATTCAAATTTTAATTTAAATTTGAATTGTTAATTTAAAGCCCTGCCTAATGATTTCTTCACAAAAGTCGTCTTGTGGTTGATTTCTATTATTTTCTTTTGAATATGGGTCATAGTGTCCTGTTTCTTCCCATGTCTAGGAACTTTCGATTGTTTGTGTAGTGCGTATGAAGGTTATTAAAACTCCAGATTCTGCTATCGTCTACATAATTCTATTCATTCTGGCACTAAACACCGAACACGCTCCCTGTGGTGAGCAGTGGGTGAAATCTCAACTCAGTTTTCTTATTCTTTCATTGATTATTTGTAGGTCGTAGGTTTAGTCTATGTAGGTAGCTAATTCAGGAATCAGCCAGGGATTTGGATATAGTTTAAAAACTGATTTTGTGGCTCCTTTTACTATGGCCACTTGCCTCTGAAAATTCTCCCCTTAGTTTGCTTGCAATTGTTTTGGTATTCCAGTGAAAAGTTACACAAACTTCAATCTTACAGAGTGAAGTTTCCTTGTTTAAAGGGGCAAATTTACTTCTGTTTCTATCTGTACTCATCATTCTCCAGCATCATGAATTTTTTTTTCCTGGAAACTATAATCAATATCTGCAGGAGAGCAACTCCAATACAAGCTGTTTTGCCACTATGATCAGCATAATGAGTCTGTTCATACCAATGCAGTTGATGACATCTTTATTCTAAGCTATCATTTTATTACTGTTTTCTATTTGATCCACTTGTCTCTTACATTTCACCTCCATCCTTATATTTTATTGGATAATGAAATAATCTTTAATTAACATTATTATTGTATTTCCCTCTTTATTATAATCACAAATTATTCATTATCTTAATATATTTTAGTGGTCATTCTAAAGGTTGTCTTATGCATCCATTACTTATTACAGTCTAACATAAATCAATAATTTTACCACCTCATAAGTAGTGTCAGGACTTTATAACTCTAATTCACTTTCAGTACCACCTAATTTTTGTGTTAATATTCTTGTGTATTTAATTGTTTATATGTTTTATTTCAAATACGATTTATTAGTTTTGCTATATACAGTTAATATGCACTTATGTTACACACATATTTTCTCTTTCCATTCCTCTTCATTCTTTTATGTCTATGTGCTTCAGTCTAGCATCATTTTTTTTTCTTTTCTTTTCTTTTCTTTCTTCTTCTTCTTCTTTTTTTTTTTTTTTTTTTTTTNACTAGCAGTATATACAGACAAGGTAAAGGATTATTCAACCAAGAAGATTTTAGTGGAATTTTGTGGGAATTTATAGGACATAACTAATAATGATAAAAACAGTAAAACGTGATTTCTTCCTATAGAAGATGCTTTTAGTCTATGTAATATTTTTTGTGCATGCATCAGTATTAAGTACTGACAATAATTTTTTATATTCCAAGAAATAGAGGAAATAAAGAGGAGAGTAAATTTTCAGACGATAATTGTGTATTTTAAACTAGAAATGAAACTAGATCCATTAAAGTTGTGTGCAAGCACCATTTAAATATTTTACATCAAAGAGAGGACTTAAACTGGGGCCTTTAATAATAGAACAGCATTCAGACACCTGGGTGGCTCAGTGGGTTAAAGCCTCTGCCCTAGGCTCAGGTCATGATCTCAGGGTCCTGGATCAAGCCCTGCATCAGGCTCCCTGCTCGGTGGGGAGCCTGCTTCCTCCTCTCTCTCTGCCTGCCTCTCTGCCTACTTGTGATCTCTCTCTCTCTGTCAAATAAATAAATAAAATCTTAAAAAAATAATAGAACAGCATTCTATATAGGCAGAAAGGAACAAAGGAGTGTTAGCACAATTTGCTTTAATATTGGGCATGAATCAGTAATATCAATAGTAATTATTCTTTGTAACAATAGTCAAGCCCATTGCAGTCTGAACATACAATGATTCTTCTCATCATACATAATATTATGTTATGGCCAATGGCTGCCTGTGATATAAAAAGTAAGTCGTTGATGGTAATGGTTGGACAAAAAATGAGTAAAATAAATAATTGTTAAAATTGAAAACATGATTTGTTTCAACTACTGGAATTTTTACTAAATTAGTATATTTCATCAGAGAGTTTTTGAAAATATTCCTAATTAGAGAGTTAACTATAGAATCTCCTTTTCCTATAGACTTCTTCAACATGCTACCTTTTCTACCATTTGTTTCCACTTTTCCTAAAATATATATGGTATATTTTTTTATAACTTTCACAGAACAGCTATAAGAAATGTTAGTATGTTCTATAATACTTATAGAGTTGAATGTTCTATGGATGTGACTATAAGGAATCATTCACCATATATTGGTAGATAACTGA
Organism: Ailurus styani; assembly: GCA_002007465.1. Classification (NCBI taxonomy): domain Eukaryota; kingdom Metazoa; phylum Chordata; class Mammalia; order Carnivora; family Ailuridae; genus Ailurus; species Ailurus styani. The sequence continues at coordinate 1,179,771 of LNAC01000199.1, forward strand.
TTGAGGTAAATCTTATAATTATTTTTCATTTTTATTCTAGCTGGATACATTGACTTCTGCATTTTTTAAGCCAATTGTCAATACTTATAGAAGGAAAGTGTGTTGTTTTAATTTTTGTTTTTGCAACATTGAAAAGAGTATGACCAATGGCCAATTTCAGGTCAACCACCTGGCAAATATTGCACTAATGGTTGAAAGTGGAATAGAAACATTAAGTCTTAAGGCAAGATACCACAATCTTCAGGTCACTCAACACTCTTAGCACATTAAACTTTTTTTCTCCATCTTTTCATGCAGGAAATTTGTTTTCTCTTTAGTTATTATGCCGTCTGGTGTTTACTAGGCATTTTGCCCAGTTAGTTTCATTTTTACAACTTAATTTGCACTAAGTTATCGGATTTAGCTTTGAAGATATGTATTTAACATTATAATTATAATTTTTGCATTTATAACCTCACAGTGTAATTTTTTAAATCCCTGAAAAAACACAAAAAAGAAATGTAAATTATAAGGTTTATTCACCAGAGTATTATCTTCAAAAGTCAAGTTGTAAATAAAATCTAAATGCTGGGAAACTGTATACTGAAATAATCAACTGTAGAATTTAGATGTGAATAAGATTTAAAATTCAAAAATGTCATAGTATAATTTTATTTGTATAATAAACAAAATTATACAGCAACCAGCTTTACTCATACTTATGTTTATTAACATTTTTAATTGTCCATATTTAATCTGTTGGCTCTAATTCTGGTGAAATACAAAGCAAAGGGAAATTGCTGCATTATGCAACTGGTACTATAAAGAAGGAAGCACAATGCTTTCCAAACTTCTTCAGGTTCTAGAAAAAGTACATTCCACATTTAGTAATACTTCTATGTAGGATAAAATAGAAGAGTCATATTTGAGAAGTGCCTGGCACAGGAAAGGGCTGTTCAGCAGGTTGTGGTCCAAGCAGTTATGCCATCTTGACAGGATAATGGACCCTGAACATCAGGACAAGGTAGACTTTGTGAGACAATGGAGGCAGGGAGTAGTGTGTGTGGAACTCCGACTCCTCCCTTGCCTGACCATGGATGAACATAAATAGCAAAACTTCCCTGAGAAGAATATATTAACCAGTGGCTTAGATGTCCTCAGAAATGAGTGTTTAAGTAACTCTGCCAGGTAAACTAAGAACAGAAGAGGTGAAAGTTCAGAATTAGGAGAACTCAGAATGGGTAATGCAGGATGGTAATAATGCGTATTAGCCGTAGACTGAGACAATTGGCAATCATAAGGACTTTACTTCTTTCCACTAACCTCCATTTTCCAAGTTCCTCTCAAGAAGAGAGGATCACAGGAGCTACTGCTCAGTATGTATGAAGGGGTGGATTTGTACAGCACAGGATGTGATCTGTGTCAGCCAGGGAGTATAGCTCTCAGACTCCAAATATGCGTATGTTAAACTGTTTGGTATTATTCTACAATCTATTGTGCCTTTATTTTTCTCAGTATTTTTTTTTCTCTTTGCTTTTCAGAATCAATAATTTCCCTCTCTCTTTCTCTGTCTCCAATTTCACACAAACATTTCTTAGGACATTCACATTCACATTTACATTTGCATCTCTAAAGATCTTTAAATGTATTTTATATTTCAGATATTATTCTTTTCATTTCCATATTATTTATTTGGCTTTAAAAAATAGTTCCTGTTTTTTTTTTGCTAAAACTTACCAGTTGTTCCATCATTATGGCCATTTTTTACTTTAAGTCCCTAAACATTCAAATTTTAATTTAAATTTGAATTGTTAATTTAAAGCCCTGCCTAATGATTTCTTCACAAAAGTCGTCTTGTGGTTGATTTCTATTATTTTCTTTTGAATATGGGTCATAGTGTCCTGTTTCTTCCCATGTCTAGGAACTTTCGATTGTTTGTGTAGTGCGTATGAAGGTTATTAAAACTCCAGATTCTGCTATCGTCTACATAATTCTATTCATTCTGGCACTAAACACCGAACACGCTCCCTGTGGTGAGCAGTGGGTGAAATCTCAACTCAGTTTTCTTATTCTTTCATTGATTATTTGTAGGTCGTAGGTTTAGTCTATGTAGGTAGCTAATTCAGGAATCAGCCAGGGATTTGGATATAGTTTAAAAACTGATTTTGTGGCTCCTTTTACTATGGCCACTTGCCTCTGAAAATTCTCCCCTTAGTTTGCTTGCAATTGTTTTGGTATTCCAGTGAAAAGTTACACAAACTTCAATCTTACAGAGTGAAGTTTCCTTGTTTAAAGGGGCAAATTTACTTCTGTTTCTACCTGTACTCATCATTCTCCAGCATCATGAATTTTTTTTTCCTGGAAACTATAATCAATATCTGCAGGAGAGCAACTCCAATACAAGCTGTTTTGCCACTATGATCAGCATAATGAGTCTGTTCATACCAATGCAGTTGATGACATCTTTATTCTAAGCTATCATTTTATTACTGTTTTCTATTTGATCCACTTGTCTCTTACATTTCACCTCCATCCTTATGTTTTATTGGATAATGAAATAATCTTTAATTAACATTATTATTGTATTTCCCTCTTTATTATAATCACAAATTATTCATTATCTTAATATATTTTAGTGGTCATTCTAAAGGTTGTCTTATGCATCCATTACTTATTACAGTCTAACATAAATCAATAATTTTACCACCTCATAAGTAGTGTCAGGACTTTATAACTCTAATTCACTTTCAGTACCACCTAATTTTTGTGTTAATATTCTTGTGTATTTAATTGTTTATATGTTTTATTTCAAATACGATTTATTAGTTTTGCTATATACAGTTAATATGCACTTATGTTACACACATATTTTCTCTTTCCATTCCTCTTCATTCTTTTATGTCTATGTGCTTCAGTCTAGCATCATTTTTTTTCTTTTCTTTTCTTTTCTTTCTTCTTCTTCTTCTTTTTTTTTTTTTTTTGTATTTCCAAAGAAAGAGTGGGTGCAAGGAGGGTGGGTAGAGGGAGAGAAAGAGAGAATCTCATGCAGACACCACTCCCAGCATGAAGTGTCAAGCAGGGCTCCTTCTCATAACTCTAAGAACATGATCTAAGCTAAAATCAAGAGTCACATGTTAAACTGACTGAGCCAACCAGTCAGCTTTTCCTCCTTGAAACTTCCCCATGAGTAATACTAGTAATTTCCTCAGTCTTTTTTGTCAGTAAATATCTTAATTTTCCTGTCATTTTCTAGGGTTTTTTTTTTCCACTAAATGTTAAAATATAGGGCTTTAGTTTATCATTAAAAGATGCTATTCCATGGTCCTTTTAATATCATTTGTGTTAAGAAGAAGTCTACTATAAATGTTATGGTGCTTCCTTGGAGGTAATGTGTCTTCTTTTATGTAGCCACTTTTATATATTCTTTGCTTTTTATTTTCTTCAGTTTAAATATTATGTACCTAAATGTGTGCTAATATGGCTTATTGTTAGCTTTCCCTAACTCTTCTCTTTTTAGAGCCACAATTACACAGATGATTGACATTTTAACTGTTCTTCATTTTTGAAAAAAACCACATTTTTTTGTACTTTAGTCTTTTTTCTCTCTTCATTTAAATATTTTCTACTGACCTGTATTTCAGTTAGCTATACTCTCTTCTACTGTGTCTAATTTTCCTTTAACCTATCAAATTTATAATTTGTGGTATTTTTAAATTATATAATTTTCATTTTATTCTTAATTTATTGATGCCAATTCTGGTGAAACACTTCCCAACTTAATTTATATCTTCCATTTTTTTCTATTTTGATGACAAAAAACATAGATATAAGTTTTACTATGATAACCCCAGTATCAGGGTCATTTATTTCTTTATTACTTCTATTTTTTTTCTATTACTTCCTGGCTTTTAAATATCTCTTCAAGTCTGTGGCATAACTCTGGATTAAAAACTACATACTATTTAAAAAATAATTTAGAAGTAGTGGGTAACATTATCATCTCTCTTTACTAGGGAGATAGAATTGAGGTGTGCCCCTTAACCTAATCAAGAATCCATGACTCCAAATTGCATTACAGTTTGTTAAGGATTTGTCCACTTGTCATTTGACCCTCACCTCCCTTTCTCTAGTGGGTAGCCTTCTAAGGGTTCCAAACTCTAAGGAAGTCACAGGGGTCACTCTACTATTCCCATGTTCTCCTGAATATTATGAAGCTGCTTAAAACTTCATTTTGCCCTTCTGGATGTTTTGCTTGGCTTCTATTTAAACTGCTTTCTGCCCAACTTTAGAATTCATCATTTTGTCACAATTAAGCCAACAGATAGATTGATTCTCTGATGTTGCTCCTTATTTAATCTTCATGTCTCCAGTTTTTCTATTTTCAGGCTCAAAAAACTTCCATAATTTCTGCTAGTTTTTCTGGTGTTTAATAGTAGAAGTTACTCTCTTTGCTGCTTCCTCAGCCTCTTGACCTCAGCACAGAATCAGCAAATACCAAAAGAATACAGCCACTTCAGAATGTTGGCTTATCTCTCTGGGCAATTCAGTCATCTGCATGATTTTCTCATTTGAAGTTCTGCTTTTCACAGCAACTCTCTTGTCTCTTCAGACACCTAGATTTTCCTTTCCTTTCCTTTCATTTCCTTTCCTTTCCTTTCCTTTCCTTTCCTTTCTTCTACTTTTTTTCTCCTAGTTGTCTTCTAAGAAAGGTGTACTATATTCACTTTATCATAGTCTTGAGTGAAGTTTTGGTATTCTATTTTAAAAAGAACAAAACAATAAAAATATTTCAAAATATCCTTTCAAGCTAATAGTATATCATGGCACTTTACAAACACAAAGTGAACACATTTAAATAACTGATAGGTTTTTGTTAAATTAGGTTATGCAAATCCATGTTCACTATTTTATAAAGTTCATGGTTTCTTAAAGTTATAAATTATGTATATTCTTTCAAAGGTTTTATTGTCTACATGCATTAGATATCAATGGATTACACTTCTTTTAATGAATTTTTCATTAAAATCTGTTATTTTTTTCTCTTCATACTGTGGGCTGATGATTTCCTTTTATCGCATCTGCCAATTATTTAGGAAAGATCTTTAAAGTATCTGAACATTGGTAGAAGCATACTTGCTTCAATAATTTTGTGATTCCCAGGCCATTTACAGCTCAAACGTCTTCTACTTCAGTGTCTTTAAGTATCAATTAGATAGTCTGACATGTCCTTGTTTTGAAAGAGATGAGATAATGTGTATACACTAAATTTGTTCTGTGGGAGATAGATATCAGTTACTAGTGTCTCACATTGTTTTTCAACCAATATAATGCTATCTTTTGATCATTCTGAACCAACTTATCTCTGATTGTTTCATGACTTACTGTTGTTGTGAAGAATGTCAACTATTCACAATTGTACCCTTGCCAATTTGTGTAAGAATAGTATCTTCAAGTCAGTAATAGGGTAAGGTTTCTGTCTTTTTGTTCCTTCCCCGTCAGGGAATCTGAATTGAAATCCATGTGACTTCTCTTAATATGAACACTCAGGAACTTTCAGTTAATGTCAAGTGGGGCCTCTAGGTGTCACTGTTCCATTGGTAAACCATACTGTAGCCCCTCAATCTCTGTTTCTCATCCAAAGGTCTATGTGACTTTTTACTAACAAGTTCTCAAATGTATGATGGTTTACTGGCACTGGACTTAGTGTACTTATAATATTATAAGAGAGATACGTGGGAATATGGTTAGGATTATGATTCCTCTCAACCATGTGAAAATGATATTCTAATGAAAGTTTCTTACATAGACTTTGATTTTTTTTTTTTAAGATTTTATTTATTTGTTAGAGAGAGAGAGAGAGGGAGCACAGGCAGGGGGAGCAGCGGGCAGAGGGAGAAGCAATCTCCCTGCTAAGCAACTAGCCCAATGTAGGACTCAATCCCAGGGCCCTGGGATCATGACCTGAGCTGAAGGCTGTTGCTTAACCAACGGAGTCACCCAGGCGTCCTGCATAGACTTGGATTTTCTGTAATAACTAATTACAAATGAGAGAGGCACTTAAACAACAAAATAAATGGAACTCTTGTAGTGTCATTAAATAAGTAAGTTCTTATAAAACCAAAAGATAGGACTATGTCAAAGGGACAAAGGGACAAACCTGAATGAGCTACCAATAGCTAAGCTGGAATAATTTGAGCAATAAAATAAATAAGATAGTATTGAATTATATCTCCAAGTATGAAATAAATATGCATGAGTCCATATTAAGACACAAATCACTATATAAATAGGTAAGGGAGAAGGGACAAATCTTCCTTACAGAAAAATTCCAAATAATTTAGGTAGACACTCTACTTCAGGAAGTAGAACCTAATTTTTCTCAAACCTCTTGAGTGCAAGCTGGAATCTGTGATTTCCTTTGAAAAAACTAGAGTGTAGAAAGAAGGGAAAAAGTGATTCTACGGTAGAACAATCCAACAAGCGTTACCTTGGTTAAAGATAGAAGTTAACATCACCAGTTATAATTCATGTTGATAGTATGTTCATAGAATATGATAAGAAGGTTGCCTCACTTCTGCAGTGTCTGTTTAAAAAATCTATAACCCCATTCTATCATTAAAAAAAAAAATCAGATAAGCTCAAATTGAAGGTGATTCCACAAAACACCTGACCAGTTCTGTTCAAAACTCTCAAGATCATAAAAAACACGGAAAGACTGAGAAACCATAACAGGCCAGAAGAAACTAAGAAAACAGGTTATCTATAATGATGTTTTATCCGGGATGGGCTTTTAGAAGAGAAATAGGTCATTAGTGAAGAAACTAGTGAAATTTGAATAAAGTTTGGAGTTTAGTTAAAATAAATGAAATAAAACATTAAATGTATCTTAATAAGTCATAGCTTTACCAATAGTGTATATATTAATATGGAAAATGTTTTAAACAATAGCATATATATTAATATGGAAAATTTTGAATTGCACATGTATAAAATGAATAAGCTATAGTTTTTACATTTTTAAAATTTAATTTCTATTATCTTCTTATAGATTATGTTATAATGATCATTGATATTTTTTCTAGGGGTCAGGGGATATTTGAGGTACCATTTGCAAATCAACATCTATACAAACATGTCAAACAAAAGTCATGATACTCATGGCAATTTTATCATGTTAGTAACAGACTCATTATCAATCTCTAATCCCACAGTTGGTTATCACTGTAGGAATAACACAACAAACTAGAATGAAACCAGAAGTGTCCCCTGGGCCGAGAACTGATACCTAGATCATTATATTTATTCTTATCTATAATTTTTGTTCTAGAGAAAAAAAACACTTAAAGATGGGAAAAATAAAATTTAGTGGTTAAAAAACTTATCTGAGTATACACTGCAGCTTTGGATAAGATTTCCCATCTCCAAGGGTATATATACACATGTAATATTACCTATTACATATTTTTTAACACTATGACCAACCTCAACATGTTGTGTGATGTCTTAACCAATATATTTGTCTTTCTTTTCACAATGCAGTATTTCAATAGTGAATTATTTTCTTAAATTGTTTTATCAGGGAGTCATATCCAACACAATACTAACTGTCAGATTTGATTCACTCAAGTCAGAGATCTTACCCTGCTTTAAGCTTTGTTATTAATTTCAGTGATACGTTCAAGAGGCATTGACAGAGAAGTCAAGAGCAGCATTTCAGATCTTATCTACCTTTACTAGACACAAACTCACTAGTCCAGAGTAAAAGATGTTTCAATGTAAAGTGAAAATATATTATCTCCTATAATGGGGAACATTTAATTTTATTTTTTTAATTTTTTACCATTTTTAAAATTTAAATTCAATTATTTAACATATATTATTGGTTTCTGAGGTAGAAGTCAGTGATTCATTAGTATTATATAAGTACCCATTGCTCATTACATTGCATGCCCTCCTTAATGTCTATCAACCAGTTATCCCATCCCCCCACCTTCCTCTCCTCCTGCAACTTTCAGTTTATTTCCCATGATTAAGAATCTCTTATGGTTTTCCTCCCTCTCTGATTTTGTCTTGTTTTGTTTTTTCTTCTCTTCTCCTATGATCCCGTTTTGTCTCTTAAATTCCACATATAAGTGAGATCATATGATAGTTGTCTTTCTCTGATTGACTTACTTCCCTTAGCATAATACCGTATAGTCCCATCCATGCTATTGCAAATGGCAAGATTTCATTTTTTGATGGCTGAGTAGTATTCCACTCTGTGTGTGTGTATCCATTCATCTGTCAATAGACATCTAGACTTTCCATTGTTCGGCTATTATGGATATTGCTGCTATAAACGTTGGGGTGCAGGTGCTCCTTTAGATCACTACAATTATATCTTTAGGGTAAATACCCAGTAATGCAGTTGCTGGGTCATAGAGTATCTCTATTTTCAACTTTTTGAGGAACCTCCATACTACTTTCAAGTGGCTGCACCAGCTGCATTCCCATGAGCAGTATAAGAAGTTTCCCCTCTCTCACACCCTCACCAACAGCTGTTGTTTCCTGACTTATTAATTTTAGCCATTCTGACCAGTGTGAAGTTGTATCTCACTGTGATGTTGGTTCGTATTTCTCTGATGCTGAGTGATGTGGGGCATATTTTCATGTGTCTGTTGGCCATTTGGATGTCTTCTTTGCAGAAATGTCTGTTCATGTCTTTTGCCCATTTCTTGATTGTATTATTCTTTGGGCGTTGAGTCTGATAATTTCTTTATAGATTTTGGAAACTAACCCTTTATCTGATATGTCATTTGCAATTATCTTCTGCCACTCTGTTGGTTGTCTTTTGGTTTTGGCCAACTGTTTCCTTTGCTGTGCAAAAACTTTTTATCTTGATGAAGTCCCAATAGTTCATTTTTTGTCTTTGCTTCCCTTGCTTTTGGAGACATGTCTAGCAAGAAGTTGCTGTGGCCAAGGTCACAGAGGTTTCTACCTGTGTTCTCCTCAAAGATTTTGATGGATTCCTGTCTCACATTTGGGTCTTTCATTCATTTTGAGTCTGTTTTTGTGTGTGGTGTAAGAAAATGGTCCAGTTTCATTATTCTGCATATGGCTGTCCAATTTTCCCAACACCATTTGTTGAAGAGACTGTCTTTTTTCCATTGGACATTCTTTCCTGCTTTGTTGAAGATTAGTTGACCAAAGAGTTGAGGGTCCATTTCTAGCTCTCTATTATGTTCCATTGATCTCTGTGTCTGTTTTTGTGCCAGTACCATACTGCCTTGATGATTACAGCTTTATAATAGAGCTTGAAGTCTGGAATTGTAATACCACCAGCTTTGGTTTTCTTTTTCAACATTCCTCTGGCTGTTAGGCATCTTTTCTGATTCCATATAAATTTTAGGATTATTTTTTCCATTTCTTTGAAAAAAATTGATGGTATTTTGATAGGGATTGCGTTAAATGTGTTGATTGCTTTAGGTAGCATAGACGTTTTCACAATATTTGTTCTTCATGAACATGAAGCATGGAACATTTTCCCATTTCTTTGTGTCTTCCTCAATTTCTTTCATGGGTATTCTATAGTTCTCTGAGTACAGATCCTTTGCTCTTTGGTTAGATTTATTCCTATGTATCTTATAGTTTGGGATGCAATTGTAAATGGGATCAAATCCTTAATTTATCTTTCTTCTGTCATACCACTAATGCTTAGAAACACAACTGATTTCCGTGCATTGACTTTATGTCCTGCCAATTCTATATATATACAAATACAGTGAAAGGATAGAAAGTAACTATAAAAATGAAAATTAAAAAGGTTTTAAAGAAAGAGTCGATAAAATAAGAAACTGGTTGAAAAAGGAATGAGAAAAAATTAAAATTGAAAGACCAAAGAATCTTGGGAAAAAACCGCATGATTTCTGTATGTTATATTCCCCTAATCGGGAGTTTGCAGTTCTCACTGATAGGTAAACTTGGTTTGGGCTGGATGTTTTTGCTGATCTTTTGGGGGAGGGCTCTGTTGTTTTGATTCTCTGGTGTATTTGCTCTGGGCAGAATTGTACTGTCCTTGCCAGGGCCCAGGCTAAGGAATATGCTCTGTGCGATTTGCTTTATGTGGCTTTTGTTCCCTGAAGGCTTTCCATGCAGCTTTAGAGGATGATAATGAAAGTGATGGCCTCCCAGTCTCTGGCCCCAGAGCCGAAAGCTCCTGGCTCCACTCCTCAGTGTACCCTCAGGGAAAAGCCATCAGTCACTCCTGTCGTCCTGGTCTCTGCACCCCAGGCTCGCCCAGCCTGTGAAGGAGCGTTTCTACCTCAGGCACATGACCCCCTCTCAAGCATCCAAACTCTGCAGACTCCTGCAGTATGCTCCTGAGTCACTTCTCCCAGGGGAAGAAGAGGGATCTCACTGGTTTTGCTGCTTGTTGGGCCCCTGCTCAGAGAGTAGTCACTTGACTGAGCTTCAGGACCCAGTTTATGGCAATCCTGCGCTGAAACCTCACTCCTGGGCTCACTGCCGCTGGCTTCCCTGCTTCTGTGCCTAGGAACTATGCCTCACTCAGGCACGCCCAGCCTTCCTGTGACCTCAAGGATCCTGAGCCCACACTGTCCCACCTAGGATTCCACCCTACTTAGCTACCTGAGTGCCTTTCAGGCTAGGATGTCCTTCACCAGAGCAGATTGCTCCACTGCTATGGAGCCGACTGATGGAGGCTCCCTCCCTCCGCAGTTTATCTTCTCATATATCACCTCCGATTCACTTCTCAGCACCTCCTACCATGCAAAAAGTGGTCACTTTTCTATTTGTAGAATTGTAACTATTCTTTTAGCTCTCTGGTTGAGTTCATAGGTGTTCAGAATGATTTGATAGCTATTTAGCTGAGTTCCTGGGACCAGATGAAACTAAGTTCTCCTACTCCTCCACCATTGTGATTTCTCTCCAGGAACATTTAGTTTTTAAAACTTAACCTATTTTATACCTCAGATAGTCAACTAGCTTTTATGACATTTTCTAAGGTGTCATGCCCATAAATTGGAACATCTTAGTTTTATTTATTATAAATGATCCTAAAGGTGGGGCATGGTGCTAGGATATATTCTTTTCAGGCTCTTTTAATTGTTTTTCTAATTATGCTAATATTGTTAACATAATTAGTCTAATTATTATGATGTCAATTATCAGCATGTTTATAAAGAACTTACACTAGGTCATCTGCTGGTTCTTTTCTCAGAAAATTCCCTCAGTAATCAAGAGAGATATTTAGTCAGTGCTTTAACCCCTTTTCTCCAATGCCATTCACAAAGTTAATGTGAGCACTCTTTTCAGAAAAATAAATTCCTGTTTATAACTATAAATTTTCACTGAGATTTCCTTAAGTTCTACCAACTCTCTAATCAAATTATAATGATTTAAACCATTAAACCATTTTCCTGGGACTGTGTGTAATTTTATGTTAAATAATTACTAAAAAGTTAAGTATGCTGTGAGACATATCTTAAAATGTGAAGTCAGATGGAAATGAAGTGATAAATAAATCAGGGTTGATTACTAAAAATATTGAGGCTTTGCTAGTGAGTTTTAAATAACAGACTCTATTAAATAATTGTAATCAGCAAAATAAAGCTATAGAACAAATCAGATTATTTAGATACAACTCTAAAATTGGATGCGGTATTTACAACATGTTTATGAAGATTTGGGTTAATTCTGATTAATGTCAAAAGCTATAATTATAGAGTTAACATTCACAAATAGGTAAATCTCATCAATTCAGAGGGTAATGTTTGGCTCTGTGAGTACTATCCTACACTAAACAACATTCCATTGAACTCTTCTATCCTTTTCTTTCATCCTTGAAAATTTCAAACCAGAAGGAGTCAACAGGCCAAAAGCAAGTCCCAAAGCCTAGCCATGTTCTGGCTTTTCCTAGCAATTGATTCTCAATCCTGATAAAATATAGGCTATTAAAAGCTCTGCTTAACTATGCATATCCATGTAACTCACTGCTCTTTACCTCACAAGTCTGTCTGAAGGCTTTCAAGTTTAGCTATGTCAGGTTTATGTGGTCTCATAAAACAAAGTAGGAAGTATTTTCTCTTTTTCAATTCTCTTGGAAAATTTGTGTAAGACTGTGTGAGGTTTTTTTTTTTAAGATTTTATTTATTTATTAGAGAGAGAGAGAGAGTGAGAGAGAGAACACAAGCGGGGGGAGGGAGCAGCAAAGGTTAAGAGGGAGAAGCAGATTTAGAGCAAGGAGCTGGACTCACGGCTCAATACCAGAACCCCGGGATCATGACCTGAGCTGAAAGCAGATACTTAACTGACTGAGCCACCCAGGTGCCCTGAGATTATTTCTTTTTTATATTTGAAGAGATTCCATTATGAATGTGAAACTATCTGGGCCCCAAGTTTACTTTGTGGAAAAGTTTAGAAATGATAGACTCAAATTCTTTAATAGATTAATAATATTTAGATTTTTGGTGTCTTTTTGTCAGCTTTGGTAAGTTACTTTTTAAGGTAATTTTTCTTTCATTTAAATAGGTTTTATTGATAAATAAGGTTTTCTTAATTCCTCTTAAAGACTTTCATATCTGTTGGTTCTGTAATGATGATGCCCTTTTTATTTCTGACATTCATAATTTGTATTTTCTCTCATTTTTCTCCTTTAGTCTTGCTAGCATCTATGAATTTTGTTAAATTTTTCAAAGAACCATATTTTTATTTAGTATATCTTCTCAAGCGTATATATAGATTTTTTTTCCTATTGCATATGTGCTTTATATCTTATTGGTATCTGTTCAGTTTTTAAAGTACCTCTTCTCTTGTATATTCTTTGAGTTTTATTTGCTCTGCTTTTTCTAGCTTGTGAGATAGAAACTTAAATTATTGATTTTTCAATGTTTCTTCTTTTCTAACACATGCATTAAGAACTGAAAAAACAAAAAAAACCCCACTTAAAATCTCTAAACACTTTTTTAGTTGCATTTTATGTCAATACCACATATTTATCATCAGTTTTAAATATTTCTAAATTCCATTATTATTGGTTTGTTGATCCAATTATATAGAAGTGGGTTACTTTGATAAATGCTTACTTTTCAAATGTTTGGAAAATTCCCTGAATCTGTTAGGCCAAGGATTTAGTCTTCATTTATTTTGTAACTCAGAAAGTTACTTTATAAACTCAGAAAGTATCTTCTCCCATTATTCTTAATGATTGTAGTAATTTGTACTCAATTTATAATATACAAATAGATTCAAGACACTAGTCACTATCTCTGAAAGGTGTCTAATAACTGAATGTTCATAGAAATAAAATGAGAATTCCGTGCCAGAGATGGCTCATTGAATTAACATAGATTTCTAGTGATGGTTATTTGGATGTGTCCTCTTACTGTTTGTCTTGATTTACCCCATCAAGAAAAAGGAACACCAACAATAACAAATTAAATTTCCAAAATGAAAAAAAAATTAACTCTCATACAGAAGAATTTGTTCAGTGTCAGAAATAATTTTTCACTTCAATGAGCATGTGACAACAATGAAAGGCCCTGATTTGGTACCCATTACTTATTCCAGTCCTACCACTAATTACTCTATTTTAAATCAATATCCTTAAGTACATCTTTTTTTGGTCATTTCAAAATCTTTGTTCATATAGAGAAAGAAACATGATTTCTGTCACTTATCCTATTACTAACGTTTTATATAAAACAAAATCCTTGAAAGTACAAAAAAGAGAGTTTAGAATATATCTTATAATGCATCCTTATAATATATGTTTCACAGTTTATGTCTCCAAAACTCATCTTTTGCCTCTGGTAATCTTCATTACCTAGAACTATGGAATGGGAAGGCATATTCCATGTGTTTTTCTCTGGCTCTGCCATGTTTTAGCTTTGTGGTCTTATAAACATAAGTCTAGAAAAAAGAGAAGCAGAATTCCTGCACTCATTGTTGCCTTTAATGACCTCTAACAGAATTTTTATTTCTAAATCCAAGACCTTTGGGCTACACTGATCTGTGGTCTTGGTGGCCAAAGGACAATGTTTACACAAGGAGATAAAATAATGTTTCTGTTGAATTGGCAGTTGAGAATATCTCATTATTTTTGAATTTTTTGTGGCATTGAACTAAAAGGCAAGCAAAAAGAGTAAGGGGTTACTGTGTTGGTTGGATTGTTTGATCCTAAAAATTGTAGGCTGCCACATATGAGATAGGAGGGAAATTCATATAACATCTAAGAAATCCCTTTGGGCATCTCCTAATGCTGTCTCAACAAATCATAAAAGTTAAAGAATGGTGAGAGCAAATCAGTATAGCTAGGATTTATAATTATCTATAATTTCTTCCTTGTTCTCAGGTTTAAATATATATATATATTAACCACTTTATTCAATGTCTTTCTTCCCTCATATTTTATGTACTCTATAGCTCATGTTACTACTGATTATCTTTACAACTTTGTGCATTTCACATTATCAATGTGTAATTATGACTGAATTAGAAAAGGAATGACAATCATCTAGAAATAAATGCAGAAATTGTTAGAAATTTAGCTCTCCCCTCTTTGGGAGACAGTAAACAATTTGCATTTTTATGTGGGATGGTTGCATAATGTTGACTTAAATCATATTGTAGTTATTGCTGCTTAGAACATTTCAACCTTAAATTGAAAAATCAACTCTTTATATTCTGCTCCCAACATGCTGGTGGTAAATTGTTAAATGTGTGAGGTCTTCATTTGGAAAAGATGAAGATGGAAAACACACAGAAGTCACTTTTCTGGAGCACACACTAACACTTGCTGGTCAGCACCAGTGAATGAAACTTTGAGAATGTGTTTGGTACTTTTTCCACTGAAATTATTACATTCTGACCAACTACTGCTGGTCGACACATTCTATCTTTAGATATGTTAGTTCAAGGTGGCTCCTCTAATTAGTGATTTTATATGTAAAATATGTACTTAAGGCAGAAATAAAAATTAAAGCTGTTGTCCTAGTGTAAATATTAACATAATGAGACACCAGTTCCCAACAGCATGTGTAGTAGTTTTTTGGATCACAGGATGGCTCTTGAATGACATGGGCTTGTAGACGGCATCCCTGGTTTAAGCATGAGCACTTAGACAGCTATAGTCTTTGTTCTGCAACACATGCTCTTCTGTTTCTTGAGTAAGTATTATATGAAAAAATATCAAAAAGCAAAAAACAGTAGGGGAGAAAAGGTAGAGAGGCATGGATCCAGGTGGTCCAACAACTCTTGATTAGCACATAGAATGCTGTCATCTCAAAATGATGATAATGTAATAGTATGAATAATCTAGGCAAATATTAATGTATTTTCAACTATCACCCCATGTTGCTATAGCCACTAATGGAAGTTGCTTTTTTCTTAACAGCTTAGCAATTTAAAGCTCATTGGTTATAGTTTAGCAGTAGTTCAATGAAGTGCTTCAAAATGACCCACCATAGCATTCGGGTTTCCAAGCAACTGTTTCTATAGCAGTGATCTACCAACCTATGATTAAATAAATTAGTATTCTCTGCATAGGAGGAATGAGTAATAGCCTTTTGGGAAATTTGAAATTCATGAAAAATTTTGCATCTTGATTCTTATTTTGGCATTTTATTAGTTTTTATCCAGTTTTCATTTAAGATATTAAAAATTCAGGTGTGTTACATGAAGGGGGAAACACGGACATGAATGTCAATGAAAAATACTAGTGAAGGCATGAGAAATGAAAACTGGCTATATGATGATTAAAAGATGTTTGGGCTCCATCTGCAAATGGTTGAATTTAGTTAAGGCAGAGAGTAGTGTTTGATTAGCTCCACTTGAGGTGGACTATAGGACTAGAATAGTGCAGGCAGATGAACCATATCTTCAGGTCACTAATCTGCATGTCCTTCTCAGAAAGGAAAGCTTTCTCAGAGAGGAAGAGAACACTTTGAAGTTGACTCAGCCAATAATGATGTCCATGTAAAAGTTGACAATGAAATGAGGAATGAAAAAATAAATAACTGTCAGACTGACTTGGGATTTTGTGCTTTGCAATAGTTACCATACCATATTTTTTCATGATTCAGTAAGGTTGAGATGAACCCCAAGTCAGTATCAAGGAAAAAAGTAGAAAGGCATGGGTTGAGGTGTCTGAATGGTTCTTGTTTAGTACATAGGCTATTACCATCTCTAAATGATGAAAATGCAGTACTATGAATAATCTACGTGGGTATTAATGTATTCTTTTTTCTTTTTTTTTTAATGTATTCTTGATGATCTCCCCATGCTGCTAGCTGCTCCTAGAAATTGTCTTGTCCTGAACTGCTTACTAATTAAAGTTCAGGGTTATAGTTAAATAAAGTGCTCAGTACTTCCAAATAAATTTCCTAATAACCTAAGTTTACAGGTGAGAGAAACTTTAAAGTAACAAAGTAGAAGAGTGAACTAGCCTGCCACTCAGTTCTTCCAGTGTAGTAAGAATATTAATGGGAAGAATGGAGTAACAAATACATCCCAGAATCTCTGGGTAATAACTATATCTAAAATAATGTACTGATGTATCAACAGATTTTTTTTAAAGAGATCATGTTATGTGTGGTGTTATTTATGTATAGGACAGTTATAACAACCTTTTCTTATCCAGTAGCACATAAGACTGCCAGAAGTAAACGGTTTGGAAACTTGATTTCACCCAAACTCTTATACTCACTGAGAATCTGTAAATGATCAAATAGGAAAACAGTGTAACACTAAGAAATGGAAGTACTTCCCCTCAGAACTTTGATGCATTCAGTACTAAAGTATTTTCATTCTTAGAAATTGTTTACTTTTTCCTCTGTGTCTCATCCTGAGTCCAGGGTGGGTCCAATAATCCAGGCAAGGAAACCAGTGAGAGCAGAAGGTGGCCTGGATGACTCTGCATCCTTACCCAGGACACTGGAATAGAGAGAATCTGTTTTTTTCCTCATCTAGAGATTTTGCTTTCTGGGGATTTCTGCCCACTTATGATGCTGGAGACCAGAAGAAACGAGGAGGTTCTGTAACTACCTGACCTATTATTTAACGCTGACTCCAAACAAAGTCCATAGAAGACATGAAACTCTCTCATGCGCCAGTCAAGTTATCATTTCTAGCCATTTGTCATAATATTTCCCTTTATCATGTCGTTTTGCCTGTGGAAATAACATATCCTAAACTCCTTCAGATGTTTTCCCAGGCTTGAGTATTGATATAATATGTGGCCCTTTCTCTAACCAGTGTATATTTCCTATGCATGTAACTTTTCTGTATATAAACTTATTCCTCAAAGGGGTTAACTGGGAACAGAGAGTGTACAAGGCTGCTTTGACTTAGACATTCAGCCTCCCTAGGACAAAACAAATTCTTGGTTGTCTTTGGTCTTAGAATTAAAAGAATGGAAAGCATTTTATATTCCTGCCAGCTTTCTTCTCTTGTTCCTCATCTCTTCATTCTACTCCTCCCTCTTTTTCTCCTCCACTTCCCTCTTCCCTCCTCCTCCTTCCTCTGCCTCTCTCTTCCTCCCCCTCCTCCTCCTCATTCTTTCTCCTCCTCCCCTCTTCCTCTACTCCTCCTCCTCTTGCTCCCCCTCCTCCTCCTCC
>LNAC01000199.1:1197599-1241877 GCA_002007465.1 Ailurus styani
TTCTTCTCCTTCCTCCTCTTCTTCTTCTTCCTCTCCCTGTGCTTGCTCTCTCTCTTCCTGTCTTTGGGTTATGCATTTCTCATAGTTATCCCTAGTTCTATCAGTCATCTAGTTTAACTATTGAGTGATTTGGGCAGATGGCATTCTAACATAAAGGGAACAGTGAAACCTATCATTGGCCACAGTTTGACAGATCAGAAGTCATCAAAAGGTTAAGAAAAAATTGGAGGAAGTAGACAGTAGGAAAAATTCAGTACGGTCTGATAATGTCACAGGCAGGCCAGAGAGACCAAAAAAAAAAAAAAGAGACAAGATATGAGCAGAATGGTTGTGTTCCAAGATAAAGAGCAAAGGGTGCTTGGAAGAGTAATATTCAATATTTTCTATTCAACCTAGTTACCTGACTAAATTAATGTGAAATAAATATTTTGTTTCACAGTTGTTTTAGCTCAGGCTGCCATAACAAAATACCATAGACTGAGTGTTTTATGCATCAAAAATTTATTTTCTCACAGCTCTGGAATCTGGAAGTCTGAGATCAGGGTAATATAATGATCAGGTTTTGGTAAGAGATCTCTTCCTGGCTCACTGATGACTATCTTCACATTACATCCTCACATAGCAGACAGAGAGCAAGCTGTATTTGTTCTACCAGCAAGCTGGTATTTGTTCTTATAAGGGCACTAAGCTCATCATGAGGGCCCTTACTCTCAAGACCTTGTCTAAAACTATCTCCCAAAGGGTGCTTCTTGAAATACTATCACCTTGGGGTTAGAATTTCAACATGTGAATTGGGGGTGGGAGGGGCACAATTCAGTCCATAGCAAGTATTTTCCAACTCTGGCTTGAAGAAGAGATATTCGAAAGTACAAAGTAGAAGAAAATTCACAATCATTATCCATTCTCCTTTCACATCAGGTCAAGAACCAAGCTGAAAAAGTAAAGTATTTTGTGAGTGGTGGAGTAGAAATTACCCAATCACCTCACCACTTGATAATACTCCTAATTTCAAAGACTCAACTTAAAACAGGGAAACTTGATCTTTCCATGTTTACACTAGTGCTGAAATAAATTCTTAGAGTTGAGTATTTAAACACTCTTCAGGTGTACTTATCAAATAAGTTTAAAATATGTTTTTTCTTTTTTCTTTCTTTTTTTTTTTTAAGATTTTATTTATTTATTTGACACAGAGAGAGAGATTACAAGTAGGCAGAGAGGCAGGCAGAGAGACAGGGAGAGGAGGAAGCAGGCTCCCTTCTGAGCAGAGAGCCCAATGCAGGCCTCGATCCCAGGACGCTGAGATCATGACCTGAGCCAAAAGCAGAGGCTTTAACCCACTGAGCCACCCAGGTGCCCTAAAATATTTTTTTTTCTACTGAAGTTCTTGGGATTACACTCAACAGACAATATAAGCTTTTGAACTTAACACTGTATGTTCTACAAATGCTTTTTTCCATGTTTTGATTACTTTTTACACGTTTAACTTTTGAATTATACTCTTTGCATTATAATTAAAATTCTTTGCAGAAAGATACACAAAATATACTAGTAAATTATTAAGTCATTACTATTTTTGTTGACTATTGAAGCTTTACTCCATTAATAGGATGATAATTGTGTAGTTTTAAATGCTGAATTATATTTGGTTATTTAGCTTTTTGAGTATAATGAGAATTTCTCATCTTATTTATAAAAGCCTATAAATTATGGAAACCATCTTATTGAAATAAATTCTTAAATTTTTCACTGTATAAAGTATTAACATAGAGTATCAAATAATATCAAAATATAGACTATGATGTGTGTTAGTCATTGTGCTTAATTTTTATTTTTACATTAAAAAAAATAAAAAAAATTATTATTTTTTAAGTAGGGTCCACACCCAGCATGAAGCCCAATGCAGGACTTGAACTCTGAGATCAACAACCCTGAGATCATCACCTGAACTGAGATCAAGTGGGATGCTTAACTGACTGGGCCACCTAGGAGCACCTGTGTTTAATTTTTAAAATTTGGTTGTTGGGGCACCTGGGTGGCTCAGTGGGTTAAGCCTCTGCCTTCGGCCCAGGTCATGATCTCAGGGTCCTGGGATCGAGCCATATTATCCTGATACAGTGGTCCACTTTGAGACATTATTCAGGTGTTATCATTTTAAAATGTTTTTCACTGAATGCATGGCATTTCAATGATAGAATTTTCTTTTGACAACTGGTGGTATTAAAGTTAAGCCCAAATAGTTATGTTCAAATTTTAAAAATTAAACTCATGCATATCAAGCACTATGACCCAGGAGTAAAATTGAGTGGCAAGGTCTACAAGGTAAAATGATTATCTAAGGAAGCTCAAAGGCAAGTGTGGAAGAAAGACAAACAGACCATAATGTCAATGATGAATAACATATGTCACAGTAGAAAAATCATTATGAGATTTATGTATATTTTAAAAATAAAAATATAAATATGATACATTCTGTCTATTTTGAGTGAGGGAAATCCAAATGAAGAGAAGAGACATCTTGTGGTAGACATTCAAGTATTAAGGATAGCTTCATTGAGAAGATAAACTTCTAAGTAAGATTCTTTAGGAGAAAAAAAATACTATTTTTTTAAAGGCATGATGTATTATCAACATCATTACAAATAAGTTATACTTGTGTTTATACATATATATATATACTTGTGTTTATATATATAAATATATATATGTATGATATTTATCATATATATGTGATATATACATATATATATGAATGGATGATGGGTGGATTTATCCTAAGGAAATATGAATGGATGATGGGTGGATTTATCCTAAGGAAATAGCACCATTTGTGGCATTTCTGTTCATGGTAAAGATATTCATCTTGGGAAGAATATTTCTGTTGGGAACTTATGAAAATGCCTCAGTTGATTCTTGATGAAGGAACCAGTAAGATATAGTGCAAAAAGGAAAGCTTCCAGTAATGTTGCTGGAATAACTGAATATCCATATGGAAGAAAAATATCCTCATCTTCTCTCTCACACATATACCAAAACTAATTTGGGATGGATCAGAGATTGAAAAATAAAAACTAAAACTATAAACCTTTTAGAGAAAATAAAACAACCCCATGACTTGAAAGTAGGCAATGTTATTTTAGGACATAGACTTTTCTGTGTGGCTGTACTTTTTTGAGGAGTGGGAGTAGATTGGTAGAAAATGGCAGTTTAGCACTCATAAGTAGGATCTGATTTCTTGATGTCATCTTTTTCTAGCACAAATAACTAGCAAGTGAATTGGTTTAAATGGTAAGATGATAAAAAAATTCACTTTATATATCACTGATCATCAAACTTCTAAATAAAATTAATCAATCTCTGGACTATTTTATATAAGCTACAATAAAGCTAAAACCAACACTGAGTTCATATAAAATGTATCAAAAAGAATTACATTTTCTTTGGCAGAAATAAACATTTATTGAATACTTACTGTATTATGTGATGAAAGGTGTCTATTTTATGAGGACAAATTCAGCTTTAAATTGCTATGAAATTATGGTCTTAATAAGTTTGAACTACTCAGTTACACTTCTAAATCTACTTTTTTATTGCTATGTATGACAATAAGTACAATAAATAAAGGTAGTGTAAGAGTAAAATGTTTCCTATAAAATTGAAAAATAAACATTTGAAGACCAGCTATTTCAGTATAAATGATTTTATCTTCTTAACTATTTAAAGAGTGGTTTCTCTTGCTTACAGTAATTTGAGAAAACTTAAGATATGTAAATTATGTCTCCATAGAGCTATTGATATGTCCTATGGCAAAGTGATATTATTTACTTAAAATAGCTTATTTAACTATTTTATTATAGCTTATAGTTTATAATGAGTTGTTTTATGAAATTCTTATAAGCCAAGGTTAGAGGAAAACAATATGAATGTAAGTACATAGATACATTTCTTCATTGGGGAAAGATGATGGGAAATTTTGAGCAATTACTACATGATGGCCTCAATTATAAAATAATCATTTTAAAAAAGAAGCAAAATATTATTAAACTAGACCACACGATGATCAAAATTATGCATGGTATGATAATACAACTAGAAGAAAATGTCATACCTTGCAATAAAATATATTTCATTTCTAAAGAATAGTAGGTTTCTTTAGAAAGCATTTTGACAAAATATGTCAAGAGCTTTCAAAAGACTTACACTCTTTGACATTGTAATTTCACATCAAGTAATCTAGCCTAAGGAAATACTGAAAATATGGGGCATTCTTAAAAAGGCAAAATATTTAAAGAGATTTAAATTTCTAAGAAAATAAATGGAAAATGAATCACTACAATGAGATGTGGCCATTAAAAATTATGAGTTTAAAGAGTTTATAGTAGTATGTAAACTTTGCTTTTGTTATACAGTTAGCTAGAAAAAAACAGCATACAAACTTGAATATAATTTGTAAACTAAACTGTTTGAAACCAAAATAAATTATTCATAGAAAAAGTTGAAAGGAAATAAACAAAATTTTGACAGTTTTTTGTTGTTTGTGAGAGTTTGGGAAGTTATTTTACTTTTCTCTTTGTATCTTACACATTAAAATGTGTTTGTAAAGAACTTTTATTTTTAAATAATTCAAAACAATATGGAAAAATGATTATTCAAGAAAAAAATGGAATATTGCAAATGTTGCATATGTTTTTGACCTTTTTCTTTTCCCAGCATAACAGGGAGAAATTAGCATAAGGCAGTCCTTTTAACTTCTAATTCTTTCCCTCCAGCAGGAGCTTATTGAATATCTCTCCATCATGTGCACTGTTGGATATGCCATTTCTTTGAGTTCTGAAGCTGTAGATTTCCTCATTATTGGCATTTGGGATGAACAATTGCCAATCAATGTCTTTTCATAATGAGACAAGTTTTGTTTTTTATCATTAGGAAACTAAAAGTTCTAGAACCTGCTGTGCAACAAAACATCTCACCAAATCACTATCTTTTATTCAGTGTATTATCCTTTTATTTAACTTTGAAAAATAAAATCTTATTGCACAGACTTCCACTTTTAGCCAAGACATTGTAATAAGGATCAGATTTACTCCCCTGCCTGAAATAGCAACAAAACTAGAAAAAAATATATGAAACAATAATTGCTAAGACAATGAACATCAGACAATGAAGGACAGTGATGTCTGGGAGGGGGGATTCATCTTTCCCAAGTGAATTTTTTAACTTTGAGCAGAAATATGTCTGGAAACCCAAAAAGAAATATATATGAAACCTGCACATAAGTAATGCAGTTTCAGTTGCAGTGTCTTTTGTTTTGTTTTTTGTTTTTTTAAGCATTTAAACTTTTGTTCAGTTCATAACAATGCAGAACACAAGCTAGGAAATGTAAAAAATGTTTATGACTGTGATAGGTCTTTATTTAGAAATACAAACTAAACTATATCTCTCGTAAAATTTTATCTTTTTAAACACTTAAGTGTTTTCAATACTGGGAATGGGAAGTCTTGTTAGTGAGTTCATTGAAGAAAAAAGTAATGCATGTAAGGTCTGGTGTTTTCACAGTCAAGCTTTGGAAGAATTGGATGTATTTGCCAGATTATTGAGATTTTCTATATTTATTTTTTTAAAAACAAACTTCATGAATTCTCTTTGCTTTGCAAAGTTAGATGTCTCTATTAGAAATTAGTGGCTCTGGGGTGCCTGGGTGGCTCAGTCCATTAAGCATCTGACTCTTGATTTTGGTTAGATCATGATCTCTGGGTTGTAAGATCAAGCCCCATGTCAGGCCGCACACCTTCTTTCTCTCTCCCTCTGCTCCTTCCCACCCTTCCCCTATTAAAAAAAAAAAAAAAAAAGATTGATAAAAAAAACCAGTGGCTCTGAACCAACTCTTGACTCTGTTAATGCTTAACTTGTATAGGGTCTTTAAATTCCAAAGATATTTATGCTAACTCTAAGCCTTTTTTCTCGATTCTATTTGATCTTGTATACTCCCAGGAAATAGATTTCAGCAGCTTTCTAAAAAAGAAATAAATAAAACTTCTCATTTTTCTTTAATAGAGAATGGATAAGCAATGTGAAAAATTCTAGTTTTAATATTTAGCATTCTTTTTATGATTGTTCTCTTTTGACCATTAACTGAAAAAATCTGAGATATTTCATACTATTTTACTATAAAGTAAGGTTAAAATGAAAATAGAGTAGTATCAAGTTGAAATTAGTAATGGGAAGAGAAAAGGTACGAGTGAGACCTCCACCTCCATAAAAAAAGCAGAGATTTAGTAAACCTGATTAAGGGAAAAAGAAAAATAGTATTCTGTGCTTTCAGTGAAAACAACTAGACTAAAAACTACCATGTGATTATTTGGCAGTGTCCTGGGGTTTCTGTAATAATACCTTCTGCCCCACCCACTGGAAGCAAAGAACTCTGAATATTTCCACAACTGTCTCCAGGTGTATTATGATTCATATCCAAATTGGAACCTATTGCTATGTAAATGCTATAATCTAAAATTGTAGGAGAGTAAATTAACTATAAACCCTATGTGTCTTCTGATTCCTCTGAACCCCCTATAGTGAACAGAGAAGTTTTTTATTTATTCCAAAGTGCCTATTATCTACACATACAATTTCAGTTAGTAAATAAGAGACTTAATGTTGATGATGTCTGTATTTCTATTTTCCCCCAAGCACTTTTTAGCAGTGAATTGTGTTTAAAAAGAAAGCATGGTAATGTACTAAACAAATAAAAGCAAACAAATATGATTCCACAGAATTAGTAGAATTTTAGTTTTTTGTGTGAACACATTACTGATTAATGAATCTGGGAACTTCTGAGAAAAAGCAGAGCTCAGAAAACATTGCTCTTTATATATGAATGTGTGTGTGTGTGTGTGTGTGTATATTTAAAAGAACTTCAATTCTACTTTCTTCCTCTCTTTTTTTCTGCACCATTCCCTTTTGACTTAAATTTATACACCTGAGACTAGAAATAGATGAAAAGAAAAAAATCATGTTTAACAAAACAGATTTGTCATCAACATACCNTGTGTGGGTGTATATTTAAAAGAACTTCAATTCTACTTTCTTCCTTTTTTTTTGCACCATTCCCTTTTGACTTAAATTTATACACCTGACACTAGAAATAGATGAAAAGAAAAAAATCATGTTTAACAAAACAGATTTGTCATCAACATACCAAATGTTGAGGTTTCAGTTCAGTCACTCACACTTTGCAGGACACTTGGACTGTCCAAGATTTGGATTACTATTAATGTCGAACTCAGGTTACGCTCATCCTAGGCATGCATGCTCACCCAGTTTTTCAGATGGAGAAGTTCGAGAAATGGTTTGTGTTTTGCCTAAGATCTGGAGCTAGGGTGGCCCTACTACACCCCTACCACTGGCAAAGAGTTCTGACTCTGTGCATCACTGTGCACTGAGTGGATCAATCAAGCCTTTGGGACTATTGCTTCTCAAACAGCTCCTTGGAGAGGTCAGGTAACATGACCAGAAAATGTGAAACATTTAACTTGGACTAATGAGAGACAGGGGATAGGAGGAAATCATGGACAAATTCTATTCCCTTTTCTCCAAAGCCCCTGGATTATATTTCCTGAGTAAGTGTTAGGAAGATGTCTCCTGACACTGAAAAACCAAATGCATTTGTGATGATGTAACCAGCTCAGTAAGATTGCCCTCAGATTCACTTTTTCTGACTCATTCTTCCTTTTCCCTCACCCTTCCATCCTGGAATCACTCTACCTATTCAAATATTATTAAATTAGCTTGCTTCTAGGGATATGCTTTCTCAGCCATCCAGAGGAAGACATTCCTATATGAAATCCGTCTATGAGATCAAAGTAATTACACTAAATCACTGAATAGCTGTCAGGATCAAAAGAGATAGTTAAATGAATGGAAGCATGAGTGGATGGAGAAATTTATTCATTTATTCAGCAAATACTTACTTGAACACCTACTTTGTACTAGGCATTGTTATGGCAAATGGAAATTCAGCAGTAAACACTGAAAATATATCCTGCCTTCATGGAGCTCAAATTCTACTGACAGAGCCACTGTGCATTCCCAAGTTTCTCTGCCCATGTGGAGATAGTTTTGTCTTTGCCTTCTTAAACTTCTTTCTCTTACCCATATTCTAAATGATGTCCTATCTTTTCCATACAGCCCAAAACATTATGGTAAGTATTGCTTGCATCAAGAGAAGGATACAAAAGAGATAAAGCTAGACAGTGGAAGGAAAATGTGAATGAGAATGAAGTGATATTTTTAATGGGCTTTACACAAAGGGAGTGTGGAGGAGAAGAGGTAGAACTGCTACAAGTATAAGGGAATTGGGGTGCAGAGGAATGGGGGTATTTGCAAGTAATCTTATTATTTATATATTGGATCCCAATCACTGAATATCAATAGACACAAGTTTGAAATCAGTTTTTTCAATTACTTTGGAGTACTAAGATGTACTGAATCTTAGTGCATCCAGTTCTGGACCATAGAATTTCAAAATGGATAAATGGGAAAAGTGTGAAATAGTTTTGAAAATGGGTCATTTGAGTTACATATGTTGGTTGTCAATGGTTTTCTTTTCAATCTTCTCAATTTTACCAAAATCTTGTGACTTCTGTTTGATTTTCACTCTTTCCCTGACTCTTAAGGAAACATACTGTATTAATCAATTTATATACATATATGTGGAAAAGTAGAAGACATAAAAGGGAAAAGAAAGAAAAATGTCAGAGAGGAAAAGGGAAGGATAAAGTTAAGAAAAAAAATATACACACAATAAAGACTTTCCCTCTTCCTCGGCTGTTCTCTCTCTCTCTCTTTTTAATTTTTAAAGATTTTATTTATTTATTTGACAGAGAGAGCACAAACAGAGGGAGCAGCAGAGGGAGAGGGATAAGNTACACACAATAAAGACTTTCCCTCTTCCTTGGCAGTTCTCTCTCTCTCTTTTTTTAATTTTTAAAGATTTTATTTATTTATTTATTTGACAGAGAGAGCACAAACAGAGGGAGCAGCAGAGGGAGAGGGATAAGCAGACTCTCCCCTGATCAGGGAGTCCAATGCGGGGCTCAATTCCAGGACACCAGGATCATGACCTGATCCAAAGGCAGACACTTAACTGACTGAGCCACCCAGGGACCCCAGGAGTTCTCTCTTCTACAGCATGACTATTTTAGAAGGAGTTAAAATATTTTTCAGAATTTGGTTTTCTTTTGTTTGCCACTTCCTATTCTTACTCAACCAGTTGTTCTTTTGAACAAGAAAGCTTAGGCTGTAGAGAACAAACACACAACAAACTAGATCCATAGACTGTGAAAATGACTTGTATAAGATGGAAGAAAAGAGGAACGGAGCAGAAGGGAAATAGAAAACCAAAAAAGCTACACTGGCATTCTAAGTTTAAGAACTAAAAGCAGGTGATTTCATTTTAGGGAAAGTCTGTCTTGCCTGAAGGGCAAGAAATCAAGAAAGAACAAGAGAGAAGAAACAGGCTATTCTTCCCTGGTAGTGGTCGCATACCTACCTAAGTGAAGTGATCACATGGCTGGAACTACAGGTGTATGATTACTTCACTGTTGCTTCCGGTGATGGTAATGTGTAAGCATTTGGATGGCTTTTCTCTGCATTTAGTGAGGAAAAACATAAACGAGAATAAACAATAAACAAAAAGAGCCTATGAATATGTCAAATGATATTAGTATTCACAATATGTCCATTTGTCATATATCCACATACAATTGCTAACCTGAATGTAAATGGGTTCTCATAATTCATTCTCAACATGGAATATGAGTTGGAAGTAATGTGTGATTTCTGGTAAGAAAATTAAGAGTGGACTTGTCTCATCCTTGTTCTTTCTCTTACCCACATGGATGGGGATTGGGGGAAGCCTATAAGAT
Organism: Ailurus styani; assembly: GCA_002007465.1. Taxonomy (NCBI): domain Eukaryota; kingdom Metazoa; phylum Chordata; class Mammalia; order Carnivora; family Ailuridae; genus Ailurus; species Ailurus styani. The sequence continues at coordinate 1,207,517 of LNAC01000199.1, forward strand.
GACTGAGTTGCACAAAGAAAACTGCCAGCGTCTGAATTCTTGCTTCTGATGTGTAACCCTGGGAAAAGCCAACAAAGTCAAGTCCACAAAAATCACATTTAGGTCTGTAAAAAAAAATCACTTCCTCTGATTTCATAGTAGGGTTAGGGTTAGTGTTGGGTTTGGGGTTGGAATTGGCATTGGAGTTGGGATTAAGGGTAGAGTAAGATTGTTAATATTAGAGAATAACTGAGAAATATATCATGTTTTTTTCCCAGCAGAAATCAATATGAAGGATTGTAAACCTTACCATGTCCCAGCACCAATAAGAGGCTGTTATTCCTCCCTCTCTCAAGATATTTCTCTTGGAGAAACAATTACAGTGAATATTGGAGCCTTAGATATGACATTTATAACATGATAAGAATGTGTTATATGAGTACTTTCCTGAATAATGAATAAAGCACAGGTTCTTCCCATAATTTGCAAAAGCCAGACCTCTGAAGCCAGCCTCTTCACTCCAGCGTTCCCCCAGAAGTCATTCTCAGACAAAGCAGTAATGACAGAGGAAGAGAGCCACTGTGGCTTGTGTCCAGGAGAAAGCAGCAAGATCACAATACTTTCCTAGTGAGCACTTGCAGTAAGTAAATTTTATTTAACAGAGCTTGCCTGCCCAGAAGCACTGAAAGTCAATTACATTATAAAGCTCATGTTCAGAGCTCTGGAGAATTAGAGATAAAGAACATCTAAAAATGCAATTGCTCAAGCTGTTTCTGTATCATAATAGATTATGTTTGTTTTTTAGTGACTATGATAATAACATTAATATTTATTTTTTAATTAGAATTAAAAATATTTCCCTAATGCAAGGCAGATGGTTCTAGGTTTATGTAAATAAGGTAAAAATCAGTCAAAATGATTTCTTATTTAATGATGCATATTTTAATCATGACTACAATATGTATTTACAAAATGACTAAGAAATATTTTGCTTAGTTTCATAAGGAAGCTATTGCCTCAATGCCAATATTAAGAGGAGCAAAATTCAGAGGGTGTAGATTTCATTATGGAGAAATGATATACTATATTACTTACTAGGAACACAATCAGTGGAGTTTTAAAGGAGTTGAAGAGAATCCTATACTAACATAATAATGAAAGTTATAACTATACTGATACAGAAAATAATTCTTTTACCATGGTTCAACTTTCACAGAGGAACTTTAAAGAAAAAAAAAAGTGTTTTCTTTAGAATAAACAAAGAAAAATTCTTTTCTCCTTGCCCTGTTTTCTTGTACTTGATTTTTCTGTCTTTGGTTTTCTATCCAGGTTCCAACATATTAAGGGAAGTTTTTTGCTCAGGTACTTGGGAATGGGGCTAGAATGTGACATTCCTTGTCCAAGATGGGAGCTCCACTATATGTAGTTCTACTCTATTTCTGATATAATTAGGGGGAATATAAAGCTCCTCAAGTGTTCTTCCAAGAACCAAACAACAGTAGAACAGAATCTACTAAATTCCCTTCTAAGCCTCAGATGGAAACACAGAATAATGGAATTCACAGCTAAACCTATAACCAAGATTTTTCATCTAGAAAATAAAAATGTTTGGCTCTAGGAATGGGGAGGGAGGGACTGGCTGGAAGGAAGCATGATCTGTAAAAAAATTTTTTTTCAACTTGAAATACATAGCTAAGATGGGGAATGAAGAAACAAAGCTAAATCAAATTGTCACTCAACTTTTTTTTTTTGGTTAGCTACTTACAATATAGAAAAAGAAGCTCTGAAATAGAACTTAATTTCATGATAGCAATGAACATGAGATGTAAGGAATGGAAGAAGAGGAAAAAGGATAAAAGGAGACTTCCAACTCAAAATATGCTTTCAAATAAAAATTTAAATATAAATATAAATAATATATAAATATAATATATAAATATAATATATCATATAATATATAAATATATTATATAATATATATAATACGTTGTTATATATTATATATTATATTATATTTATATATTATATATCATATATTATATTATATATTATATATTATATTATATATAATATTATAATTATATGTTATATTATATGTTATATTATATATTATATATATATTTTATGTTACCTATCATATATAATATATATTATGTTATATATTATATAATATATAAATATATGTTATGTTATATATTATATAATACATAAGTAATGTATAACACTTATAAATATATGATATATAATATCATAATATAATTTTATTATAACATAATATAATAAATAAGATATGGAATAATATATAAAATAATATATAATATAATATAATAATATAATATAAAATATAAATTTCATTTATAAAAATTTCATATAAATAAAAAAGGTCTTGTAATAAAAAATAACTTTATAATAGAATATATATTTTGTCTGGCTGAAATTAAATATGAGCAATGTCTGAAAAATTAAATGTACTTTAGATTCTGAAGAGACAAATTAAGAAATGACATTAATAAAAAATGATAATATTGTCAACACTTAAATCAAAAATATTATGTACCCGACATTGTTCTAAGAATATTATATATGAAAGCTCAATAATTTTCGTAACAACCTTCAAAGGAAAATCCTCGTTTTTCAAATGGAGAAACTAAGACAAGAGAAATTTAAATGATTTGCCCAATCTAACAAAGTAAGTGATAGAGCTCAACTTTGAACCCATGCAATCTGATTCCAGAATCAGATTTTGGCTCTTTTATCATTTGTTTTTAAAAATTAAAAAATTTTTAATTTAAAAAAATTTGAAAAATTTTTAAAATTTAAAAAAATTTAAAATTTAAAATAATTTTAAAATTTAAAATATCAAAATTAAAAAAATAAAAAATTTATCATTTTTATCATTTATCATTTGGCTCATTAAAGTGGGATCTTTACCATTGTGTACCAGAAATTAAAAAGTAAAAAGGAAGAAATAAAGAAAAGAGTGAACTGAAATTGGATAAGTATTAGTAGATATAAAATAATCAAAGAGAAAGTTTGGCAATGAAAAATTTACTCATTGAAATAAAAAGACATGAAGAAGGTAAACTTTAGTGTTCATGGAAAAAAAAGAATAATTTGGGGAAAAGAATTATGTTTTTATGTATTTATGTATTTATTTTAGAGAGAGAAAAAGAGAGTGAGTGAGTGTGAGTAGGGGAGGGGAAAGGAGGAAGAATCTTAAGTAGACTCCCTGATGACTGTGTAGTCCCACCTGTGGCTCAACACTGGACTCTACCCAGGGTTCAACACAAGCTTGATCTTATGACTCTGAGATCCTAACCTGAGCAGAAATCAAGAGTCAGACACTTAACCAACTGAGCCACCCACATGCCTCTGTTATTCTCAGACATTTAAAAAAAGACTTAAAAACTGTAAAATCTAATAGGAATTTGAGGAGAAAAGAATAAAGAAAACAGTAGTGAAGCAAAAACTGAAAAGATAGGTGATGAGAATTTTCTATAAATGAAAAAGTCATGAATCCAAAATTGAAAGTTCAATTCAACTCTGAAGTCCCACAATTTATTGATCTCCTATGTATGTGTCTCTACAAATAGGGACAGTTTAATATTTTTCTTTCCTGTATGTATGCCATTTATTTCCTTTTCCTACCTTATTGCATTAGCAAGAATATCTTGCACTATGCTGAAAAAGACTGGTGAGAGTAAACATCTATGACTTTTTCCCAATCTTAGGGAGAAAGCATCCAGTTCTTTGGCATTATGTACTATGTTATCTATAGGTTTTTTGTATATGCTATTTATCAAGTTGAGGAAGTTCTCTTTTATTTCTTCAAAAGTCTTTGCCATGAATGTGTTGAATTTTGTCAAATACTTGTGTCGTTGTTAGCTGATACAATCCTGTAATTTTTTCTTCTTTAGTCTGTCAGTATGGTCGATTACAGTGATTGATTTCTGAATATTGCATCTTTTCAATAAGCTCTATCAGGTCATCATGTATAATTTTCAATGTATATTCCAAGTTTTATTTGCTAGTATATTTAAGGATTTTTGCATGTTATTCATAAGGAATATGAGTCTGTAGTTTTCTTTGTTGTACTATCTCTTCTGGTTTTGGTGTCAGGGTAATACCAGCTTCATAAAATGAAATGAGTTCTAGCCTCGTATTTTCTGGAAAATATTTTGTAGAACTGGTGTTAATTCTTTACATGTATGGAAGAATTTTCCACTGAAATCCTTTGAGCCTGAAAATTTCTTTTTGGGGAGAGTTTTTAAAATTGTAAATTGAATTTTTCAATAGTTATTGAACTATTTAAATTATTTTATGTAGTACAGTGATATAATTTGTGTTTCCATGGAATAGATTCATTTCATCTAAGTTGTAAAAATATGTGTATATAGTTGTTTGTAGAATTTCGTTATTATTCTTTTTATGTCTGTAGGGTCTATGATTATAGTCTTTCTTTTATTCCTGGTATTAGAGTTTTGTACCATCTCTGTTTTCTTTTGCAGTTTTGCTAGAGGTTTGCTCCCTCTTTCCTGCTTTTGTGGCTAGAGAAAGTAGGCTTTGCTGGGGCATTTTTGTCTGTGCTTTTTGGTTGTTTCCAGGTTACTGGCTTCTTCAGCTCCCAATATGGGATATATAAGGAGAAAACCAAAACCTGGTTTTCTCCTTATAAAACTCCCCACCATGTTGTTCCTTTGAACCCCAGATCCCTAGCTTTTCTGCCTGTTTCCCTCTACCTTTCAGAGGCTTTTATGTTTGTTTTACTTTATGGAATGAATGGGGAATAGGATGTCTACTTTATCTTCCCAGAAATGGGAAACGTCTTATCATCATTTTAAATAAGGAAACTTTAGTCTTTTTGTTTTGGTTTGTTTTTCTTCTCACAGCAATAGATAACTAAAACAATTTGCCAATTTATTCTGAGTATTATAACTTTCATAGACAAGGGAAGTATGAAAATGGAAAAGTCAGTCTCATCTTATACTTGCCCATACCCATCCTCCCAACATTGGGGTAACCAAGAAACTAGAGGTCCCTCAGCTCTGGTGTGAGACACATTAGCCCCTGGCCTGAGAGAAGACCAACATCTAATAGCATCTCTTTGGTCGCCTTAATTCACAAGCACAGTGAGAAGTTATCAAGACACACATTGCTCCATTGCAATGCCCTAAACTGACTCACTTGGGTGTCAGCCAGCTATACTCTGTCCTGTTGCCCTTCATGAATAAGAAGCCCATAGAGACTTAGGAGGAGCTGATGTCTCAGGTGCTCAATGTAGCCCAACAGGCTCAGGAATTGGTGGACAGAGTGGCCATGAGAACACACTTCCACAGAGGGGACTTGAAGCTCTGTCTAGTTTTTTAATATTAATGTTAGCATAGCCAACATACAGTGTGATATTAGTTTCAACTGTACAATGTATCGATTCAACAATTCCATACATTACTCAGTGCTCATCATAATATGTGTACTCTTAATTCTCTTAACCTGTTTCACTCATCCCTGCACACCATCCTTCCTTCTGGTAACCATTAAGAGTCATTTTTTGGTTTGTCTTTCTTGTTTTTCTTTATTAATTTTGTTTCTTAAGTTCCACATATAAGTGAAGTTATATGATATTTGTCTTCCTCTGACTGACTTATTTCACTTAGCATTGTACCCCCAGGTTCATCCATATGGTTGCAAATGTCTGAGTAATATTCTTTTTTATGGCCGAGTAATATTACATTGTATATAAATACCACTTCTTTATTCATTCAACTATTGATGGACACTTGGGCTGCTTTCATATTCTGGTTATTGTAAATAATGCTGCAGTAAACATAGGGGTGCATATATCTTTTTGAATTAGTGTTTTCATTTTCCCTAGGTAAATAGCCAATAGTGGAATTACTGGATCATATGGTAGTTCTATTTTTAAATTTTTTAGGAACCTCCATACTGTTTCCACTGTGGCTGCATCAGTTTGCATTCCCACCAACAGTACACAAGAATTCCTTTTTCTCTATATCCTTACCAACACTTATTTCTTGAGTTTTTTATTTTAGCCATTTTGGCAGGTGTGAGGTGATATCGTGTTGTATTTCTGATTTGCATTTTCCTGATGACAAGTAATATTGATGATCTTTTCATTTGCCTGTTGTCCATCTGTATGTCTTCTTCAGAGAAATGTCTGTTCATGTCTCCTGCCCATTTTTAATTGGATTATTTTGTTTTTTGGTGTTGAGTTATATAAGTTCTTTATATATTTTGGATGCTAACCCTTTACTGGTTATACCACTTGAAATTATCTTCTCTGATTCTATAGGTTGTCTTTTACTTGTTTTTTGTTTGCTGGTTTTTGCTGTGGAGAAGATTTTTATTTTGATGTAGTCTCAATAGTTTATTTTTACTCTTGTTTCCCTTGCCTTAGGAGACATATCTAGAAGGATATTGCTACAATCAATATCAGGAAATTACTCCCTGTGTGCTTTCATCTATGATTTTTTATTATATTTTTTATTTAAATTCATTAATTAACATATATGTATTATTGGTTTCTGAGATAGAGGTCAGTGATTCATCAGTCTTATATAATCAGTGTTCATTACATCACATGCCCCCCCCGAATGTCCAAAACCCAGTAACCCCATCCCCTCCAGCAACCCTCAGTGTGTTTCCTATGATTGAGTCTCTTATTGTTTGTCTCCCTCTCTGATTTTGTCTTGTTTTATTTTTCCCTCCTTTCTTCTATAATCCTGTTTTGTTTATTAAGTTCCACATATGAGTGAGATCATATGGTAATTGTCTTTCTCTTATTGACTTATTTCCCTTAGCATAGTACTCTCCAGTTCCATCCACATCATTGTAAATGGCAAAATTTCGTTTTTTGATGGCTGAGTAGTATTCCATTGAATGTGTGTGTGTGTGTGTGTGTGTGTGTGTGTGTGTGTGTGTGTGTGTGAGACTTCCTTTTTTTTTAAGGTTTTGTTTATTTATTTGAAAGAAAGAGAGAGACTGAGAGCCAGAGTGAGGAAGATAGGGAAAAACAGGCTCCCTGCTGAGCAGGGAGCCCAATGTGGGATTCGATCCAAGGGCCCCAGGATCATTACCCGAGCTGAAGGCAGATGCTCAACTGATTGAGCCACTAGGCACCCCAATACCACATCTTCTTTATCCATTCATCTGTCAATGGACATCTAGGCTCTTTCTATTGTTTGGCTATTGTGGATATGGCTGCTATAAACATTGGGATGCAGGTGTCCCTTCAGATCACTACATTTGTATCTTTGGGGTAACTACCTAGTAGTGTAATTGCTGAATTGTAAGGTAGCTCTGATGGTGAGTGATGTTGAGCACTTTTTCATGTGTCTGTTGGCCATTTGGATGTCTTCTTTNATAAGGTAGCTCTGATGGTGAGTGATGTTGAACACTTTTTCATGTGTCTGTTGGCCATTTGGATGTCTTCTTTGCAGAAATGTCTGTTCACGTCTTCTGCCTATTTCTTAATTGGATTAATTGTTCTTTGTTCTTTGGATGTTGAGTTTGATAAGTTCTTTATAGATTTTGGACTCTAGCCCTTTATCTGATATGTCATTAGCAAATATCTTCTACCATTCTATCAGTTGTCTTTTGGTTTTGTCAACTGTTTCCTTTGTCGTGCAAAAGTTTTTATCTTGATGAAGTCCAACAGTTCATTTTGCCTTTGTTTCCCTTGCCTTTGGAGACATGTCTGCAAGAAGTTGCTGTGGCTGAGGTCACAGAGGTTGCTGCCTGTGTTCTCAAGGATTTTGATGGAATCCTGTCTCACATTTGGGTCTTTCATCCATTTTGAGTCTATTTTTGTGTGTGGTGTAAGAAAATGGTCCAGTTTCATTCTTCCGCGTGTGGCTATCCAATTTTCCCAACACCATTTACTGAAGAGACTGTCTTTTTTCCACTGGACATTCTTTGTTGCTTTGTCAATGATTAGTTGACCATGGAGTTGAGGGTCCAATCCTGGGCTCTCTATTCTGTTCCACTGATCTCTGTGTCTGTTTTTGTGCCAGTCCCACACTATCTTGATGATTACAGCTTTGTAATACAGGTTGAAATCTGAGACTGTGTTGCCACCAGCTTTGGTTTTCTTTGTCAACATTCCTTTGGCTATTTGGGGTCTTTCCTGGTTCCATACACATTTTAGGTTTGTTTGTTCCAGCTCTGTGAAGAAGGTGATGGTATTTTGATATGTGTACATCGGTCTATTTCACAATAGACATTTTCATAATATTTGTTCTTCCAATCCATGAGCATGGAACGTTTTTCATTTCTTTGTGTCGTGCTCAATTTCTTTCATGAATATTCTATAGTTTTCTAAGTACAGATCTTTTGTCCTTTGGTTATGTTTATTCCTATGTATCTTATGGTTTTGGATCCAATTGTAAATGGGATCAAATCCTTAATAGCTCCTTCTTCTGTCTCATTGTTAGTGCATAGAAACACAACTGATTTATATGCAATGATTTTATATCCTGCCACTTTGCTGAATTCCTCTATGAGTTTTTCAATTTTGGGATGGTATCTTTTGGGTTTTCCACATAGAGTATCATGTCATATGTGAAGAGCGAGAGTTTGACTTCTTTGCCAATTCAGGGGCCTTTTATTTCTTTTTGTTGTCTGATTGCTGAGGCTAGGACGTCTAGTACTATGTTGAATAGAAGTGTTAAGAATGGACATCCCTGACGTCCTCCTGACCTTAGGGGAAAAGCTCTCAGTTTTTCCTGATTAAGAATGATATTAGCTGTGGGCTTTTATGTATATGGCTTTTACGATATTGAGATATGTTCCCTTTATCTATACACTGTAAAGAGTTTTGATCAAGAAAGGATGCTGTACTTTGTCAAATGCTTTTTCTGCATCTATTGAGAGGATCATATGGATTTGTCCTTTCTTTTATTTTATGTAGTATATCACATTGATTGATTTGTGGATGTTGAACCACCTTGAACCTTAGGAATAAATCCCACGTGGTTGTGGTGAATAATCCTTTTAATGTACGGTTGGATCCTATTGGCTAGTATTTTGGTGAGAATTTTGGCATACCTGTTCACCAGGGATATTGGTCTGTAATTCTCTTTTTTGGTGGGGTCTTTGTCTGGTTTTTGGATCAAGGTGATGGTGGCCTTATAAAAAGAGTTTGGAAGTTTTCTTTCCATTTCTATTTCTTGACATGGTTTCAGAAGAATAGGTATTAATTCTTCTCTAAATGTGTGGAGAATTCCCCTGGGAAGCCATCTGGCTTGGGCTCTTGTTTGTTGGGAGATTTTTTTTTTAAAGATTTTATTTATTTATTTGACATAGAGAGAGAGAGATCACAAGCAGGCAGAGAGGCAGGCAGAGAGAGAGAGGAGGAAGCAGGCTCCCTGCCGAGCAGAGAGCCTGATGCGGGCCTCGATCCCAGGACCCTGGGATCATGACCTGAGCCGAAGGCAGAGGCTTTAACCCACTGAGCCACCCAGGTGCCCTGTTGGGAGATTTTTGATTACTGCTTCAATTTCCTTGCTGGTTATGAGTCTGTTAAGTTTAAGGTTTTTTAAATTTCCACTTTTACAGTTATGTTCTATCCTTTCATTGTATTTAACTTTACATTGTATATATATGAGTTTTTTTTTTTCTTTACAATTTTGGGATGTAGTTTCTTCTAACAAACAGACCAAAATACACCCAGGATATAGTGTATTGCTCTGTTCTCTTCGTCTGTTTGTTCATATTCCTTTTTTTTCTTTGTGTTTTAATTTTCACTTTTACAATAACATTCTGTCCTCTCATCATATTTAATTTCATTTTTTTAATATATAAGTTTTTCTTTCTTTACAATTTTGGGATCTAGTTTTCTAACAAATAGACCAAAACACACACAGAATCCAGTGTATTTCACTGGTCTATTCACCTGTCTGATTATATTTTCTCAATTTTTTATAATTTTTTTCAGTTTAATTGTCTCTTCTGCCAGGGGCAGAACACTTGCTAGGGACAGTGTGGTCTTAGGACCTTTGGGGGGTCACAGAATGACCAGTTGTGTTTGAGTGTGGCAGAGCTCTCATGTGTCAGAGCAGGGAAGCCAGCTGCAAAGACAGAGCCAAGGAGTGGGCTCTCAGCTCAGGGTTCCCATAAAGCAAGATCCATGGCACAGTTGGGCCACTGCTCTTCAAGCAGTGACCCCACAAGTGGCAGATCCGGGGAGACACCCCCTTTCCTCTACCAGGAGGAGTGGCACAGAAGTGTGCTGCAGGAATCTGCTGGGTTTGGAGTTTCCCAATGGGGCCATGTGCCAGAGATAGAAATGTTCAGCCACAGGATGGGTGAGCACAGAGTGTGCCCAGAGACCAGGGAAACAGGAGTGATTGACTGCTTTTCTCAGTGCACTGAAGAGTAGGGTCCCAAATTTTTGGTTCCTCCAGGGCCAGAGATTGGGAGGTCATCATTTTCATTCTTATTCTCCAAAGCTGTAGAAAAGCTTTCAGGGAACAAAAGGTACCAAGGGCAAACCTGAAAAGATTACTTAGCCTGGCCCCTGGCAAGGGTGGTGCAGTTCTGCCTCAAGCAAAGGCATTTGAGAATCACTGCAACAGCCCCCTCCCCCAGAATATCAGCAAGAACATCCAGCCAAGGCCAAGTTTACCAATCAATGAGAACTGCAAGACTCCAGCAATAGGGGAATACAGCACATAGGATTTATGGCTTTTTCCCCATGATTCTTTAGTCTTTCAAAGTTAATTTTTTAAATTTTCTTTATTTTTTCTTTCTCTATATTTTTTGAATTTTTCTTCTTTCCTATTTTAACCAACATCTTATCTTCCCAATTCCTTTTTAAAAATCTTTTTTAATTTCATATTTACAGTCATATTCTATCCCTACCTTGTATTTATCCTTATTTTTTGTGTATATATGTTTTTCTTCCTGTAAAATTTTGGAACAGAGTTTCTTCTAACAGACCAAAATACACCCTAAATCTAGTGCATAGTTTTGCTATAGTCTTCCACCTGATCACATTCTCTCCTTTTTTTTAATAGATTTTATTTATTTATTTTGACAGAGAGAGAGATTACAAGTAGGCAGACAGGCAGGCAGAGAGAAAGGAGGAAGCAGGCTCCCTGCTGAGCAGAGAGCCTGATGCAGGCCTCGATCCCAGGACCCTGAGATCATGACCTGAGCTGAAGGCAGAGGCTTTAACCCACTGAGCCACCCAGGCACCCACACATTCTCTCCTTTAAAAAAAAATTCTTTCTTTTTTCCACCAAATTCTTATCTTATCAATTCCTTTAAAAATTTTTTTTTAATTTTCATCTTAACAGTCATATTCCATACCTTCATCATATTTACCCTTATTTTTGTGTGTGTGTGTGTATATATATATATATATATATATATTCTTTCTTTCTTTAAAATTTTGGGAGGCAGTTTCTTCTAACAGACCAAAATACACCCAAAATCTAGTGTGTGGCTCTGTTCTATTAACCAGCCTGATCATATTCTTTTCTTTTTTTTCTTCCTCCCCCCCTCTGCAGTTTTGGGTCTCTTCTGATTTGTTTATTGTATATTTTTCTGGGGTCGTTGTTACCCTTTTGCATTTTGTTCTCTCATTCATCAATTCTTCTCTGGACAAAATGACAAAAATGGAAAAACTCACCTCAGAAAAAAAAAGAACAAGAGGCAGTACTGACTGCCAGGGACCTAATCAATAAGGACATTAGTAAGATGTCAGAACTCAAGTTCAGAATGGTGATTATAAAGATACTAGCTGGGCTTGAAAAAGGGATGGAAGAGAATCCCTTTCTGAGAAATAAAAGAACTAAAACCTAAACTAAAAGAACTAACCAAGTCGAAATCAAAAAAGCTACTAATGAGGTGCAATAAAAAATGGAGGCATTAACTGCTAGGACAAATGAGGCAGAAGAGAGAATTAGTGACATAGAAGACGAAATGATGGAGAATACAGAAGCTGGGAAAAAGAGAGATAAACAATTACTAGATCACGAGGGGAGAATTCAAGAGATAAGTGATACCATAAGATGAAACAATGTTAGAATAATTGGGATCCCAGAAGAAGAAAGAGAGTGGTGCACAAGGTATATTGGAGCATATTATAGCAGAGAACATCCCTAATTTGGGAAGGGAAACAGGCATCAAAATCCAGGAGGCACAGAGAACCCCCTTCAAAATCAATAAAAGTAAGTCAGTACCCCATCACCTGAAAGAACTTAAAAGTCTCAGAGCCAAAGAGAAAATCCTGAAATCAGCTCAGGACAAGAGGTCTGTAGCCTACAATGGTAGAAATATTAGATTGGTAGCAGACATATCCACAGAGACCAGGCAGGCCAGAAAGGACTGGCATGATATATTCAGAGCACTAAACAAGAAAAATATGCAGCCAAGAATACCATATCCAGCTAGGCTGTCACTGAAAATAGGGGAGACAAAAAGCTTCCAGGACAAACAAAATCTAAAAGGATTTGCAAACACTAAACCAGACCTACAGGACATATTGAAAGGGGTCCTCTAAGCAAAAAGAGAGCCTAAAAGTAACATAGACCAGAAAGAAGCAGAGACAATATACAGAAAGAGTCACCTTACAGGCAATACAATGTCACTAAATTCATATCTTTCAATAGTTATCCTGAATGTAAATGAGCTAAGTGCCCCAATCAAAAGACACAGGGTATCAGAATGTATAAGAGAACAAGGCCCATCAATATGCTGTCTGCAAGAGACTCATTTTAGACCCAAAGATACCTCCAAATTGAAAGTGAGGGGGTGAAAACATTTTACCATGCTAATAGACATCAAAAGAAAGCTGGGGTGGTAATCCTTATATCAGACAAATTAGATTTTAAACCAAAGACTATAATAAGAGATGAAGAAGGACACTATATCATACTTAAAGGGTCTGCCCAACAAGAAGATCTAACAATTGTAAATATCTATGCCCCTAACATGGAAACAGCCAATTATATAAGCCAATTAATAACAAAATCAAAGAAACACATCAACAATAATACAATAATAGTAGGGTACCTTAACACTCACTGAAATGGACAGATCATCTAAGAAAAGACAAAAAAGGAAATAAAAACTTTAAATGATACACTGGACCAGACAGACATCACAGATATATTCAGAACATTTCATCCCAAAGCAACAGAATACACATTCTTCTCTAGTGCATGTGGGACATTCTCCAGAATAGATCACATCTTGAGTCATAAATCAGGTCTCAACTGGTACCAAAAGATTGGGATTATTCTCTGCATATTTTTAGACCACAATGTTTTGAAACTAGAACTCAATCACAAGAGGAAAGTTGGAAAGAACTCAAAATATGGAGGCTAAAGAACATCCCACTAAAGAATGAATGGGTCAACCAGGAAATTAAAGAATTTTTTAAAATTCATGGAACCAAATGAAAATGAAAACACAACTGTTCAAAATCTTTGGGATGCAGCAAAGGTGGTCCTGAGAGGAAAGTACATAACAATACTAGTCTTTCTCAAGAAACAAGAAAGATCTCAAATACACAACCTAACCCTACATTTAAAGGAGCTGGAGAAAGAACAGCAAATAAAGCCTAAACCCAGATGGAGAAGAGAAATAATAAAGATCAGAACACAAATCAGTGAAATAGAAACCAAAACAACAGTAGAACTGATCAATGAAAGTAAGAGGTGCTTCTTTGAAAGAATTAATAAGATTGATTAACCTTTGGTCAGACTTACCAAAAAGAAAAGAGAAAGGACCCAAATTAATAAAATCATGAATGAAAGAGGAGAGATCACAACCAACATGAAAGAAATACAAACAATTATAAGAACATATTATGAGCAACTCTACACCAGCAAATTTGACAATCTGGAAGAAATAGATGCATTCTTAGAGACATATAAACTACCAAAACTGAAACAGGAGAAATGGAAAACCTGAACAGACCCATAACCAGTAAGGAAATTGAAGCAGTCATCAAAAATCTCCCAACAAACAAGAGCCCAGGGCCAGATGGCTTCCCATTAGAATTTTACTGAACATTTAAAGAAGAATTAATACCCATTATCCTGAAGCTGTTCCAAAAAGTAGAAATGGAAGGAAAACTTCCAAACTCATTTTATGAGGCCAGCATTACCTTGATCCCAAAACCAAAGACCCCATCAAAAAGGGGCAATTACAGACCAATATCACTGATGAACATGGATGCAAAAATTCTCACCAAAGTACTAGCCAATAGGATCCAACAGTACATTAAAAGGATTATTCACCACAAGCAAGTGTGATTTATTCCTGGGCTGCAAGTTTGGTTCAACATCCACAAATCAAACAACGTGATACAATACATTAATAAAAGAAAGGACAGGAACAATACTGTCCTCTTAATAGATGCAGAAAAAGCATTTGACAAAGTATAGCATCCTTTTTTGATCAAAACTCTTCACAGTGTAGGGATAGAGGGAACATACCTCAATATCATAAAAGCCATGAAAAACCCACAGTGAATATCATTCTCAATGGGGAAGAACTGACAGTTTTTCCCCTAAGGTCAGAAACACAGCAGGGATGTCCACTCTCACCACTGGTATTCAACATAGTACTAGAAGTCCTAGCCTCACCAGTCAGACAACAAAAAGAAATAAAAGGTACCTGAATTGGCAAAGAAGTCAAACTCTCACTCTTTGCAAGATGATATGGTACTTTATGTGGAAAACTCAAAAGACTCCACCCCAAACTTCTAGAACTCTTATAGGAATTCAGCAAAATGTTGGGATATAAAATCAATGTACAGAAATCTGTTGCATTTCCATACAACAAAAACAAGACAGAAGAAAGAGAAATTAAGGATTCGATCCCATTTACAATTGCACCCAAAACCATAAGATACTTAGGAATAAATCTAATCAAAGAGGAAAAGAATCTGTAATCAGAAAACTATAGGATACTGATGAAAGAAATTGAGGAAGACACCAAAAAGTGGAAAATGTTCCATGCTCCTGGATTGGAAGAAGAAATATTGTGAAAATGTCTATGCTTCCTAGAGCAATCCACACATTTAATGCAATCCCTATCAAAATACCATCAACTATTTTCAAAGAAATGGAACAAATAATCCTTAAATCCTTAAATAAATCCTTAAATCCTTAAATATTTGGGGTCCAGAAAAGACCCCGAATAGCCAGAGGAATGTGGAAAAAGAAAACCAAATTTATTCTTCTGATCTATGAACACGGAATATCTTTTGTTTCTGTCATCTTCAATTTCTTTCATCAATGTCTTATAGCTTTCAGAGTATAGGTCTTTGAGCCCTTAGCTATCTTTATTTCTAGGTATTTTATTATTTTTGGTGCAATTGCAAATGGGATTGTTTTCTTAATTTCCCTTTCTGCTCCTTCATTATTAGTGTACAGAAATGCAAAATATTTATACATATTGATTTTTTTATCCTGCAACATTACTGAATTCATTTATCAGTTCTGGTAGTCTTTGGATGGAATCTTTAGGATTTTCTATGTATTGTATCACGTCATCTGCAAATAGTGAAAGTTTTACTTTTTCCTTACAAAAATGGACGCCCTTTCTTTCTTTCTTTTTCTTTCTTTCTTTCTTTCTTTCTTTCTTTCTTTCTTTCTTTCTTTCTTTCTTTCTTTCTTCTTTTTCTTTCTTTCTTTTGTCCAGTTGCTGTGACTGGGGCTTCCAGTACCATGTCGAATAAATGTGGTGACAGTGGACATCCTTGTCTTGTTCCTGATCATAGAGGAAAACCTCTTGGTTTTTCACAATTGGGTATGATGTTAGTTGACTGTCTTTACATGTTGTTGGTACTTTTGCTTTTTGAGGCATCTGCACTAGGTGGACATGACCAGTCTAACAGAAATTTTGTTAGTGAAAGCTTCATTCACCCTTATTTTGAAATGTTCAATTTAAAAAAGTTTGATTGAATTGTAATTTTATTTGTATTTTCATACACTCAAAGCATGGATTTCATTTGCTTGTCATCTCATGCTGTTTTTTCTTATCCATCAGCTGGACTGCCTGAATTGTGGCTTCATCACACACATGCAATGCTGAGTGGGTCTGGTGACAAAGAAGGATGATAATGAAGACCAAGAGAGAAGATGAGCTACTGAAGGTGAAAAGATTCCTTGGTACAAAAATCTCATGATTGTAACAGAAGTTACAGAGAGATTTGAACTATGGCCTGTTAAAATGTTTGTTCAAACAGTGAAAAAGTTCCACTAATAAAGTTATTATCTTAGCTTGGTTAGATTAGAAGCCATCTTCAAAAGTTATTTAGGTCAACTATTAAATCCACCTTCCTCTCATTTTAACTTTCACAAATTCTTACTCTCTGACTTTCAACTAACCAGAAAGAATGACATTTCCTGATTATCTAAAATTGCATTTAAGTCTGGTAGAGCTAAAAGCACTTTTCAGGAACCTAAAAGGGAATTTTACAGAGATGTTTATTGACCTTTCTGATAATGGGCCTATAGGGGTGGTAGAAGAATACAGACTGTCCTCAGGTTAAATAAAAAGAAATCCCTCTTGCAGCATGGTCTGTTCAGCCCCATTTCTGACAGAAAGGAAGTCCTATCCCTGGCAGAGACACACTTAGTGAAAGATCTCACTGTATAATGGTTTGTCTGATTTTTAGACTGCTTTTTCTTCNTTCTTTTCTCTTTTCTTTTTTTCTTTTCTTTTCCTTTCCTTTCCTTTCCTTTCCTTTCCTTTCCTTTCCTTTCCTTTCCTTTCCTTTCCTTTCCTTTCCTTTCCTTTCCTNCTCTTTTCTCTTTTCTTTTTTTTCTTTTCTTTTCTTTTCCTTTCCTTTCCTTTCCTTTTTAAAAATCTTATTTATAAATTTGACAGAGAGAGAGACAGCAAGAGAGGGAACGCAAGTAGAGGGAGTGGGAGAGGGAGAAGCAGGCCTCCTGCAGAGCAGGGAGCCCAATGCGGGCTCAGTCCCAGGACTCTGGGATCATGACCTGAGCTGAAGGCAGATACTTAATGACTGAGCCATCCAGGTACCCCCAAAGACTGCTTTTTCTATTATATTATAGTAATCATAAAATCTATGATTATGATCACCAATTCAGTATAGTATGATATAATAAAAATTCATCATCAAACTCATTCCTTGCAAAATTCTGATCCCTAATCAGTGTTCCAAGAAAAGTGATGATAGTATATCTTATGGGAAAATAAACACATTGAGAAATATCTTGTTTAACTGAGCTATGTGTGCATAGCTTACTTCAGAGTCAAATTCTATTCCAATTCCCTGAAAATACATACACAAATGTTACTCTTTCAATGTGTGGCTATGTTTTCTATACTTTTTTAATGTTCTACTCTAATATTAAATCCAGCATAACTGATAAAATAAAGTAAATTTGATGCCATCAAAATAAAACTGTTTAAGGCTGAAATCCTTTCAAAAGTTGTCAGTTTGGAAAAAAAAAGTTGTCAGTTTGGTTGTTTACTTGTTTGTTCGTGGTAGGCCATAGATTCTCATGCATCCAAAATTTAACCTTTTCGAATAACAAAAGCATGGTCTTTTATTGGCATTTTCCCAAAAAGTAATATTATATCATATCATGAACAATAAAATTATCCCCTATGTGTAATGCTAAGGCAAAGCAAAGTCTCCAAATTTTTAAAGAACTCTATTACTGCCACAGCATATGTATTTTCCCTGGTTAATACTCTGGTAGAGTGCTAACCCAGAATTTTTGCAAGTTTCACTCACCCATACAAATAAAAGGCAAGGGTTATTTCTCCTTGTTTTCCCTGTTACCTACAGCCCTGTCTTCCTTAGATATACTTCTTGTGAGGTACTGGCATGAAAGGACCCAGTCAATATCTAAATTTGCAAAAATTACAGGAGAATATTCAAACCCAAAGAGAAAGTTCACATAATAGAAAAGATAAAATAGAAAATTCTAGGATTTAAAGGATTTCTTTATTTTTTCCCCTTTGCTTACAGTTCAGAAAACCAGATTAATGGTATTTTTTATGAAAGATAGCTTATTAGTGAAATGAAACCTTCCATCAGCTGGAAAGACAATCAGACATGGGAAGTCTGTCCCAATCAGATGCTGTCTGTGTTTAGGATTTCAATAATCACGATGGTGTGGCAATGGAGGCATAAGCTATTCTTTCTCACTAGTTGGTTGCTGCTATTATTTTTTTTTAAAGGAGGATCAAATAAAGATATCCATTCTATTATATGGGAGTCAAAATAAACTCTAATGAACTTGATTTTAATAAATGTTCACTATTGCCCTTAATGTATAAGCAAGAAATTGGTTACCCAAAAGTTTAGATCAACTGTTAAAAAGTGTATTTGATTCTTCTGTGAGGAAATAATAAACCATTTGAGATGAAATAACTTTTCTCAGGTCCTAGAATACCATTCAGAAATTGTGTTTTATGAGGTCAATCCATGTGAATTTACTCTGACCAGTGGTTGTGAAAATCTATGTAAAGATATGCTCAGCATGCATAATCCTTAAATGTTTCAACCAAGGCCAGCTATTAGATTTACTTTCCTGAGAGGCTAAGAATTTGATGTGAATATAGAAAATGGCAGACAATCTGTTCAAGTTCTGGTGTTCTGACCTTGGTGTTCAGAAGGCTTTCCAGGTTAAGGAAGAGAGTGTTGTTAATTATGTGAGAATTTTGCCCTCTTGTAAGTAAAGGGCAACATTACCTAAAAAGGCTAATCCAAAGAGAGAAAGCAGTGCAGTAGTATATTACAAATTAGATGTGTAGTTTTTAGTAGTTCAGTACTTTATGGAAAATCTCCAAAGCATCATTCTTTCACTCTTGACTGAGAATGTATTGTTTTCTCACAACAAATTCCTAGTACCCCAGAGATCCTGCAGAAGTCAAGAATCTTCCACCTGGAAAGAGAGAACTCTGCTCATGAAATGCCTTAACAACACCAAGAGGTCTGTGGGAAGATGGTGCTGATGTGACCAAGGGGTATAAGTATTGCAATATGTGCTATCAGGAAACAGCAAGCTATAGAGAACCTGGGGTTGGTTCTCTGACTCCCACATCCTGTCTAATATCAGCTGGCAATATAGTGCCCCAAAAAGGAAGTTAATGCACTGCATAAGGGACAGACCCAGGTTTTGTAGGTATAGAAAATTATACACATTGTAAATACCAGGCATTCTATGTGAGTGGAAGTTTGGATAAAAATCAGAGGTCTGGGGGCACCTGGGTGGCTCAGTCATTAAGTGTCTGCTTTCTGCTCAGGTCACAATCCCAGGATCCTGGGATCGAGCCCCACATCGGGCTCCCTGCTCAGCGGAAAGCCTGCTTCTCCCTATGCTGCTTCCCCTGCTTGTGTTCCCTCTCTTGCTTTGTCTCTCTCTGTCAAACAAATAAATAAAACCTTAAAAAAAAAAAAATCAGAGGGTCCAGCATTACTAAGTCTGTGTTTGTACTCCATGTTATAGTAACATGATAAAATATCATTGCACCAATCAAGTGTATATGTGGAAGATCTAGAAATGTGTTTATACTATGATATTATCAGAACATAATGAAATATAATACAGTATGTACCTATGATTGTATCCATGAAAACTGAAGTGTCAGTGTAGGAGGTAATAGGTAAAACCACGACATACACTGAGCAGGGGTGATGAGCATATGAATAACTCTAGTATTTTATTATTTTTCAATACTATATTGTCTTTTAAATGAGGAAACAATAAGAAATCTTAAGATGTTGTTTATAGAAGGGAGAGATGAATGAATGAAGGTCATTCAAAAAATACATTTGAAGTTTCACAGAGATGACGATCAGAGAAGAATTTGGCTTGAAGATCAATAAAAATCAAATAAGTAATCTAATCAGAAGAGTCAGAAAGAAAAGGAAAATTATTTTACAAAGGGAAATAAACTTAGACAGGTGTGCTCTCTATGGGGTCACCAGGTTGAAACAGAGAACTATTTCCACTTTCCAGTAGGAAATTAAGCCAGAATTCAGTGAAGCTCTAAGTGGTATGAGTTGTCCTCCAAGTGGGCAGTGGAATTGATAATCATCCCATTCTGCTTTACTTGGTTTGTGTCATGTTTTTGAAATGGATGACAAACACCAATGGCCTCATAAGTAGGATTTTCAAAGTACAAACACTTTGGTTTCTAGGTAAGCCTGGATGAGGCTAGCATAATAATAAGGAAATTATACAATATTCTTCTGATGCTAAAAATAAAGAAATTTTAGACTCAATATCATATAAGATTTTTTATAACTTAAGTCTTGTTTGAGGCAGGAAAGACTATCTCACACTGAGATAATGAATAAAGCACCAAATATAGAGAAAGGGATCAATAATTTCGATCTCAGATCAGAGCAGGATACTCTGGGTATGATATATTTCTAATATTCTTGAGTATTTTATATCAAGAACAGTTCAATAAATTACTATTTCTGAATATCTGTGTTCGCCAATATTTAAGAATTTACAGAAAAATAGTAAAATAAAAAATATTAAAATATATATATGACAGTTTTATGTAGTTTTCAAATACTATTATAAATTGTAAATCTGTTTCTCTTTTTTTAAACTTTACATCAGGTTCGAAACCTCCAGAGCTGCTAGGTCTGTGCTCCTGATTGATTAGCTAGTCTTCCTCTCTCAGTCTCTAGTTCTTGTTTACATATTTAGTTGGTTTCCATTCCTGAAGAATATTTCTTTGGGCTCTACAGTTCCATGCTTTTGATAGAGTGAAAGTGGGGGGAAAAGAACACTGATAATCTTTGCTTCTACGTCAAGGAATGTCAAAACAAATTTTTAACAATCTCTTTTGCATCTGGTAAGGAAATCTTATAAAACCACCACTTGACAAAATTTAATTTGCAGAAAAGACTGTGCTTCTGGAAGTAATCTCATTCCCAGTGAAGGAACTGGATATTTGATCCAGCACCAGAAAGGGTATGTTGCTAAGAGACCAAGTCCTATACTAGAAATTAGAGAATCTGGCTTTGCTCTCAGCTAACCACAAGTGGTCTCAGTGCAAGCCACTTGTATGTCCTGTACCTCCATTCACTAGTAATGAAGGTCTTATCAGCCTCATGATTAAATGACCAAATTTAAGAATCAACTGGAGAAAAAAGAATGAGACAAAGTGATTAGCTAAAGTGACCAGTGAAAAAGGTGTTTGGTTAACAATTGTAAAAACCCTAAGCTCTTTATATCTTAGCAATATAATCAAAATTTACAGGTGTTCTTTTGTGTTTGGATCAGGTTTCTGTGTTAGTACTTAAAGTCACTACATTGGCTTTTATTTACTTGCTTCACACTTTCTACATCCCACGTTCACAGGCTATTCATACATAGTTCAGTGTTCTTCCTTGGTAAACAAGGGATTAAATTCTTGCTTGAGATTCATGTTAAAAAAAAGTCTGTTGCTAGAGGTGACGGTGTCTTCTATTTTTGAATAAAAATAAAAGCGATACAGTCCATTATGTTTCTCTTATTTCTGACGTTAGTAACTATCAGAAAGCTACGCATCAAACTCTGTACCAAATACTTTAAATCCCCTCCTTCCACATTCATTTTTATTCATTTGTTTGGGCTTTTTGGCTTTAGGCTTAAATATTTTTTTCACACTATATTTTATTTTCTAAGCAATCTCTAGCCTTTTCAGAATGAGACATGACATAAATCCCTGGGAAAAAATTCTGGGTAGACTTAGAAAGACTTCATACAGGAAAATCACTCCATGTTCCTCCTATTCCATAAAAAATGTGCCTCTCCCTGAAGGGGAAATTGGAGGATACCTTTAATGCAGTATTGATACAACTCTAATGTGTCTTGCTTCCTTTTCCCCTTCTGCAAAATAGCTGGCAGCTGGGTTAATCCAAGCATGATGTTCAGCTGTAGACACCAAAAGCAAAAATAAACAAACAAAAAACAAACAAACAAAAAAAACAAAAAAACAAACAAAAAAAAACCAGAAAAACAAAATACCTGAAGAATTCAGAAATTCTTTGAATACTCTGATTTTGTTATGCTTTCTATCTCCTTATATACTTGTATTTTCTTTTAAACTCAAATTGATAAATTGTGTGTTATACAAAATGAAGTTGTTTTAAATTCTTAATCAGTTCTTCATGTTGAGATTTTTGCTAATGCAATAGATAATGGGAAGAGGTGTAGAATGAGAGAAATAAGAAGGCATTTAGTAATTTTCCAAGAAATAAGAATCAGCACTCTTATTACTTCAATTCAACCAAAATTTAATCCAATGAATTCTCTAATTAGTCATCCTTTTGGGGATTTAAGCAATGAAATCATTCCAGAAAATATCTGTATGTAATTATTTAGGTTTAGGCTCTTGACATAGTTATGTATTATGTTCATCTTATTTAGCTTTATAGTCATGGCATGTGCTCGATGTGTACTTAAAAAGGGGTTTTTCTAAATCTATTTCTAAACCTCCCAACATCAGTTAATGCTTTAGATGAAGGAAAGAAACCCTGTGGCTCCTCCAAAGTGCCTCCATTCCATCTTGAAAAGCAAGAGTCAGAGACAGGAGTTGTGCCACCTGCTAGAATAACTTTTATCTGTCTTGTATAATAGGGAAAACATATGATTTTCTTTGGAAGTGGCTAAAAATAATATTTTGTTAAAAGAAAAGTTTGGAAACCAGTAGGTTAATGTATTGTGCAGACACTACTTCCTTTTAAATGTAAATGTATTACCAACAAACCACAATATAGAGAGAAAGGATCATTTATAAAGTATATCAGTGTAAACATGTTTACATAGTTGGCATGCCATTTCCAGTCAGGAGGACTGTTATTTTAGAAAATTAAACATACAGATGATGGTTTCTGGAGCTCTGAAACTGGAAAACATCTGGCTCATGGCACAATTTCTTAAGAAGGAAGAATAATTGGGCATCCCCGTCGAGCTTGGCAGCCAGATCTCAGCCAGGACACGGAGCACCACGGTCAGGGATCCTGTGGGGCTGGGAGGAGACTATGCTACAAATGGGTTTACCGATGCCCAGGTGGATAAAGAGGATGACTTCAGTTTGGGCTCTATTTTCAATGTCTTTAAATGACTCTTTTAGTAATATTTGAAGATGTGCTTAGAACTTTTTTTGTCACCTGAATTATTTTAGTCTGCGATACTTTTCACTTCTGAACATAATATCAAGTTTACAATATGCAAAGCTTTTTGCTTAATAGAACTGTTCCTAAGTATAAGTTTCCATGGGATTCAAAATAAACAGTATCAAATTTTTTCATGAAGTAGGAAAATCTTGATGAAATCCTTTTCTTTTTCAAGATTATTTATCTACTTTAGAGAGAGAGAGAGCATGAGAGAGAGCTAGAGCAAGAGCAGGCAGAGGAGCAGAGGGAGAACAGGGAGAGAGGGAGAGAGAAACTCAAGCAGACTCCCCACTGAGCGTGGAGCCGGATATAGGGCTTGATCCCAGGACCCTGAGATCATGACTTGAGTTGAAATCAAGAGTAGGACACTCAAGTGGCTGAGCCACTCAGGTGCCCCTTTATACAGAAGTATAAAGACAGCATAAGACTTATTGCACTCCGAGATTAGCAGGCATAAAATCTACTTTTGCTCCCCCCCCAAATCCCACTTTGGTAATGAAGTTTATGATTGAGTTGGGGCTATTTTAAGAAGAAATGATGCAAAATGATGGACATGGAGAACTGCAAAAAGTTAAAAAACTGTCCTGAGCAACTTGGCAGAAAAAGTGAACAACGGTATCCCCAAACTACTTTCAACTAAAGCTTTTTAGCATGTTTCTCAAAGAATGTGGGAATCTTAACTCTCTAAGGGATAAGCAGCAGGTACTGTTTTATTATTTCAATGTATTTGATTAACACCAAAGCTATTTACACCCAAGAATCTTCTACTAGCTGTATCTTTTATTGAAGGGCTCTTAAAGCACCCTGAGGACCAAATATTGATGTCCTACACAAGATCATGTATAATTCTGTAACCGAGGTGTTCTGTGTTAGAGGCATCCATAGCTCTCTGACACAAATCACAGGAAAGCAGCGAAGTTTCCAGTCAATGCGGTGCTATTATCCCAGGTTATAAGCTGCAACAGAGAGAATGCCTTTTATTACCCACACAGAAACCTCTCCCACAGAGGCCATAGAAACTATTTGCAAATATAAATATGAATAGAACTGTACTTATTTTTGAAGTTTGTAGCACCCATATTAATAGCAGTAAATCATACAAAGGCAGTTCACTTTCCAATCCCATTTGCAAAAAAAATGTGCAATGCATCCCGTACAGTAAGCGACAGGCACGTAAAATGCCATTTGTGTCAGCATGCTGAAAAAGATAATGCCAATGTAATTCAATTGTAAGGCACTACAAAAGAGATGTCAGATGGAAGCATTGCATCACAGATATCTCATTTTTCAAAGCATGGGTTACATCTGTAATGAAAGTATAATGCAGAGGAATTCTGATAGGAAAGGGGTGGGGATCATGTAACCCAAAATTCAATTAGCATAAGGTTATTAGTTCTATTTTACAGCTGCTAAATTATTTTGAAAGATATGAAATTGTACTAAAGCTAAATGATTACATTTCATGTAATTCCAAAGAAAAAGGAGAAAACATAAATAAAACCCAGGGAGAAAAATTGACAGTTGTAGGTTATTAAGTTTTCTAACCAATAACAAATGCTATTAAATCAGTAATAGCTCAAGGAAAGATTAAAAACAAAGCCAGGGAGAAAATGCTTGTATCTAGCGGAAGTTATCCAAGACCTAGGAGATATTAAAATCTAAGCAAACTAAAAATGTCAACGGAGTCTATTTATATTTCTACTTTTCTTCTTTGTGCTACTGATGCTGGTTGGTATCCTCTGGAATAGGATCCTTACATTAAAGAAATGGGTACGAATTTTTTTTTTTAAAGATTTTATTTATTCATTTGACACACAGAGAGAGATTACAAGTAGGCAGAGAGGCAGGCAGAGAGAGAGGAGAGAGGAGGAAGCAGGCTCCCTGCTGAGCAGAGAGCCTGATGTGGGCCTCGATCCCAGGACCCCGGGATCATGACCTGAGCCGAAGGCAGTGGCTTTAACCCACTGAGCCACCCAGGCGCCCTGGGTATGAAATTTTAAACATCCTGTGAAATAGACAAAAATATACATTGGGTGAATAGTGCTTTTTTATATTTTAATACCAGACAGGCACATACAAAGCAATCCTCTCCAAATACTTTATCTGTTTTCAGGAAAAGAAATAGAAATGCTGCAGACTACAGAATAAAGTTTATTTAATGAAAATAATAAGCAGACCAATATAAAAAG
The DNA here is from genome assembly GCA_002007465.1 of Ailurus styani. NCBI lineage: Eukaryota > Metazoa > Chordata > Mammalia > Carnivora > Ailuridae > Ailurus > Ailurus styani. The sequence continues at coordinate 1,232,825 of LNAC01000199.1, forward strand.
CAAGAGATTTGTCATCAAGGTAGGTGGAAAAAAATAAGCACTTATTATAACTATTCCAAGGACACTGCAACAGAGAACATTTTATAACAGAATTTGACACATGTGAGTTGAGAGTTCTGTCAGTAATTAGCAGCATGTTCTTAGGTGACTTTCTAATAATAAACTTTCTAGTTTCTTTTCTATAAAGTGAGGGAGTTAAAGCAAATGATTTCAAATCATTTTCAAATCTTAACACTCTACTCCTTTACTTTACAACAAGGTAAAGGAAAATTTAAAAATGAACATTCTAAATGACTTTGTGAGCCCTCTTTATTGTAGGAAATATGGTTTTAAAAATCGCCTTCATTAGGCTATATATTTTTTACATTTAACAGATTTATTTTTTAAATTTTAACAAATAAAAATTTACTGGTCACTCTGAAATAGATTATGTAACAAAGTAATATTATTCTTTAGGGATATTTATTTCAAGAGCCTGTTATTGTCTTAGCGTCATGACAATTATGTAGTCTTAAAGATCACTAAAATTAATCAGCGATCATAATCAAAATTTCAAACGTAGAAAATATTTCCCTCCCATGTCACAGCATAGTAAATATTAAATTTCTAAAATGATTTTCAAGAAGCATCTTGCTTTCATTTTAACTTTTTTCCTCTGCCGGGAAAGGATGTACCTCATCTATATGAACTGATGTTAAATAATCATTGTTAGTAAGTCTTAATGTAATATGAAATAAAAGTCTTAGAAAAGAAGTGAAAATGTTATATTTTGTAATATTAAGATTCATAAAGAAAGTGGCTTGTTATAAGGAATATAAAGAAGATGGTAATGGAAAATATTCTGAGATGTTTTTTCATTAAACAGCATGTGAGCCCCTGGCCAATATGGTCTGCTCAGCCCCAGATGCTGTACTTAGCTATTTCCTGTCAGACTTGAACAAGAGAGTACCAAGAGGTGACCAAGAGGATCACCTGGATACCAAACATATTCCTTGGATCTGCATTTTGTAACAGCATCCCTCCTTCCTCCTGAGAAGGCCAAGACTGTGTTTCTTGCCTGCTGGTCCATGGACACATGGACCCAAGCAACAACCGTAGCTGACAGTTCAACAAAACACTTGTTGCCAACTCTTGTATAAGTGTTCATCTTTTGGAAACCAGGACATCTAACCCTGGGACAATAACCACAAGCAGGTCTTTGGAAAGGATGGTAAGTGGGATCATTTCTACTTCCATCCCTGAGGACCCAGACATCATGGGGCATAGACAAACCATCCATACTATGCCCTACCCAAGTTTCTGACCCACAGAATCCTTGTGCATCATGATGGCTAAGTATTTGGGGTGATTTATCATGATAGCAGTAGTAGTACTGGTTCTAGTACTAAGAGCAGGGTGCTAAGATAATGAAAACCTAAAATATATAGCACTGGCTTGGGGGCTGGGAAGAAGTTGGAAAAACCTTAAGGATACTGTTAGTCCAAGTTGGACAAAAAAAGACACTTTTTATGCAGAGGCAAAAGTTTAGCAAAATTATACTCCACTGTAACATAGTAAATAGAAAATCTACCTGGCGAATATGGTAACCTACGATTACCAAGCAGTGTTGAAAATACATTTGCTTATCAGCTGCTAAGTAGAAAATGAGAGGTGAGAGATGATCTAAAGGAGTAATTTAAAGGAGCCAGCTCTTATGGTGTATGAAAATAAAGCAGCTTCTCCTTCTCACAGTTGGATGAGTCTTGGGTTCATTGTGAGAAAATATATGTATTTTCCTGTAGGGGAGAGGTGAATTGTGCGCCCATAGGAAAGACTACAGTAGATATTTCCAAAAGATGGTCATGCCAGTCTACATCTCACCCAAGTTCTGTGGGACTGGACACTCCTTCTATGAAGGGCTGGGTCTATGGGCCAGCACCTGGAATCTACTGGACTTTTGTGACTTCCTCAGCCAATAGCAGAGGAGAAAGGTAACACTGTGATCATCGAGGTCCATCATAGAATATCACGCTTCCAGGTTTTTCTTCTCCAGGAGAAGGATTGCTCTTCATTACCACTTGCATACTGTGAGGAAGGCCAAACTACCTTCCACAGAGACCACAGAGGAAGGTCACAGATAGATGCTCTATGTGAAAGCCCACCTGAGATCAAAGATTCAGTTGACATTAACACTTTCACATGTGAGTGAAAACACCACCATATTCTTCCTGTCACTATGTGTCAAATTGGCTCAGCTTTTGATTCTCCCCAGCTAAAGGCTCCAGAGACAACACGTTCTTGCTGTGTGGCTATTTTTATCTCTAACCCACAGAATCTGTGAGTATAATGAAAGTACTGTTTTATGCCACTAAACCTGGAACGGTTTGTTTGCAACAGATAATTGGTAAACTGAAATATTTTGAAAAATGAATTAAACACTTTAACATCTAAATTTTTTCATTACATGTTTAATTTTAAAAGATTTCATTGCTGGCCTCTTACAAATATAGAGGTTTTCTTAAAAATCTGAGATATGGCCAATATTTTGGTCATGTATTTTAAAATACATAAGCATATTTTTCTTTAGCAAAGTAGGAAATTTTGCATTTTTCTTCATGAACTCAGATTTCTCTTATATTTCCCTTATACATATTATACTAATGTAACAGAAATACATTTCTGTACATACGGATAATATGTACATACAAATACATACAAAATAAATTTCAGCAATTTATTTTTGACAGCATTTTGGAGCACTTAAAATTTGGGGGAGATATTTTGTTAAGTAGGATTAAGTTGTACCTACTCCACTTACTCAAATTGCTCAAAGTTTTTGATTATTTGATTACCCATGAAGCTCAGTGCTGCTATAAGGTACAAGAGCAGTGTTTCACCACATGAATCATCATTCCAATTCAAGCACTGCTATAAATCTTAGGTAAACACCATGTGCAGTTTATATAAGTAATTTACCAATTCATTTTTTACAAAGCTGCAATTTTTCAGAGCAACGAATGTGGTAAAAAGAAATTTCCCACCATCCAATTCCAGTTCACTACAGTGTAGATCAAGGCAAGCTATCATCACAAAGGGGATAGTTTTATCCCTCAAATTCAGTAATAAATTTGCAAAGAATTTTGCAGAGCTTCTAAATGCTTTATCAACAATATAACTATACGCTATAGGCATAATAATGCATAAATCCAGAAAATGAAATTGTTATTTCATTTTTCAAACATAGGTAAATTATAGATGTATTGTTATTTTCAGAACACATTATTTTGCTTGATACTCTCTGGGAAGTAGTATGCTTGGTAGAAAGGACAGGAGTTTTATAGTCAGGAAACTGGGAATAAAATCCTTTGAGGAAAGCAGTTATATCAATGAGAATTCCCTTGGGTGGAGTATACCTACATATATTTGGAGAACATATATCTGGAGAAACACGTCTTTTAGAGAATAATAAAAAATCCAAACCAAACAATTGTCTCAAACAGAACATTGTTATCTGTTGTTTTCTTTTTTGTTTGTTTGTTTTTGTTTTTGTCTTTTAAAGATTTTATTTATTTTATTTGAGAGAGAGAGAGAGAGAGACAGAGAGAGCGCACACACAAGTGGGGGGGCAGAGGGAGAGGGAGAGGGAGAAGCTGGTCTGCATCCCAGGACCCTGAGATCATGACATGATGAAGGCAGATGCTTAATTGACTGAGCCACCCAGGCGCCCGCAGAACATTGTTATTTGACATACAATGTGAGTCTTAGCCTTTAGTGGCATTGAGCTAACATGCTTCAGTTTATCAAGAGGAAGATGTCCCCCTCCTCCCTTGTTGGTTTTTGATTGTAGATAGACAGAAGAGTATGAGACTGGGGCTCTCCAGGACATGGACACGCAATGATACTCAGTGGGCAGGAAACAGGTAATCCGAAAATCTCACAATGTTGAGGACAGAAACTCATAATGAAAAATTGTGATATATAAATGTAATCCAAGTAAGACACAGAGCAATGCCTGCCATATAGAAAATAATCGGTGACAGATATTTTTATGATTACTATTTGTATGATCATCATCGTCATCATCATCCCCATTTCACAAATATGGGAAACATGACATAATAAAGTGTTCATGTATCACATGTATGCATCTCTCTCCCATTCCATTGCCAGACTTTCTGACGTGCAAGTTCTTTTCTCATTGTTCTTACATCAATCTCTGTGGTGCCTAGTGTAGTTCCCTGAACTAAATAACTATTTAAATAAGTATATCCTTCACCTGATCTAGTTCCCTATGAAGTCCCTTTTAATGTAGTTGTACTCTAAATTTCTCGCACTGATGCTGCTGTTACCCATTTCATGTATGTTCCAAATGCTGGACAGAGTAGTCTTTGTAAGACCCTAGATGAGGTCCAGAGGACACCTGCTATAACAATCTGGCTTACCTAGTCTCCAATCTGTACTTGCCTAAGATTCAGAAATTGTGGAGAACCTGGAATGCAGAAAAGATATCACAACCTGACTCCTGCTTCCAGAAAAGTCAAGAGCAGTGAACTGATGAACTGCCTGTTTATAAGATCCATGTCCATCACACGTTGCATTTTCAAGAATCTGCATGGATTTGAAAGGGAACTACCTTATATAACAATGGAGTTTAATTTTATTCTTGTTGGACCAGAGAAAAAGTCACCAAGTGTGTAAAAAAAAAAAGAAATTTAAAGTAAATTCAAAAATGAATTGATATTTTTAATAGAAGAGATTCATTTGTCAGAAACTTGATTTCTTTTTCTCAAATATAATAAACTCCCATAATATCACTTAACTTCAACTGCCTATTTGGGTTTGCAACCATTTTCAACCCTGGCTGGCCTTTTTAAAATCTAGTGTACATTTGAAATTAATGTACATATCCTTACCAATATCCATTGACCCCTTCGTCCAAATCATATTGTAGCCCTCCAGGCAGTATCTTTTGTTTCCTTTATAAATGTCATATATCGTTCCATCCCCAAGTCTTCAAATTATTTGATTTAGAAAATGCACTGCTGTTTGTAACATTATATACGTGTGTGTGCACACATGGATGTATGCCTCACTCTTGGAGTCTGTGATAAGAGCTCACAGCAGGCAAACAATCATCTTAAGAAATGGGTTTGTTGCTACTGAAAGTTTTTTTTTATTTGCTGACAGAATCCCAGAGGCTGGTGGTACCGGGCAGAATGACACCAAGGTTCCAATTTTCAAGGATGGTCTTTCCGACTTGATTCACTTTACTCCCTCCCTTCCCCCAAACACACACCTCCATACTCCTGCCCTCTTTCCTGCACATTCTTGAAATTTCTCTCTCCAAATAGAAGCCAAGGAGAAAGAAGAGAGCCAGCAGAGCAGAGCTGAAACAACCTTCAAAAAGAAGAAAGAAAAATGGATTAGATAAATTTTGGAAGTTCATTTCGGTCATTTTATAAAAAAAAAAAAAAAGGAAAGATAAAGGAGTAAAGACTGAAACTCAGAAGAGGGCAAAACTCATCCATTTTCATTTCCTCATGCCCCACCCTCCATCAACCTCGATCCTTCTTGTATTTCAAAAATCTGAATATTTATCTTATCTTTCAGATTGTTTCTGGACCACTGAAGGGAAAATGACTTGAAAGCGACCAAGTGTTCCACACCCTACAGCAAGCAGTTCACTGGCGCAGTGTGCTTCACCTCGAAATCCCACTCGCGTTACCTTTGTATAGTTGCACAGTCTCATCTCGGGTAGTATTAACCCTGGCCCTTGAAAGTGATCTGCCGAGTGGCACCCTCCGGTCCCGGAGCCCAGCACCAGCCTCCGGCTCCCTAAGACAAGGACACGCACGGTGGCCGGGTCTGACGTTTCAGGGCAGCTCACTTCACCTCGGCAGTAGCCACGGCCCTGAGCCCCTTCTCCCCTCTGTGCCCCGTGAAGGCTCCGTCTGCGCGCGAGACCAGGCCGGACGGGCTGCAGAGCGCGCTAAACGGCACCAGAGCGGTGACAGATCTCTCACCGGGACCCAGATCGGGAGGTTCGGTACTCGCGGAGACTCCTGCTGGGCCTGGAGAACCGAGGCTCTAAGGGAAAGGGGGGAAAAAAGGAGTGGGACAGGGAAGGGAGGGAGAGGGAGAGGAGAAGAGAAAGAAGCGGGAAGGAAGAAAAGGAAGCGAGGAGGAGGAGGCTGCTGCGGCTGTGCTGTTGCCGCCGCCCTGGAGGAGGCGACCCCGAGCAGCCAGGGTGCGGGGTGCGGGGTCGGCAGCCCGGGCCCCACCTCCCCGCGTCCCCGCCCCGGGGGCCTCTGGGCTATGCCCCGGCTGCAGGGTCCAGGATCGGGGATCTTGGCAGCCCGGCCCCTGCCGCAGCCAGCCCGATGCCCAGCGGCGAGCGTGGCACTTGCAGCCGCCCAGAGCCTGCCCAGCCTCGGCCACACGGGGCTCCAGAGAATTTCCCCTCCGTCGCCACCGCCGCTGCCAAATTGAGACCAGCGCCTGCGGGACAGGCACCCAGCGGACCTTCTGGGGTCAACTCTGACTCTTGGGTGGAGATGGGAGGTCCCCATAAATGCCCTCCTTTCCTTTGTCACCGTGAAGTGGGGTCCCCGTTATTCCTCCGTGGAGAAGGCTCAGTGGGCTCGCCTTCACAAACCAGACAACAGCTGCATCCAGAGAACCCTTGCCAAAGTAGAAAGTGCGATAGACAAGTTTATAGAACTGAAGAAATGAATTCTATTCCCAGTTGCAATCGGATTCATTGATTAATCCCACAAAAAGTTATTGACACCTATTATGTGTAAATCACCTGCCCCTTGGGAGCTTCCATTCTTGTGAGCTAGGCTGTGAATCAGGGACAAGTCATTCAGCTTCTCTCTCTCTCTCTCTCTCTCTCTTTCAGCTGGAAAATAATGCTTGTCTCCCATATGTCAGGTATGAAATGTTAGAAGATAATGACATAATGAATAAGAACGCAAAAGTCTCTGAACACTGTAAAGAACTCTACAAACCTACCACATCAGAAGGCACTGAGTGCAATCTTAAGCATCTTTAGAGCTCAAAGTCCAACCAAAAACATGAACAATAAGCAGTGACAGTATCTGGTACTTTGTCTCTGGTCAGTTAGAAAACCTAGCCAGCAAAAAGTTAAATTCTTAAGAGTTTATTTTAAATTTCAGGTTATTAGATTTCTGTCCAGTCCACATACAAAGGGCAATCGCAGAACCCCTTGTAATTGTTTGGCTTTAGCCCTCTGAATTGAGATAGCATACTCTCCCTATTTATGAAAAATGACCTAAGCAGACAAGTGGGCAGTGAATTTTCCATAAGTAATATCACAAATTCACGGAGGGTCACCGAAGCTGGATAACATCAAGGAGTCCAGGGGAAAATTCAATGTGAGAATTTGGCTATATTAAATATAAGCCCAGTCATCTACTTTATCTCATACGAGATGGTGTTTTTGAAATTTCGTGAAGCAGTGAAGACTGCAAAAATACCCCTCAAACTAATTCATGATCAACTTTCAAGCTGACTGTTAAACAGCTATCTTGGAGTTATGGCCCATTAAGTCCCAGTGTAACAGAGGTTGAGACTACAGTGACCACTGGAACAACAGCCTCTGGAGAGTATTTTTGGCTACACGATGCCTACCATGTTGTAGGAGTCAGATAATATTAGGGTCAAATGTGACTCAGAGACTGAGGCTTCTACTGAAGTTTAATCCGTTTCAGAATTACAAGAAGTTTCTATGCTACCTTCTACCTACTCTATTTCTCTCCCAAATGTATACTTTTATCCCCATAAAAAAAAAAAAAACCAAAGAATTTGGAAAGTAGGGAATTCAGGTCAGTCGCCCCCAAGACTCCTGCAAAATCTACTGCAATAATTCCATAAGAATGGCAAACTAGTGTATTGCCAAGAGTATTATTTATGCACTTACTCATTCAACACTTACAATAACTTCATAAGGTAGATGTATGATAAGGGAGGTGGGTTTTCGGCCCAGACTAAATTCAGAGAATATGCTCAAAACCACTAGACCACATGGCCTCCCAGCAAAAACTAACTCAATGATAAGCCTGTGATTTTGATTTTATGTCAACTTGACTAGGCCATGGGTTATCCAGATATTTGGTTAAACATTATTCTGGTTGTGTCTATGAGGTTTCTTCTGAATGACATTAACTTTTGAGTTGGTAGACTGGCCCTCCCTAATGTAGGTGGGCTTCATCCTATACTTTGAAGGTCTGAATAGAACAAAAGGCTGAGTAAGGGAGAATTTGCTTTCTCTGCCTCTTCCAGGTGGGTTGTTGGTTTTCTGCTGCCTTCAGACCCAAACTTGGACTGGAATACTATCAGCTCTCCTGGTTCTCCAGCTTGTGGACTGCAGATCAGGAAATTCTCAGCCTCCATACCCATGTGCATCAATTCCTTCTTATTAATCTTTCTCTCTCTCTCTGTCTCTCTCTCTTTGAGAAATGGAACCAATGGGAACCACCCCATCGGAAGAATCCCGACTAATTCAGACCCATAGGCATACTGTCAGCCCAAAGCCTGCCTGTCAGCTCTACTGGAAATAAGGAGTCCCTGAATCATCTTCTAAGGTTGTGTGTGTGATAAAAATGCTGTAATATCTATTTTATTTTTTCCTCCAGATCCAGTTGCAGATCAAAGCAGAAGACAGACGATCCCAAGAGAGGCATGCGCTTCACTGTGTATACCAGGTTCAACCTGGATCAAGAATGTTTCTGAATGAAAGACAGGACAGAGTTAAAAGGTAAAATACAGATTCTTTCTGACAGACTAGAAGTCTTTTCTCAGTAGAAAGTTGGATATTCCACTCTGTTTTGGGTTTGGTTTTTTTTTAAGATTTTATTTTATTTATTTGACAGAGAGAAAGTGAGAGAGGGAACAGAGCAGGGGGAGCAGGAGAGAGAGAAGCAGACTCCCCACAGAGCAAGGAGCCCTGGGGGCAGGGCTCAATCCCAGGACTTTGGGATTAGGACCTGAGCCTAAAGGAGCGGCTTAACGGTTGAGCCACCCAGGTGCCCTGGCTATTCCACTTTGTTTTT
>LNAC01000199.1:1242423-1335853 GCA_002007465.1 Ailurus styani
GGCGCCTGGGTGGCTCAGTGGGTTAAAGCCGCTGCCTTCGGCTCAGGTCATGATCCCAGGGTCCTGGGATCGAGGCCCGCATCGGGCTCTCTGCTCAGCGGGGAGCCTGCTTCCTCCTCTCTCCTCTCTCTCTGCCTGCCTCTCTGCCGACTTGTAATCTCTGTCTCTGTGTCAAATAAATAAATAAAATCTTTAAAAAAAAAAAAAAAGTTAACAAATGGTATAAACATAAACAGTGTTCTATGATCCAAACATTTATTTATTAATAGTGTGACTAAACCAAGAGACTTGGTATGTATATGTATGTTGCTCATGTGCTGTTGCGTAGGATATTAGCACTAGACCATTTTATGTACAAAATACCATGGGCTTGATGAATATATTTCCTTATGTTACCATAAATTGTTTTTGTTTTCAGAAAAAAAAATCTGTAGTTTCGATGATAGTAAGTTTTAAATTCTAGGGTCTAAGGCTCTGTGATCTGAAAAGTTTACCTGATAGCAATCCTATCTAGGAAGAAATTATTTTTTTAAGTGCCTAAGTGATATAGTGATAACTTATCACTAAGTGATAGGACTTCACTTTGGGTATATTTAAACATAGAAATAACTTTAAAAAGTATTGGTAATTCCACCATTCAGAGAGAACAATCTTTCCATGTTTATAAGCTATTTAGTACTGGTGTTTAACATGTTAGATTAATAAATTTAACTTCTTGTATGTCACTTGAAAACTTTTCTCAGATTTTAGAAAGAGTGATCTTATGTTCCCAGTTCCCAGTAGAATTACTCATTTTTAAAGTTTGTTTTGCAGCATATTTTTAATCTAAGAGTTGACATATGTTAGTTTTTTCATACTTCTGATTTTGATATCTAGATTCTTAAACTCATTTATAAATTTTTTAAGATTTTTAAATATTAGAATTTTAAAAATCATCCATATTTTTTATCTTAAAGTGAATGGAAATAAAGTATCTTTTTATTAGGACTCTTTACATCTGTACTGAATCTTAGGACCAGTTTGAATGCTGGGTATGGTGGAAGTTGGTTCTTGTCAGTTTAAAACTGACTCAACAATCTATAGTACTTAGATTTTTTTCCTTTCTTTTTTCTAGCTGAGTTGGCTTTGTTCAGTCATCTTGTTCTTGAAATGGATTCTAGAAAGTAATTGCCAGTGTACAGCACTTGAATCTGACAAATAATCTACTTCAAATTTCATAGGAAAGGTTTATTTTATTGTTCCCATATAAACATTTCTTATTCTGATATTATTTTCTTACAATGAAACTTTAATCATTTTATCTTTTTATCATTTGTATTTGCATTGTAATAACACTACTGTGGATCTTCTAAGCAGACACCTTTTCATGATGTACTTTAATAACAATGTGGAATCTGCATTATTTTGGTCTAAGTTGTCGCTTTTTAAGTATTTTTTCCTGAAAATATACTGCATAGTCCCTTATTTGATGAGAAATTGTACCTTAGCATTTTGGACTAAATATTTGTGTCTTCCCCATTTTTATATGCAGAAACCCTAACCACCGATGTGATGTATTTGGAGATGGAACACTTGCGAGGTAAGGATAGATTAAGTCATGAAGGTGCAGCCTTGGTCAGAAAGGATTATTGCTCTCATAAGAAGAGACACCAGAGGGCTCTCCCCAGCCCCACCTCCACCACACTCAGACCTTATGAGGACACAGTGAGAAGTAAACATCTACATGCCAAGAAGGGAAACCAATAATACTGCCACCCTGATCTCAGATTTCTAGCCTCCAGAACAGTGAGAAAATAAATTTCTTTTCTTTAAACCACCCACTCTATGTATCATTTTGTTATAGCAGCCCAAGCAGACTAAGATGCCTAGTAAACTTCATATCATCTAACTTGCTACCATAGAGAAATTTTAACATCAAAGTGACCTCAGTTCTAAATAATAAAGAGCAAAAATAACATTAAAAGTAGAATTTGCCCCATGACTTTTAGAGTGCAGAATCTGAGTCCTTACTCTTATGGTTTTGTAATGTAATAATTATAAATATCTGTTTATTTTTGAACTTACTTTAAATGTGTGCTAATCATATTTTCTCATAGAAATCACAATGTGATTTCATAATTTTAGTGTTTTCCAGTGTTTAGTCTCCAAAGTCATCTCATCTTGGTAATATGTCTGGCTGTTCTAGGTAATCCCAATGTACATTTATAAGGGCAATAGAGCAAACGATATTAAGTTAAAGTACAAAAAGAGGCAAAATGAATCTAAATTAAGTCATACTAACCTTAGTAAGAAGATTATAGCATTCAGATAAGTTTTTCATGGTTTTCTGTCATACATTTAATTTGTTAGCACATTGTATTATCTCTGTTGGTATTACCAATAAATAATAAATTACATTTAATTTATTAGCACATAGTATTACCTTGCTATAACCTCTATGGAACAAACACCTTCAGCCAACAGCCCCCAATTCCTACCTTGTGAAAATCTTCCTCCTGTGGGAAGTATTTCAAGGACTACTAGCTTTATGAGGTTTCATCTGATCAGCTCAACAAATGGAAGCTCCAATGTCTGTGTTCTCCATAATAAATTCAATAGAACTCCTTTCACATTAATAGAAACTGTCTATGTATATTTTAACTAGATTGCAAACCTTTTGAGAACATTGAGCACAATCCTTTCTTATATACCTGTGAGAAGTAAAACATTGGATATTCAAAAAATATCTAGAGATCAAAAGAATTTAAACCAAGAATTATAAAAGAGGATCTAATAAAATTCCTCCTGTAACTCCTGTGGAGGAAAGAGATCTAACAACAGAATCCAAAATCTTTCTTTTATGATATTGATTTGAAAGCATTAAACATAGTTTCTCTTGGTGAAGAGAGGTGAATGCACCCACGTATTGTCTTCTAGGCACTGTCCCTGCCAAGAGGTTCCACACAACACAGTCTGAGAACTATTGTCTTACAGGAAGCAGGAAATGATAGGTGCAAAACTGTAGGTGGAAGTGATACCTAGGGAGGAAGAAGGAATATGCATTCATCTGAGACAAAAGTAAGAGAGGTGAGAACAGTCCATTCACAGAAGAACTTGAATAGATTGCTTCTAAGGGGTATTTATTTATGGTGGGATTTTAGGTATACCCATAGGTGGGGGAGATATTTTAGGACAGGGAGCGATTTTAGCAATATTACCTAGGATAATACTATGAAAGCGACTGCCTCATTTACCATGTAAAATGAGCTCTGAGGTACCCATTGGAAATCAGTCACATTATATAGTGTTTATAAGCATCCATTTGCTGTCTGAAAATATGAGTTTGAATTATTTAATATTGTATAACTGAACAATTTGCTCAAAGTCATCATCAAGTCTATCAAGTCTATATTTATAATAAAGCTTACCGCATGGAAAAGAGTAAAATTCAATGATTCCTGAGGAACAGTAAGTGTTCAAAAAATGCTGGTATTAACTACATGAAAAATTACTGCTGTGCCAGTAAAGAGATAACTTAGGTCATCTTCAACTAAAGAATTAAGGGTAGGCTCTCTCCAGAAAAATGAAGGTAGGAGAATCACACCATTGCAGGTAGAAATTAAAAATATGTATGTGTATCTATATGTAAGAGGCATGTATATATATAATTGGCATGTATATATAAATATAATATATACACAATACATAGATATCACACACACAGACACACACATATGTATGTACATATACACACACACAAGCACATGCTATATATGAAGATTCTGTTATATCTGTCAATAATTTAAATTTTGTTTATGAAATCATAACAACCACTTTGTTATGGTTTCATAAACAAAATTTAAGAGAAATATTCCCAAAAAAGTATTCAAGAGTTTTAAGAAACATTTTGGCAGCTGGGTAAAAGATACAGTTAGTTCTGATTGTATATTTCCCATTTCTGAACACGTGTTCAGATAAAAAATTCTTAAAAACTCTGATTGTGATTCTTTCATTTTGATGAGGTGAAGAGGAGGGGAAAGAAGGTAGAATATCAAAATATCAGTATTATTACCTACACTTGGAAAAAATGAAGTAAAGCCAAAATTGAATATTTCAAGTTTAAATATCAAGTAAATTTTATTCAAATATGAATAAAGAGATCTTGCTGGCAATTATTTTGATTCTTCAAATAAGATAATACAGTTGTGACAATAATTCTCCACTTACAGGGTCTCAACTGAGCTAATAAGGGACATGTTTCTACATATTACCTTGGGGAAATGGAACTATTTATAAAAAGACCTGTTTCTGATGGACAAGTGTGCGTGTGTAAGAATGGGGTGGGCTTCTATGAAACAAGGTGTGCTTTAACAACTAATTGGACTTCCTCTGTGATTTCTTTGAGATATCCACATTATAATTCAAGAACATTATTGATAGCCAACCTGTCTCCAGTCATATTTACCTTGAGAGAGGAATATCTGGGCCAGACAAATATCCTTACCTTAGGGGAAACAGCTAAGACAAAGGGTGCTTTCGTTTCTTCCTTGTCTACAGCACCCCTTAGAAACATGTTTCTCCCTTTAAATTTTGTGTTGAGATGCTCAGGACTACTGAACCAAGCTGTGATTGGAGAGGATTTGACAAAGAAGTGCTTATGTGTTATGCTTTTGTCCTTCAAAGCCAAACTTTCTATACCAGGAGCTTAAGAGTGCCAGAGGCCCAATTCTTGGTGCTGAGTAAATGGATTCTTGCCGTCTGTTAAGAATGCTTTAGTCCACAAAGTGGTGTTTATAGTATTCTTATCCCTGAGCATCAAAGCAATACCAACTCACGAGGATGCATTAAATAGAAACTGGAAAAAAGAGATTATCGTCTTGCTAACTTTTATAACTTAAGCATTCTTATACATTTATACCTGACTATACATTCTTTTAGAAACAATTTGAATTTCTGAAGTATTATGATTGAGACCAACTTATTTTCATTAAACTCATTTTAAGAAATGAACTATAAACCTAAAAGTAAAAAAGAGATTCTAATCCACTGTAGTCTCTCTCAGTTATATTAAAAGATTGAATTAGAGACAATGTTTTTTTTGTGTTTGTTTTTATTAACATATAATTAACATATTTGTTTCAGGGGTACAACTGTGTGATTCATCAGTCTTACACAACTCACAGCACTCACCACATCACATACCCCCCCCAATGTCCATCACCCAGCCACGCCATCCCACCCACCCCCCTCCCCTCCAGCAACCCCCGGTTTGTTTCCTGAGATTAAGAGTAGAGACAATGTTTTTTACATCATATCAAAGATATAACTATCAATTATTTGAGCATGGTATTACACTAATTAAATTTTTCCTGAATGGTTTAAGGGTGTAAACTTAGAACACATAGTAGATAAACCATAGTGATCCACTGCACGGCATAATGAATATAGACAACAATATTATACTATTATTATGTAAGGTGATAAATATTGCTAAAATGACAATCATATTACAATATCTAAATGTATCAAAGTAACATGCTGTACACCTAAAATTTACACAATGTTATATGTCAAATATATTCAATAAAAAATTCTTCCTACATGTTAGAGCAAAAGTACTATAAGTTTTAGATAGAGATAAATTTAAAGTAAGCATCAAAGATGAAAAGATAATTGTTTGAAATACTCCATTAAAAATTGTCACCATATTATTTTAAATCCCATCTCTGCTTTTGAAGAGATATTTTTCATTTACTTTTGCTCTTGAATATAAGTATTCTCCTTCAAGTCAGTAGTCTATTTGTTAGTCCGTTAGCTAGACTGTCTTAAAAGAATCAAGATGTTCTCACAGCCATCCTTTTGAGCTAATGGAAGAAGCAAGTGCTTCTTGTGCTTCCCCTCAAAAAGACACATATATTTGCTACAATTAGGAAAGTTTCCATTAAGTAACTAAGAATTTTTGAAGTGATTTTTGAAAGATGACTTCCAAATGTCATACACTTTATTTGGTTAACTTTATTAAAATTCTAATTAGTAGAAAACATTTGGTATATGGATTTGTTAACAACCCATTGGGTCATCCATATTTAAACAAATCAAGTCCATTTGCTTTGCACTAAAATTGGTTTCTCTCAACTAATTGCCTGCCAATTTAGGTAATGGCATTTCTCGTAGATGATGTCAAATCACTTCCTGACAGACAAATCGTTATCCTGTTTGTACAAATGCTCTAGATTTGTTGATAGTTTTAAACTCATGTTTTTGCCTTAATTAAGTGGTTCTTTTTGAAAGTTTCTTGAGAAGATACTTTTTTTATTTCTGCATTCATTTGGCCACTTAATAAGGCATTTACTTTAAATAAATGTATCTTGTATTAAATACATTTATACAAGATACTTTCTTATTAAAATAAATCTAATTTCTCCATCCCAAAACTTGGCACAAATAAGGTATACAGCCCCTAACTATAAGGAAATAAACAGCGTTCTGGTTCATAATGGTGCCTTGGAAGATTCTGAACTCACTTCTTCCACAGAACACACCAAATTACACCTGTTAATAGAATAATTCTTGTTGAAGGAGAACTGAGAGCTGACTGAACAGCTACTGAACAATTGAAGATAGAACAGAAAGAGAACAGGAAGAGAAACAGAAACAACAGTAACAAAGGAAAACCCCACCACCAACCCTGCAAATGGCATGGGAAGGGATAGTACTGAGGGACTGGGACCAGATTCCTCTTTCCTAGGGCACAGAAAAAAATGCCATGATTTAAAAGAACAATTAACATATAAAAGAGATAACACTGAAATTCTGCCAAGTTGTACAGAAGCTATGGGAAAGCTCTCTAGGTCAGAGGGATTGGAGAATGAAAGGTTTACTTTCCCACCCCAGCTTTGATGCCTGGAGTGAAGCAGGTTTCAGACACTATGGTGTGTGGGTCTGGTCATCTCAGTGGGCTTGTGCCTTCCCCAAACTCAGGGTCCACAAGCCCACACCAGCCCTAGATGTGCTGGGACATGGAAAAGGAACTGGGGTTCAAAAGGGCTGAAGAGCTATGGGAATATCTCCTCCCCTTCCACTTTAAAAGTCCAGATTAGAGCAGGGTCTAGAGGCCATAATTAGTGGACCCCCATGAACAATGGGCCAGATCATCACAGAAAGCTTATGACCTCAACAAATCCAAGATATGCAAGCCCATACCAGCTCTGATCTCACTGGGACAAAGAAAAAAAGTCATGTTTTAAAAGGGCCTAGAAACTGTGGGGATGTTCTCTCCCCCACCCCTTAAAAGCTCAGACCAGACCAGAGTTTGGAGCCATAAAGGGTGAGGTTGGACTCAATAATTAGAGGATCCCAACATTGTAAGGGGCTGGTCCTGATGACATAACTGGTGGGTCTAGTCATAACAAGGAGCTTTAGACCTCAGTGAGCCTAAGGTGCTCAAGCCCACACCAGCTGCCCTGAGGTGCTGTGGCACAGAAAACAAGCTGCAGGTTTGTGGTGGGTTTTTTTGTTTCCAATTATAACTTTCTAATTTAATTTTAATTTTTACTTTAAAAAAACTTGTGTTGTCTAGTTTTGTTTTTATTTTTTATTTATTTTATTTATTTTTTAGGATTTTATGTATTTATTTGACAGAGAGAGAGAGAGAGAGATAGAAAGAGAGGGAATACAAGCACGGGGAGTGTGAGAGGGAGAAGCAGGCTTTCTGCTGAGCAGGTAGTCCAATGTGGGGCTCAGTCCCAGGACCGTAGGATCATGACCTGAGCTGAAGGCAGACGCTTAACAACTGAGCCACTAAGGTACCCCTGTTTTTATTTTTTCTTTTCGGTTTTGTCCTTTTTTCCTTTGTTCTCTCTTTTTTTTCTTTTCTTCCTTTTATTCTTCTTAATTTTTTCCTTTCTTCTTATTTTTTACTACTTTCTTTTTTCTTTTATTGTAATTATTTTTTAATTCTTTCTGTAAAAAGCCACAGTTTAAAAGAGTAACTAGCATATACAGTTTAGCCAACCCACAACAGTCACCAAGCACACACAATCTACATAGGAGATACCATACACAAAACCACTCCTTCAAGTTTAGGAGAAGTAACTATTTTGCCTGATCCATAGATACAAACGCAGAACGTTAAGCAAAATGGAGGATAGAGGAATATGCTCCAAAAGAAAGAACAAGAAAAAATCCTCAGAAAAATAACTAAATGAAACAGAGATAAACAATTATGCTTGATAAAGAATTTAAATTAATGATCATAAAGATACCCACTGAGCTGGGGGAAAGTGTGGAAAAATCTACAAGACTTTTAATAAAGAGATAGAAAATATTAAAAAGAATCAATTAGAGCTGAAGAATACAATAAGTGAAATAAAAAACACACTAGAGGGAATCAAGTAGTTTGGAGGAGACAGAATAATGAATCAGCAATGTGGAAGACAGGGTAATGGAAAGCACACAAGCTGAACAGTAAAAGAGAAAAGAATTTTTAAAAATGAGAATAGATTAAGAGATTTTTTTTGGATAACATCAAGGGAACAAACATTTGCATTATAAGGGGTTGGTGAAGAGGGGGGAAGAAGGAGAAGAAGAAAAAGAAGAAGAAGAAGAAGAAGAAAAAGAAGAAGAAGAAGCAGAAGCAGTGGTGGCGGAGGAGGAAGAAGAAGAAGGAGGAGAAAGATATAGAAAACTTATTTGAATAAATAATAAATGAAAACTCTCCTAATCTCTGGAGAAAAATAAACATACAAGTCCAAGAAGCATAGAGTTCCAAACAAGATGAGACCAAGGGGGTCCACACCACAACACATAATAATCAACACGTCAAAGGTTAAAGATAAAGAAAGAATTTTAAAAGCAGAAAGAAACTTTTTGTTTCTTATAGGGAAAACCTATAAGGCTACTAACTGATTTTTCAGCAGAAACTTTGCAAGCCACAAGATAGTGGCATGATATATTCAAACTGCTATTAAAAAAAAAAAAAGCTACAACCAAGAATACTCTAGCCAGCAAGGTTATCATTCAGGTTTGAAGAAGAGATGAAGTGTTTCCCAGACAAACAAAATATAAGGACTTTATCACCACTAAACTAGCCTTACAAGAAATGTTAGAGGAATTTAAGTGGAAAAGAATGGCCATAGTTAGATAGAAGAAAAATATGAATAAAAGGTGTAAAATGTGACAACATGTACATAAAATGTGGAAAAAGAAATAAAAAGGGAAGAGAATGGGACGAAGAAAGAGGATTTCTTCTTTTTCTGTTTTTCTTTTTTAAATTTAGAATACATTTGAACCATCAAATTAATATCAACTGCTGTTTACTTAGAATGTTATATACGAACCTGATGGTGACCACAGATCCAAACCCTGTGACAGATACACAAAAAATAACGAGAAAGAGTGTCAAACAAAACACTATAAGTGCTCACTGATCACAAAGAAAAAGAGCAAGAGAAGAAGAAAGGAGCAAAAAGTAGAGCTACAAAACAACCAGAAAATAAATTTTAAAAATTCCAGTAAGTACATACCTATCAATGATTACTTGAAATGTAAATGGCCTAAATGCTCTAATAAAAAAAAAATAGAGCGATGGAATGAATAAAAATACAAGACCCATTTATATGCTGCCTATGAGAATCACCTCAGATCTAAAGAGGCGTAAAGACTGAGAATGAAGTGGGGTGCCTGGGTGGCTCAGTTGGTTAAGCTGCTGCCTTTGGCTCAGGGCAGGATCCCAGAGTCCTGGGATTGAGTCCCACATCGGGCTCACTGCTCAGCAGAGAGCCTGCTTCTCCCTCTCCCTCTGCCTGCTGCTCTGCCTACCTGTGCTCTCTCTCTCTCTCTGTCAAATAAATAAATAAAATCTTAAAAAAAAAGACTGAAAATGAAGAGATGGGAGAACACTCACCATGCAAATGAAGCAGAAAAAAAAAAAAAAGCCAGGGTAGCAATATCTATATCAGACAAAATAGGCTTTAAAACAAAAACTATAACAAGAGACAAAGAAAGGCATTATGTAGTGATAAAGGGGTTAATTCAATAACAGTAAAAATAATAATTATAAATATCTACTTACCTAACACTGGAGCACCTAAATACATAAAAAAAATATTAATGTACATAAAGAGAGAAATTGATGGTAATAGGATAATAGTAGAAGACTTTAAGATTCCACTTACTTCAATGGATAGGTCATCCAGACAGAAAATCAAAAAGAAACAATGCCTTTGAAAGATATTGGAACAGATGAACATAACAGATATGTACAGAACATTCCATTCAAAACCAACAGAATACACATTCTTTATGAGTATACTTGAAACATTCTCCAGAATAGATCACATATTAGGCTATAAAACAAACCTCAATACATTTAAGAAGATCAAAACCATACCAGGCATTTTTTCCAACCACAACAGTATGAAAGTAGAAATATATCACAAGAAAAAAGGCGGGGAAAGCACAAACACACGCAGACTAGACAACATGATACTAAACAACCAGTGGGTCAATGAAGCAATCAAAGAAAAAATTTAAAAAAAATACATGGAAAGAAATGAAAATGAAACCACAACAGTTCAAAATTTCTGAGACACAACAAAAGCAATTCTAAGAAGGAAGCAATACAGGCCTATCTCAAGAAACAAGAAAGAATTCAAATTAACAATCTAACCTTACAATTAAAGGAACTAGAAAAAGAACAAACAAAACCCAAGGTGAGAAGAAAGGAAATAATAAAGTTGAGAGCAGAAATAAATGATGTAGAGACAAAAAAGCTAACAAATAAAAAAAAATCAATGAAACCAAGAGCTGTTTCTTTGAAAAGATAAATAAAATGGACAGATTCTTAGACTCATCAAGACAAAAAAGAGAAATGACTCACATAAAATTGAAAAAGAGAGANATCAATGAAACCAAGAGCTGTTTCTTTGAAAAGATAAATAAAATGGATAGATTCTTAGACTCATCAAGACAAAAAAGAGAAATGACTCACATAAAATTGAAAAAGAGAGAAGAGAAATAACAATAGACACCAAAGAAATACAAAGGGTTATAAAACAATGTTATGAAAAAATTATATGCCAACAAACTAGACAACCTGGAAGAAATGGATGAAATCCTAGAAACATACAATCTTCTAAAACTAAACCAGGAAGAAATAGAATATCTGAATAAACTGAATACAAGTAATGAAATTGAACTTCTCAAACTCAATACCCAAAAACCAAATAATCAAGTCAAAAAATGGGCAGAAGACATGAACAGACACTTCTCCAAAGAAGACATAGAAATGGCTAGCAGACACATGAAAAAATGTTCAACGTCATTAGCCATCAGGGAAATTCAAATCAAAACCACACTGAGATACCACCTTACACCAATTAGAATGGCAAAAATTGACAAGCAAGAAACAACAAATATTGGAGAGATTGTGGAGAAAGGGGAACCCTCTTACATTTTTGGTGGGAATGAAAGTTGGTACAGTCACTTTGGAAAACAGTGTAGAGGTTCCTCAAAAAGTTAAAAACAGAACTACCCTATGACCCAGCAATTGTCCTACTGGGTATTTACCCCAAAGATAGTAGTGAAAAGAAGGACCATATGCACCCCAATGTTCATAGCAACAATGTCCACATAGCAAAACTGTGGAAGGAGCCAACATGCCTTTCAGCAGATGAATGCATAAAGAAGATGTGGCCCATATATACAATGGAATATTACTCAGCCATCAGAAAGGAAGAATATCCACAATTTGCACTGACATTGATAGAACAGGAGGAGATTATTCTAAGTGAAATAAGTCAAACAGAGAAAGACAATTATCATATGATTTCACTTATATATGGAACATAAGGAATAGCATGGAGGACATTAGGAGAAGGAAGGGAAAAATGAAGGGGGCATATCAGAGGGGAAGATGAATCATGAGAGACTATGGACTTTGGGAAACAAACTGAGGGTTTCAGAGGGGAGGAGGTTGGAGAATGGGTTAGCCTGGTGATGGGTATTATGGATGGCAAGGATTGCATGGAATACTGAATATACGCAAATGATGAATCATGGAACACTACATCAAAACTAATGATGTACTATATGGTGACTAACATAATGTGATAAAAACATAAAACTAAAAAAAAAAAGTAAGGAAATGGAATTGGTAATAAAAAAACTACCAAAAAATAAAAGTCCAGGACCAGATGGATTCACAGGTGAATGCTACCAGGCATTTAAAGAAGAGTTAATACTTACTTTCCTCAATAAATAGAAAAGGAGGGAAAGCTTCCAAACATGAGGCCAGCATTACCCTCATACCAAAACCAGATAGACAATAGAAAAGCAAATCTACAGGTCAATATCCCTGATGAACAGAGATGCAAAAAATTCTCAAAAAAATATTAGCAAACCTCATACCACAATACATTAAAAAGATCATTCCCCACAATCAGGTGGGATTTATTCTTGGAATGAATCATTCAAAAATTGTGATCACATCCTGATCACAAATCAATCAAACTCATACACCACATCAACAAAACAAACGATAAAAATCATATGATCACTTCGCTAAATGTAGAAAAATCATTTGGACAAGATTCAACATCCATTCATGATAAAAACTCTCAAAAAAATAGGTGTAAAGGGAACATACCTCAACATAGTAGAGGCCACCATGAAAAACCCACAGCTAACATAATCCTTAAGGGTGAAAAACTGAGAGCTTTCTCTTTAAGGTCAGAAACAAGACAAGAATATCCACTCTCACCAGTTTCATTCAACATAGTACTCAAAGTCCTAGCCACAGCAATCAGACAAGAGAAAGGTATAAGAGTTGTCCATACTGGTAATGAAGAAGTTGAACTCTTTTTGTGGATGTACAGTATCATACATAGAAAAATCCTAAAACCTTTGCCAAAAAACTACTAGAAATAATAAACAAATTCAGCAAAGTGGCAGGAAACTAATACCCAGAAACCAATAGCATTTCTATCCACTAACAACAAAGTCTCAGAAAGGGAAATTTTTAAAAACAACATCATTTACAATTGCACCAAAAGAACTCTACTCTTGATTCAAAAAATGTCTTTATAAGAGTCAGATCCACCTTAAAGTTAACATATTTTGTATCAAATTACTTATGAGGAGAAGCATGTTAGAAATGTGTGTAAAGTCATGAAGTTTTTGTTTCATTTTTAGTAGAAAGGAAGCAGAGCATAGTGGTTAAGAATGTGGGCTGAGAAGTCAGACAGGCCAGAATCCTCAATGTTATTCTGGTATTTTGACAAGTAACTAATTCCTCGGTGCTCAGTTTCATCTGTAAAATGGAGGTATTGCCAACACCTGAAGTTGGCCATGAGGATGCAATAACATTGAATATGGGCATATGACTACCATGATTCCATAGGAAGAATCTCATAAATGACATATTGGGGGTGCCTGGATGGCTCAGTCATTAAGCTTCTGCCTTTGGCTCAGGTCATGATCCCAGGGTCCCGGGATTGAGCCCCACATTAGGTTCCCCACTTGGGGGGAAGCCTGCTTTCTCCCTCTACCACTCTCCCTGCTTGTGTTCTCTCTCTTGCTATGTCTCTGTCAAATAAATAAAAATCTTTAAAAAAAATTTAAAAAAAATGACAGATTTGTCTTTCTCATATACTTGTGTGATGGCATAGGACACTAACACAAGTATGGCCCTTGTGTCTTACTTTTTCCTCCAAGAAAAACTTATGCCTTACTTAATAAGCTATTTGTGATAATAGATCAGGAGCAGAAGAGGAAAGTCAGTTCAGAGAGACACAGAAGTCAAAGTATTAGGACTGAGGGGTTTAGAGACATATGGATATTATTAGAGCAGAGAATGTTAAGACTGGTGGGAAAGAAAGTGGGTAAGAGAGGAAAAAGCAGGGAAGCTTTAGGATGCTCTATTTGGGTTTAGGTATGGCCTTCATAGAATTGAGGAGATTGGAGTTAACTTCTTTAATAATTTTATAATTAGTTATTGTGGTATTTTTAAGAAACCAAAGCACAAGTGTACACTCTATAATAAACACCCTTTTAATTTTTCTCTTCTTTCCATTAGTGATGATATATATAGTAGTGAAGATTCACCCATATTCCTTATTGAATTCCTTTTTACACTGTAGTTAATTGTTATATTTTTCTCAAGTTGGAGCATTAGAAATTTCCCAAAGTGTTTCTATTAGATAGTATATAATTTACTAAAAACATGATGTACAAACTTGACCATATTTTCAAGGCTTAACTGATTATAGGTGCTGAAAATATTCCCAAATTATTGAGTTCACAAAGATCACTGAAGATCAAGACTATGCATTGTATCAGCAGCCTCTCTATTTTATTCAATGTTTCTTATACACTTAATATGATTGTAAGTTTTTGTAGCATTTGTCCACATTTGAGTACTATCTATGACTGTGATAGTAAAGGCTTTTTCATAACTTGAACCTCTATTCTCATGTTCATTAGTTTTTACTCCAAGTAAGATATCCTGACTTTTCCTTCCTGCCCCTGCCTTGTGTGTGTGTTTCTATGTCCTTAGGTATAAATCTAGGTTATTTCAAAATCACAAAATATTGACCCCAAACATTAGAAAAACTGTGAGAGGGTTTTGTGTGGAATTAAGTATACCATTGATTTAAGGGAGCAATGTAGTGACCTAACACTCTTTTGTACAATCCCAAGGAATTAAAGAAGCATATACATTGTTCTAAAAACAATAATGGAATAATATTTATTCAAATAATACCAAGAATAAATTATTCACAAATGCTGTGGTGGTTTCAAATTTGTTTTCTTTTGCAATATTTTTTTGACATTTCACAACACTCAAATAGCAAAGTACGCTGAGATGAATCCTTTCTTCATTCTATTGTCTTTGAGAGCAAGCAATATCATATTTTAGCTGCAGAGAACTCTGGCATCTGTCACATAAAGCAATAGAAAAAGAGCAGTAGAAAAAAGAGAGAGAAAAAGAGAAAAAAGAGTGTCAGCTCTCAGAAATTTGTTAAATGCTATCATATACATCACTTAAAATTCAAAACATCATATGAGATGCTTATTACTTACATTTTAAAGGAAAAAATAGTCCCAGTGAATTAAGGTGGTTTGTTCAAGTTCACACATCTGATAAAAATCAGAGTTTGTGCTTACCTAATTTTAAAGTACTTGCTATCTACACTATATTATAGAGTCTGGAGATGTTGTATGTCATGATAAATATTGATTGAAATCTTAGCTAGATTTGGATGCATGTTTGTTTTAAGTTTGTAATATCTGGGTAAAAATAACAGACTGAGTAATTATGCTTTTCTTGTAGACTACCCTAGATTATTAACTTATTAATATTAATAAAATATATTTTTAAAGTTTGCAACTAAATGAAAAGAAAAAGGGCTATCAGTGGTAGATAATAAACTTGGGCAATACTAAAAGTTGAAAAGTAAACTGATTTGGATTAAGTAAAGATATTACACACCAAACAAAAGTAGCACTTTAAACCAGGAACAACTCTGTAATATTCACATTCCAATGTTCCTTGTAATTGGAAGGGGAGAGAAGCACTATAGCACTTATTAAGAAATGTTGACTAAACAGTAACTATTATATGTATTCGTCAGTAACTAGAGAACTGAATGTTAATACTTTAGTGGAAGAAACAGGCTCATGTTCCAGGTGGCTGATAAAACCTCAGAAATGAAGAGAGACCTCCCTGAAGGAAAACAGCTATAATTGGCAAATTGTGCCTAACAGCATACTTTCTGGTCTTCTTTCCATCAACCACTAATCATTAGAGTCTAGCCTTAGTAAACCCAAACAGTATCCATAGCCTGGCAAATAAAAATTCCAAAGACGAAAATGGACATAAAGAACCACTGGATATTTGAGGAAAACCAATACCCAGTGAAAGTAATAAACTAAACAAACTAAATAAGAATGTAGAGAAAGATTTCAAAAAAGCATAATTTATATCTTCATAAAGATACTTTAGAAGATGGTATCTATTAAGAAGAACAGGATATCATGAAAATCTGAATTTATATATCATATATACAGAAATATTTGAAAAATTGATTAAATAGTAAAACATACACTCCTCAAGTGTGAATAAAAGAGCTGAAAGAAGCAACAGAATGAAGAATCCTGTAAGAATATGGTACAAAGTGTAAAAGGAAAAAATAGGAGCTATTGAGGTAAAATGAAGAAGTTGCAATAGATATCTGATTAGAAGTGAAAGATAGAAGATGGGATCAGGAAGGAGACAAACCATAAGAGACTCTTAAACTCGTGAAACAAACTGAGGGTTACTGGAGGGTGGGAGGGTAGGGCTAGGGTGGCTGGGTAATGGACATTGGAGAGGGTTTGTGCTATGGTGAGTGCTGTGAAATGTGTAAGCCTGAAGATTCACAGACCTGTACCACTGGGGGGGAAAGAAAAAGTGAAAGTGAATAAAGGGAAATGTTTGGGCACCTGGGTGGCTCAGTCAGTTAAGTGTCTGCCTCTGGTTCAGGTCATGATCTTGGGGTCCTGGGATCAAGCCTCCTATCAGGCATCCTGCTCAGCCAGAAGTCTGCTTCCCCCTGTCCTTCTGCCTCTCTCCCGCACTCCTTGCTTGTGTTCTCTGCTCTCTCTCTCTAAAATAAAAGAATAAAATACTTTTTTAAAAGAGAGAATAAAGGAAACTGTAGAAGAAACTTTGTCAAGGAGAAGGTCCTCAAGTTGAAAGAAATTACTTGGGGCTTAGAAAGATATATTTAAAAGACTAAAAACATACTGAAATTTTGGAAAATCAAGGATAAACAGAAAGTTGTAAGTCCTTCTAAATGTAAAAGAAAATGAGAAAAAAAGACTGACACAGACTGATTTAGAATTCTATTGACACTGGGTTTCTTATCACCAGCTTTGGATCTAGGTAGACAGTGGAGCAATGTTTTTAGAATCCTGGGGAAATGTGATTTGCTATAATAATTGTATACAGTCAAACTAGAATTTTAGTGAGGGGACAAACTCTCACACGTTTCTGGATACTAAACATTTATCAACAATGGTTATGTATTATTTGTGGGGCAAATATAGGGACTGATTTCCTGTGATGGTAGAAAGTTTGTATACACATATACATTAAAATTTAATGTTGGAAGTATATAGGAAGACCGTAAGAGTGGCAGTTTTTCAGTCTCCCTAAATTTTCTCACAAAATAGCAGACAAAACCTAAAAACATAAACTTCACAGACAAGTGAACTTTAAATGACAAGTTAGCTCCCTAAATGCAAAAGCACAAGTGGGTGTGATAAACATGGACATGGACAGTTACAGACCTCCATGGTGTTAATATCTGCACAGGAAAAAGCAGAAGAAAAGCAGTAGAGAGCCTAATGAACTGGAAAACAGTAGAACACAAAAAAATAGTTAATAGATACCCACTGGAAAGAATACCAAGCCAATCTGGGAACAGCTGTTGAAATCAAAAGTGTTCTGCCCACTCTGATTTTAGGTGCAGGAAGGAGCTTGCATTTACTGTAAAGGAATTGGAGCAGTGAGGGTCTTATGAACTCTCTAAATGGACCATCCAGGATTCCATTCATCTGCCAGTCTTACAATGAGGAGAAACTGCTGGAAGTGAAAGAAAAATTTCACAAGACAGAGATGATAGAGACAAAGGAAAGAGGTTGTTTAGATAAAGCTGATGGTGAGGAACTGTGTCAACAAATTTCAGAGAACAAGCTGCTGTGTGTGTGCATATGTGTGTGTGCACACATTGTAACACCACACAAGTCACAAAAGATGACCTTTCTGAAATTAGCTCTTTTAAACTTCAACCATAACTTCCTCCTCCCAATAGCTCAAGACAAATTTTATGTGAAAAATAGAAAATGTCAAATATTAAACAACATATTTACTTTAAAATAAAGATAAGGAAGTCTAAGAAAATGTGCCAGAAAAGTAAAACATGCCAGAAAAAATCAGCCACAGACCAAAACTATAATCAACTTTTTTTGGATACAAAATAAGAAATATAAGAATATGACCCAATACATAAAATGACAGTATCAATCAGATTTAGAAACTCAGAAATGAGAGGACAAAGCTGAGTAAAGAATTAGAAATACAAGTAAAATATTTCAGAGATTCAAAAGTAAACTTGAAGAAATAAATTCAACAGACAATATCTTAAAAGAAATTGAAGACATGAAAGATAAATAGCTTAAAAAATTTTTAAGTGAAAAGATAAAAGACATCAAGAGAAAATAACAATATATGGATAATAGGAGTCCTTAGAGAAGAAACCAAAGTAAAGGAACAGAACAAGTACTCAAAACTATAATTAAGAAACCCTTACTGGAATAAAAAAGAAGAATTTATAGTTACAGATATCTCAACATTTGAGTTTGTAAATAAAACAAGTAAAATCCCTACCATACTACCTTGTAGATCTTTAGTCAACAATTTTCCTGTGGCTAAACAGAATGGGAGGAGACTGCTTATTTAGAAAAACCTTCCATTTCAGTTTAGTGGGAATGAATTTCTAGTCTGTTTTACTCAGACAAAATTACCTTATTACATCAAATTCAATGACACTCACTAAAATCGACAGCTCTCTGGAGTACCATAGTCATTTCACCTTGCTAAACCTAAGGACTCTAACCTGTGAAGGGAAGATGAGAGCAGATAGGAGTGATTTGCGTATAGGTGAGAACCATGCTCTTGTGAAATCCTTAGAAATTTTTCTGAATGTCAGTGGGATGGTAGGTAGAAAAATACTTTGATGAAGAAATTGTTACTACACTCCACAAAGTTCTGCTTTACTAATCCCATCCACTTTTATTGGTAAGGTTTATCCAAGAGCTACTATCCGATATTTGCTCACCAAGTCCCTGTGGACTTGAGCGTCAGGGCTGTTGGTGAAAGTGAGGCGTCATCGGAGCAAGCCAAGGAAAAGCACAGCAACACATCTCTGGCTTTGGCAAATTAGCTTCCCAGTTGTTCATTCGGAAAATGACCCTTATGGAAGCAGAAATATATACTGCTGAAATTTAATCCAAATGCAAGTTCAGTAAAGTCAAATCTTCAAGTATTTAAAAACAAACAAAAGCCATTTTGTTGTTCCATGGCCCTGGGCCGGAGTAAATCACACTATTAGCAAAGTAGTTCAGCAAAAGCCATTGTCTTCCATTCTGAAACATTTGTATAAGAAAGCTGAGGTACTGCAAGACTTTCTGCAAACAGAATATTCAGTGTGTATATTTTTGGCAAGGAAAATAATCTCTGTTGAACTTTAGCTTCAAATGAATATTTTGAAAACCAATACTGGGAAAATGACTGAATCCATTAATATAAATATATTTCTAAATGAAATAACTTTGCCTGTGCTAAGTAAATACTTAAACTATAAAATATCAAATGATTTGCTTTTGCTTTGGTGGGCAAGTGAAGTGACATTTTTATGGAAAGCACATCCTTCCTTTTGTTTATATGAAAAATGATAACCCCATTTGACACCTTAAAACTGGAAAAATCGTGGGTCTTTGTAGTCAGACAGACGACTGCACTTAATGTTGGGTTCTTCAATGACCAAAATGTGGAAAATAATGCACCCCATCTTTCAAGGTAGTCTTGATAATTAAAATAGGTAATGTCAATCACCTTCAAAGTAGTGAGCATTTAAAAAAATCTAGAAACAGAGTCTTTAGAGTAATCCTACTCTCCACTATTTCATTTTAATAGCTGATTTTCTGGATATTGTCTGTATAAAACTTAATCCTTGTTTGGGAAATTCTTTAAATAAAAAAAGTAAACATTATCTTCATGTCAAGTAACATCTCAGAAAATTTCCTGGCTGCCCACTGGCTCAGGCTTCTGTTCCCACCATTTCACAAAAATTGACCTCAAAGACACCACCAGTGACTTTTGGTATGCATCTTCTTTTTCTTGGAATATGTCCTTTCTTAGTGTCTATAATTCTGCTTTCTCCTTGTCCTTTGCCGAACTTTCTTTTTAGGTTTCTCCCCAGCATCTTGCATATTGCCCTTCTCACTAAAATGTTGATGTTCTTTAGCGTTATGATAACATGATTTTTCTGTATCATTTTACACATGGTTTAGGAATATTTTTGTACTTTCATGATTTCAGTTACCTTCTATAGAGTGATGACTCTGTAATCATTCTTTGCAGTGCAAATTGTAGAATTAATGTCCTACTGGACATAACTCCCTGAGGCTCTGTAAGTGTTCCAAGCTCACAAGTACTAAACAAGGAGATCATCTCCCTTCCCTAGTCCTCCAGTGCCCTTACTAATACTGTTTTCTGTAAAATTCTAGTTGCTTCACAGGGCAACTTCTCACAGTCATCATCAGAAAGAATTCAAAAACATTTTTTGCCTTGGTATATCACCAACCATGAAGAGAGAGTGGTATCCTGGGAGTAAAGTAGGAACTGTTTCAGGAGAAACATCTAGAAAGACAGGCACCCCCTGCTTTCCTTGGAAGCACTACCTATCCACCCAATCCTCGGCTTCCACCTCCCACTGGCTCTGCCTACAATCCCAAATTAGCCAATTTTCAAATTCTTACATATTCTATAACTACATTTGCAATATATTTGTGACTCCACTTCCACTAGTGAGAATGTATGTTCTTAGAGTAAAATAGGTATTCAGATATATATCTGATATGTGTACTTGCAGAAATCTAACACACAATCTAGCTGTGTTCATAATGTGTTTATTTACATTTACAACTGAATACTCTTTCCTGGTGCAACATGCTGCCTTATATTTGAAGGAACTTATGAACTATATGACTATGTCATAATGAATTAACTTAGGTACATAATAAATTAGCATGAATACAAGCAAATTAAACTTTCATTCCTGCAATGGTCCACTATTTCTTAGAACAACTTTCTGTCCTTGTATCTCAGTCCACTTACTCTCACTTTTCCACAAAAGGAGGTGCCCCTGAGTACTGTTTTAGAGTTATTGTCTAATAATTGCCTAATTGTTCATATCCATGATAATTAGAATCTCTTAATTCTTAAGGATACATTCTCTTCCCTGAGACCTTCCTTCTTGTATATTGGTTTATATATGAATTTTATTTTTCAAAGTCTTTACTAAAGTTTTAAATGTAGTTGTCTTTGTAAATGGTGTTTCTCTTGTCCAGAAATTTATTTTCCAATTCATTTGGGGAAGAAGTTGTGACAGAAAAGGCAGATTGCCTACTTAATATTTATATATGAAAAACAGAGACATTGATAGTGTAGTCCAGCTAAATACCCATTAGGTTATTCCACATTAAGTATAATAAATGCTGGCAACTTGGCTTTCTAACAAATAATTATGTGGGGAGTGTACATGTATTTTAAGGCTCAAATAGAATGGGGACCTAAATAAAAACAAAGTATACAAGTTTGAAGTTAAATTCCGGATTTACCACAAGTTATATATTTAGCAATAAACAACTTCTTTTTCTTCCTGAGGCCCCCCTGAGTAGAGCTAGAAGATCTTTCTTTTTCTAATTTAGATTCAATTAGTCAACATATAGTACATCATTAGTTTCTGATGCAGTGCTCAGTGATTTATCAGTTGTGCACAACACCCAGTGGTCACCACAGCACATACCCCTCTCAAAGCCCACCACCAAGTCACCCCATGTCTGTACATGCCTCCCCTTCCCCAACTCCCAGCCTGTTTCCCAGAGTCAAGAGTCTCTCATGGTTTGTCTCCCTCTCTGATTTCTTCCCATTCAGTTTTCTCTCCCTTCCCCTATAATCCTCTGCATTATTTCTTATATTCCATATATGAGTGAAACCATATGATAATTGTCTTTCTCTGATTGACTTATTTCACATAGCATAATACCCTCCAGTTCCATCCACATCGATGTAAATGGTAGGTTTCCATCCTTTCTGATGGCTGAGTAATATTTGATTGTATACATGAACCACATCTTCTTTATCCATTCAACTGTTGAAGGGCATCTTGACTCCTTTCACAGTTTGGTTATTGTAGACATCGCTGCTATGAGCAGTGGGGTGCATGTGCCCCTTCTTTTCACTACATCTGTATCTTTGGGGTAAATACCCAGTAGTTCAATTGCTGGGTCATAGTATAGCTCTATTTTTAACTTCTTGAGGAAGCTCCATACTGTTTTTCAGAGTGGATGTACCAACTTGCATTCTCACCAACAGTATAAGAGGGTTCCCCTTTCTCCACATTCTCGCCAACATCTGTCGTTTCCTGTCTTGTTAATTTTAGCCATTCTAACTGGTGTAATGTGGTATCTTATTGTTGTTTTGATTTGTATTTCCCTGATGACAAGAGATATGGAGCATTTTTTTCATGTGTCTGTTGGCCATTTGTATGTTTTCTTCGGAGAAGTATCTGTTCATGTCTTCTGCTCATTTCTTGATTGGATTATTTGTTTTTCTGGGTGTTGAGTTTGACAAATTCTTTATAGATTTTGGATACCAGCCCTTTATCTGATATGTCATTTGCAAATATCTTCTCTCATTCCATAGGTTGCCTTCTAGTTTTGTTGACTGTTTCCTTTTCTGTGCAGAAGCTTTTTATCTTGATGAAGTCCCAATAGTTCATTTTTGCTTTTATTTTCCTTGCCTTTAGAGATGTGTCTAATAAGAATTTCTGTGTCCAAGGTCAAAGAGGTTAATGCTTATGCTCTCTGCTAAGATTTTGATGGATTCCTGTCTCACATTTAGGTCTTTCGTCCGTTTTGAGTTTATCTTTGTGTGTTGTGTAAGGGAATGGTCCAGTTTCATTCTTCTGCATGTGGCTGTCCAATTTTCCCAACACCATTTATTGAAGGGACTGTCTTTTTTTCCATTGGATTTCTTTCCTGCCTTGTTGAAGATTAATTGACCGTAGAGTTGAGGGTCCATTTCTGGGCTCTCTATTCTGTGGAACTAGAAAATCTTAAAAGATATATCGCTTCAAATTTTCTGTGATTTGTTATACTATTAACACATATTTTTTATTTCTGAATTTTAAAAGTAATAGTATAGAGTAGTTTTAAAGTCTTGAAATGTATGCTTTTTCTAGGATAGGAATTTGATATAACAAAAAAGTCTCTTTTTTTTCAAATATTGGGGGAACCCTACATTTATGTGTGCTTATATTGTGTGCAATAAAAAGTACTGTGTTGACAATCTATAAGAATTGAGTGAATTTTTTAAATTTCCACCCAGGTTTTCTGAAAGAAACAAAAAAACATTCATTTCATTGTGACTACAGTTAATTGCCTTTAATACTAAAACAGTGTCAGGAAACATTATGGATATATTTTTTAGAATCTATCTTTTCAAAGCCCAAAGATGAAATATGAAGCTATTTTATGATACCATAGCACACACAATGCAAGATTAAATTCAGTCATTGACCATTGTTCCTACATTCTAGTAGAAAAAGCTTCCATTCCAAAGGCATAGCTTTTCTATAAGAAGCAAAGAAATCTTGCAGATTCCAGGAACATCTTTAAAATAATTTATCAACTGCATAAAACAAAAGAATGATAGAGTGGCTATGGAATGTGTTTGTGATTTTTTATCCTCTAGAGAATTTGTTAATATTGTGCTTTTTATTAGTTATTTCACAGTGCAAACAGCAGATGGAAAATAGACTTCTGATTTAGTGGAGTATTTCAGAGTGTGTGCTCTAAAAGTCAAATCCTACTGTGAAATATTTGGAGGCCAGCCATACATTCTGTGACTGGGACTTAGGAATATGAATTTCCTTAGGCAATTCCTGGAGCAGATTTAAGGAATGGAATGAATGAATGGAACTCAGTAGCACAGAGGATTCAGTGACTATTGTTGCATGAAGAGAAGGGGGAAAGTAACTAGATTACTAAGAAGAAAGTAGACTTTTAATTTGCTTTCTTCCCTTAAAATGGGCAAAGAATCATCCAGAGCATTTAATGAATCTTATTCTTCTTAATTCCATGAAGATATCTCATCTGACTGAGTATTTGAAAGAGTATTTGAAAATACCTTTTAAACAAATGGTTAGCCTCGGCCTGCAACACTATATAGGTGCTGATTGAGATAGGAAGCCTCTCGAGAAACGTGTTCTGAAATATCACAGAACTAGTGGCCCCAGAAGCAGCTTGTATCATCCCGTAACATCAGTGTTAGAGACCCTGGGTTGGAAACAGAATGAAACTTTGAGGCTTCAGGGATTTTAACCCAGGATCAGCGATTTTAAACCAGAATTCATGAGAAAATCCTTGTAGCAAAATTCATCCATGCATTTAATATTGATAACAACAATAAAAATCAATGATTGATGCTCCTTTTCTATATCATTTTAATTTTTCTGTAGTACTTTACATGTAAACAAAGTAGACTCAGTCAGATCATTTTTTTTTTTTCAGCCATGATGTAAACTTGAGAAAACTTGCCTTATGACAGTCAGGTGGTTGGAGTTTTTCTTAATCAAAGCTAGAAGGCTCCAGATACAAGAATCAATGCCTGAGCTCCCCATGGAAAGTCCTTGGAATTTATCAGTCTCATCCTTATATCTAGAAAAAGCTGGACAGACTGAAAATCAGTAACTGTGGGCTTATTAGAGAATNTTGTGGGCTTATTAGAGAATGGAGATGAAGGGCAAACCATGACACCAAAATCTGGAGAGATGGGCACATTCAGAGAGACCGAGGCATGCTGGTCAGGAGCGAAGCTGCGGGCACCGTCAACTGGCAGGAACTCTTCCATGACACTGTTCTCATCAAATTCACGGAATTGTTTGGTAGGCAGTATTATTATCACCATCTCATAGAGGAGGAAACTGAGTCTCAGAGATGTTAAATAATTTGCTCAAGGTCATAACTTTAAGATACGTGTTCCCTCTAGCCTAATTCTAGTGCTGTGCTGGTAGCTGGTTAACAACTGACTCGGGGCGGGGGGGCGCTGATTTGTGACAATTGTCCATTTTCTTGGTGTGAAAATGTCCAACATGGCTTATTTCAGACTACCGATGTGCTGTCACTGAAGGCGTGCCGTTTATCCAGGATTAATTGAAGGCTCTTGTGTGTACCCCTGGGAAAGTGGGGCTCAACTATAGCAGGGCATTTATTTCAGGACTTTAAAATGGTGAAGTTAATTTTTATAATATTGTCATATTGGAAGAAAGGCACAATATGAATTAGTAGGTTTTTATGTTCTTTTGAAATTTTTAAAGACCAATAGCAGTAGGAAGTTCATGAAGATACGCTTTAATGAGCAGCTTAGAAAGGGGTCTTGCAGAATTGCTGAAGGAGCTGGACTCAGAATTCTGACTGTGCTAAGGCAGTAGAGGCAGGTGTTCCAAATATGAACTCTGCTAAGAGATTGCCAGGGGAAATGCCAGCTCTGCCACTTGGTAGCTGTGAGAATTCAACACGTAGTTCTTCCTTCTGCCTTAGGCCTTGAGGTTGAAGGCATGCAGACCAGAGTGACTCATGACTGTCTGGTGCATACTAATTTCTTAGAGTCCTGGTCCACCTGGTTTCTGGATACTAACATATGTAACATGGTTAAAGTCCAATGTATTCCACAGGCAGGTAATCTAAGATCAAATTAAATAATAATGTAATATCTTACATTTGGGTAGGAGTTATTTACAAAGCTAGAGCCTGCATATTTCTATTGTTCACTAAGTAATCTTTTGAAGTAAGCAGGTTGTGTATGGACTGATGTTATAGGTGAGGGAAAAACATTTCAGAGGTTAGAAATATTCTAACTGAGACTTAAAACCACACATCCCAATTCTCAGCTCACTGTATTTTCTAGTGGCAACTGAAGCTAAATCTAAAGAGAAAAAGCCTTCTCAAGCAAATAATTGTCTCCTCAGATTATCCTATATAGGTGTTATTTTCCCTTTGAGGAAGAACAGCTCTTTCCAAATGTGAAAGACTCAAGCCATTTACTGAACAGAAATTTCATACCATAAACAAGCTGATTTTTTTCTAGAGAAAAAAATCAACTCTTGAAAAAGCCCACTCACATTTTTTTTTAATTAGCAGAACACTAGAGCAACATAAATAGTAACATGTTCGCCAACTTAGTTTAATTTGAGTTAGTATTAAATCAGCTGCTAGGACGTATGTCATGGGGCAGAGTAGGAAGTGATTAATTGCTGACCGAGAGGCATCGATTGTCAGTTTGTTAAGAGTTCAGATAGGAAGAAGGGGGCTTCAGGCTGTGGTGGGGAGGGAAGTCTTTATCTCAGGTACCCAGGACAGCTGGATGTGAGCCAGCCTGGCAGTGTGCTCCAGTGGGAGAAAACAGACAGAATTACCACAGAGACTGGTTTCACTGAACTTCCATCCTCTAAATATGAGGGGTACAGTTGGGAGCATTTTCCAATTTTTGTACAAGTGGAAAGAAAGTACCAATGTCATTGCAAGATATTTTTTGAGTAGTCCAAGAAGCAATTGAATGTAATTCAGCTCAGATTAATGAAAACTCATTAATCTAGAGATGAAAAAATTTAGGAACCCAATATTTAATGTTAAAATTAATATATTTTGATATCAGGCTCACTAAAAGGTTAAATGTACTTAGCTAATTAAAAACAATGGTTTAGTCTTTAAGCATTCAGTGAGTGGCATATTACCAGGAGAGTCAGTGAAACTTCACAACAGTGGTTCACAACCTTCTGTGGGTCTGCTTGAGAGATGTAAGTTCTCTCTCTAGAAAAAGCATTCTAAGAGTATGCATATGCAAATTTCATTCAGTTTTGAGTTTTATTATTTCCCTGCATTCCACACAAGTATTCAAGTTAAGAATCCCTGCTTTACATGATGATTTATAATATTTTAGTATTAGATTTTGAGCTAATTGTCTATCATTACAAATTACTTACTGACTCTTGTCACTGATTCTAAGTCTTGTCACACAAGAATGGGAGTATTTGTGGTGCTGGACGTGATGATTAGTTTCTTATTGGATAGGACCTTATTGCATCAGACTGATTTTCAGTCATCATTTAAATTTTAGTAACTATTAAGGAATATGCTCTCCAATAGGCAAGAAATTCTTTTGTATTTTCACTGTTGATATGAGTACAGTGCTTTTACCCAGGTATAATGCTTAAAGGATCTTCATGGCTTTAGTGCCGGTCAGTGTCAAATGGAATCTGTAAATTTTCTTTTTTTTGTCACAGAGAGAGAGACAGAGCACGCACACATAAGCAGGGGGAGCAGCAGGCAGAGGGAGAAGTGGCAGAAGGGAGAAGCAGGATCCCCACTGAGCAAGGAGCCTGATGCAGGACTCAGTCCCAGGACTCTGGGATCATGATCTCAGTCAAAGGCAGATGCTTAACCAAATGAGCCACCCAAGTGTCCTGGAGTCTATAAATTGTTAAGGATAACTCTACTGGGCATATATTCTGGAGGGGGCTGATTCTCTGTTATCTGATTTGTTTTCTCCTTTCTAGTCCCCTTTCTGCCTGTGGCCATTTGTATTTCCATATGAAAACAAGGTGAGATGCTCCCACTGTACCGGATTTTGACAGAGCTTGAAAATGAGTTTCCAAGCCTAATTTGCCCAAAGTTATAGGGACAGCCAGTACCAAGAACCAATTAAATTATAATGTAATACAGTTAATATAATATATTATAATATATTAATGTGTATAACTATATGTTATATATAAAACATTATATATTATATATATGATAATAATAATTTCTTTTGTCAAAATTCTATTTTATGTTGTTGCTATTATGTTGTTTGTTTTGTTGTTGTTAGCTCTATTAGATTTTGGTTTTGTTACACTACCCTTTCTCTTCTAAACCTTCCCCCCTGCTTCAGATCCTACTTCACTTTTAAATGTCCCAGGCCCCCATTCTGCCACATTCTACATGTAATATAGAAGAATCCAGCACAGGTACTAGGATTAAATCTGGCTAAATAGTCAGAAGATACAAACCTTGAATCAGTTTTAACATATAATGATACCAACTTTTTAGGTGTATTAACCATGACCCTGTGAAATACACTGGACTGTTGAAAGTCCAAAAGAGATTAAGTATGTGAAAGCACTTGGAAATGAACAAAATGAAAATCAAATTTAAGAGCTTACCATTGTTAACAATAACAATAGTAACTGAATTATGTTTTCATGAACTATTTGGAGCTTAAAATCCTGGAGTGATATGATACTTTCTGTATCTGCCATATTGTAACAAATTTTGATATGTCTTAAATATTTAATTTGAAATCAATATGAAATGTTAGCATTCACTTGACTATTGAATGAATGTTCAGAATCCTTACTGAAAAGAAATTTGCAGTCTAGGGAGGGAGATAGGTTAACAGAGGTTATACATTTAAATTATAAATTTAAATGGACAGGCAGTAGTGACATGATAGAAGACTGGACATGGTCTTTAACCTATTCCATGTGGGAATAGGAACTGCAAATGTTTCAAATAAGAACTCATAACTAAGTAAGCAACTGAACTGTGGATGTATTTAATACTAATGATTTCACAGAGAAACTAAAGTACATTCTTATCAATTCAGTGTCCACTGTTTAATAATTGTGAATGGCTGATGTGGACATGGCAAGTGACTAAGATAAATAAAATCTTAACTCTCTCTCTATTTATATTGACTTATCTGTCTATCTACCTGCTATGATTTTCTTTTTTTTTTTTTTTTNGAGAGATTACAAGTAGGCAGAGAGGCAGGCAGAGAGACAGGGAGAGGAGGAAGCAGGCTCCCTGCTGAGCAGAGAGCCCGATGCGGGCCTCGATCCCAGGACCCTGAGATCATGACCTGAGCCGAAAGCAGAGGCTTTAACCCACTGAGCCACCCAGGCGCCCTGCTATGATTTTCTGAAATGACTCACATACTTCTAGTAAAATTATTCAAAGGCCGTATTTGTGACTATTAATTATGGTTCTGTAGTTGTCAGGGCTCTGTAGGGAACCACCAACAAGATGTGTATATTACAGAAAGAGAGAGGCATTTTATAGAAATGGTTTACATGATTGTGGAGGTGCAAGTTCAAAAATCTACAGAATGGTCCAGCAGGCTGGAGACCCAAGGGAGAGTTTTAGAGTTTTAGTCAGAGTCAAAAGGAATTCTGTTGCAGAATTCCTTCTTCCTTGGAGGAAGCCTGTCTTTGGTCTATTAAGGCCTTCAACTGATTGGAAGACGCCCACCCACATTATGGTGATTAATCTACTCTCCTCGAAGTCTACTGATTTAAATATTAATATCATCTATAAAACACCTTCAAAGAAACACCCAGACTATTATTTGACCAAAATATCTGGGCATTATGGCCCAGCCAAGTTAACATAGAAAATTAATATCATGGGTTCCATTCCATCCAACATAGGATTGCAACAAGCAATTTCCCCAATTATGGGAAGATGGCTTGGGGACTGGTTTCCCCCTTGGTGAGTAGAACTCAAGAACTAATATAGTAACATTTTCAGAAGCTCACTCCTGGAAAATCCTAGGAAAACCTACTGATACTGGATTTGCCATCAACTGCTCTCAATTTTCTTCTAAGGGCCTCTACTGACATCTCCATTCATGTTTTACATCTTTCAAGATCGTTATAAGTTGGTTTGAATCTGAGGACCCAAAGGATAGTGATTATGCATGAAGAACTAAATTGGTGTTTTTGGAGCCATAATGCAGTTGTGTCTCATAGTGGGAGTTCAAGACAAGGTCCATGACTGGATTAAGCCAATTATGGTTATCATGTTCCATGAGAGAGGATTCTTTTAACTTCTGTGTTGACATGAATAAGGATGTGGATATCCCAGGATCCTGCTGATGCTGCACTGGAATTACAAGAGGGAGAATTTGCCTGAAAATGCACCAATGTGAGAGGAAAAGGAATCAGGAGAGACAAACAGAATCTCTGTCCTATTGTTTGAGTCTGGGGGATAAAAATGTCCCGAAATCAAATCGAGCACTGGATACTTCAATTACATTAGCCAGTAATTCCTCCTGCTTTTAAAATGTCATTTTTCTGACTGAATTTTCTATTAATGTCAACTGAAACCAACCCAGCTGAAATCGCTCTGTCTCTAAATAATTTCAGTCTAGTATATTTCTGAATGAGTTCCCACTAAGTTTATAATCAACATCCTGAAGACACCTAGCATTTTTTGAAATAGAGATTAAAAGATATGAAAATATCAGAAACTCTCACATGCACAAAAAAAGAGAAAACAAAAGAAATTGTCATGTCAGAAAATATAAGTGACTTTGTAAAAAAATAATGGAAGAAAATAAGCTAAAGTTCATCCTCTCTCTCAGGGCCAGAATCTCGTGATTTGTCCTAGAGCCCCTGCCTTAAGCAATGTACACCTGGAAATGTACACATGATCCCCAAAAAAGGAATAGTGCTTACCACTGGACTTTCCAAGTGTCATAGACAAGCTTTAGAAGGTAAAAGAGCAGCTTCAATTCTGTTGTGGTGGGTTTTTTATTATTCTCATGGCCAGACATAAATAGCAATACCAAACTGTACAATGTCTAACATGCTAATACTAATAAAACTTCAATTTAAATAATGCTGTGACACAATTTTTAAATAAACTGTCAAAAAGTAATGTGAGTTTTGGCTAATTCAGAGGGGTCTTAGTGGGAAATTAAAATATATTTCCCATGATTCTTCCACGACTCAGAAATGATTTTATGGTGATTTTATTTGGAAAAGCCTTTCTAGACTTATATATTATTTTGATTGTGGCTTATAACATTAAAAAAAAACTGGAATAGATTCAGTTTATGGAAATAGGCCAAATTTTATAATACCAACCAGGCAGATATGGTGATATGGTAGGTAATTATGTTTGGTAATGGCAGCTTTTATTATAAACCAAAAACTGAAATAAAACTATGAGGAAACTACATTCATGTAAGCATATTGTTTTCGCTTCTGATTTTAATAAGAGAATGAATATCATCCACCACGCACAAAAACAACAAAAAACATACTACCAAAATATTCTCACTACTTATGACAATATACTCTAGAATTACGGAAACACTTCTTTGGTATATCCAAAGTTTTGTTTTTTAAAAACTATCCTATAAAAATGTCAACATCTCTGTGTGGGTGGTTGTGGAGAAGAATGTGCTAAATTAGTACTTTGTCAGCGGTGTAGTTAAGAGGGCAGAGGAAAAAGAAGAAATAGTATTAAAGAAAGATTTTTGAAATAGGAGGGTTGAGACCGTCTGACAAATCGCAAATCTAATTTGAAGTTTTGTCTCAGCATGTTTTTCTGGCTGAGAGACTGAATGTGTCTTCATTCAGCAAAACCTTCTGGCTCTGTCATGGCGAGATAAGTAGCTCAAGTCTCTGTAAATAACAGAATTGATTATATCTCACTTTCATTAACTCAAAAGTTCTCTTCAGACTTTGCTTCGTTCACTCAGAATGATTTCATTGCTTCCCATTACAAAACCTTTTTGTTGGTGATGATGTTGGAGATTGGTACCTTCGAGAAATAAAGCACCAATGACTATCTTTAGACTTCACTTCCACGGACTGCCCTGTGCTTTCTATGACACATAAAAGAAAATTTATTCTCGTAGTAGAGAAGGCTTCCGTATTTTTTCCCCTAAATATCTATGCCATGCCACTTGCTAAAAACATCATAAATGGCTTGGAAATTAAAACATAGTGTGAAAGAAGACATTCCAGGCCAAAATAGATGACCAGAATTTTAAGTAAACAAAATGTATCTCAAAGCATTTAGGCAGTGAGTTTGGGTCTGAGATTTTGACATCTACTGCAAATACGGAAAAATTATGGCCTACAGTATTTTCACATGTCAACTAGAAAAAGCATGTACATTCATTTTTAGTGATAGGTTTTTTCTTAGAGCCAAACTTTGGCAAAAATTTACCATTAGGCTCCTTGTTTATAAACTTAATGGATATTCTTTTGTTTTATGCACAACTAGAGAACAAGGTATATGGGGAGCAGGAGATTTTGTTTTTAATAAAGAAAATAAAATTTGGGAGAGTGACTTAAAGAAACAAGGAGGATCTTGGTGGCAGCCATGGAGGAAGGTTGATAAATATGCTGACTGTATTGCTAAGGGCAAAGCTAATATGTTTTTTCCACATTTTTAATTTAATATAACCCAGCTAATGAAAATCTTTAGTTTTATGCTCTTCGATTGATTTTTAAATTTGATCATTTTACTGGGTTTGATAATAAGACTTTTCTGAATAAATAGATGCACATATAAGTATGAGACATTAATTAGTAATGGAGATGAGGACAGAGATTTTCTTGGACTTCGTTTCTGAGAAAAAAATCCAACTTGCTGATATCTTCAAGTCCTTTATCTGAAATGACATTCCTATTGAAATTTGTATATTTCAGGTAGTATTTTCACTACATCTCCTTTCTGTATGAGAAACAAAATTCAGAGTAAAAGATTAGTTGAGACACTCCTCTAAGTAAAGCAAGAACAATTTCTTTGTGGCTTTCCACTACACTTCACCAGAGGTGTTAAATTGTATACATAAAAGTTAAGGTATTCTGGGCGCCTGGGTGGCTCAGTGGGTTAAAGCCGCTGCCTTCGGCTCAGGTCATGATCCCAGGGTCCTGGGATCGAGGCCCGCATCGGGCTCTCTGCTCGGCAGGGAGCCTGCTTCCTCCTCTCTCCTCTCTCTCTGCCTGCCTCTCTGCCTCCTTGTGATCTCTCTCTCTGTGTCAAATGAATAA
This sequence comes from Ailurus styani, assembly GCA_002007465.1. Classification (NCBI taxonomy): domain Eukaryota; kingdom Metazoa; phylum Chordata; class Mammalia; order Carnivora; family Ailuridae; genus Ailurus; species Ailurus styani. The sequence continues at coordinate 1,275,123 of LNAC01000199.1, forward strand.
ATAAAATCTTTAAAAAAATAAAAAAAAAATAAAAAAGTTAAGGTATTCTATATTAATGTTAGAGATTAATATTTAGAGATAAAAGGAAATGTTTATATTAAGAAATCAATATTTAGAGGTAAAAATTAGTATTCTTATAATAAATTTATAAGCCCAATACTCTGAAGGATTTGCATCTGATTACACACTATAAAATATTGAAGAAAAGTTTTATTAAGTGTTAAAAATAAGACAGCAGGTCCAAAATGGAATCACTTATGCTAAGCCCCATGTCACCAAACTGAGACTTAACCTAATTACAGTTTTGATCCTCCCAGAAATGGAATTTTAAACTAATTAGTCAGGAATTGCTTGAACAGCACTAGCTAGGTAATCTACCTGATAGATCTATGCCATCCCTAAAGGAAAGAAACCTTGCATGACCAACCTACTTTGCCCCTAGTATAATTTTCTTTTTCTTGCCCCTTCTGCCTATAAATGTCCTTCATTTCCTACAGCTACTTGGAGCTCCTTCTGTCTGCTAGATAATAATGCTTGATTCATGAATTGTTGAAAAAAACCAAAAAGCTCTTTAAAATTTATTCAGTTGAATTTTATTTTTTAACAATGTCATGAGTTACTTTCTTCCAATGAATTTGACTGCATAATTTAAATGGGCAAATGGATAAATCTTGAAATAGATTGTCTAAACAAAAACAGGGAAAAGACACAAATTATCAAAACAGAAATCAAAGACAATGTCTTCGATCTTCTATCTATAAATCTGTAGCTAATATCATATTTGCCGATGAACTTAAAGGTTTTTCTCCTAAGATTGGGAATAACACAAGGATGCCTACTCATCTCACATCCATTCAACATTAAATTGCATTTTCTAGCCAGTGCAGTGTACAAACTATTATCGTTTACAAAGAAGATACTAATAACCTTAGAAACAAAAACTAGAGGGGCACCTGGCTGGCTCAGTCAGTTGGCTCAGGTCATGATCTCAGGGTCATGGGAACCAGGCCCATGTTGGGCTCTGTGCTCAGTGTGGAGTCTGCTTGAGATTCTCTCTCCCTCTCCTTTGGCCTCTCCCCTCCTTCAAAAAACAAAAAACAAAAACAACTAGAAATAATAATGGATTTAACAAGGTTACAATACACAAGTTTAACAGAGAAAATCAATTGCATCTGTATATTCTAACAAAATAATTGGCATATGATATTTTAAAATCCTGTTTATGAGGCTATCAACAGTAAACCCCTAGTACTAATTTAAAAAGTTATATGTATGTTCTTTACACTTGAAACTACCAAACATTGCTAAGATAAATTAAAGAAGTCCTAAATAAATAGAAAGATAGTTTGTGTTTAAAGGTTGAAACATCTAGTATTGTAAAAAGGGTAATTCTCTCCAAATTGATCTGTGGATTATTTTTAATTCTTATGAAAATATTTGCAGGCTTAAAAAAACCCCCAAGAATTACAAACTGGTTTAAAATTTATGTGAAGATGCAAATAGCTTAGAGTAGTCAAAGCAATCTTGAAAAAAAGGAACAGTATTAAAGGACTTATGAAAAAAAATTTTAAAAAGAACTAATGTTACATGTTTTTATAAAAAAAATAAACCTTTTAAAGGAAAATATTACAGACTATATTAATGACTTGGGTGTAAGCAAAGATTTTCTTAGGTCAAAAAAGGTAAAAACAATACAAGAAAAAGTTAAAGTTAATTTTTCAAAATGATTAAAATTTCATATTCTAACACATAAATTAACATTCTTATATTAACACATACAAGCATATAATTTAAGAAAATGAAATAAGTGGCAGAGTGGAAGAAAATATTTGCAAAACATATATCTGACAATAAAATGGTATCAAGCATACATAAAGAACACTTATAATTCAATAACAAAAAATGAAAAGAACTTGGTGAAAAATGGGGAAAAACTTGAACACACATTTAACAAAGAGAAATATTCAAATGGCACACACGCATATGAAAATGGGTTAAACATCATCATTCATCTGGGAAATGCAAAGTAAAAATTCAATGACATAATACTTCACACTTACCTTAACGGCTACATAAAAAAAGACTCACAGCACTGACTGTTGGAGGGTATGTGAAACATCCTATTATTAAAAGGAATGAAGGGCGCCTGGGTGGCTCAGTGGGTTAAAGCCTCTGCTTTCGGCTCAGGTCATGATCTCAGCATCCTGGGATCGAGGCCCACATCAGGCTCTCTGCTCAGCAGGGAGCCTGCTTCCTCCTCTCCCTGTCTCTCTGCCTGCCTCTCTGCCTACTTGTGATCTTTCTCTCTCTGTGTCAAATAAATAAATAAAATCTTAAAAAAAAAAAAGGAATGAAAATTGTATAACCACTTGGAAAAATTCTGGAACTTTCTTGTAAAACCAAACATACACTTACCTCTGACCCAGGAATTACACTCTAGATCATTTGAATCACAATCACAGTTGAAATGAAGATGCGTTGATAAGATGGTTTTTACATAGATGTTCATAATGGCTTTAGTCAAAATAACCAAAACTGGAAATAGCTCAGGTATCCAGAATTAAGACAAAGGATAAATTGTAACATATTCATATAATGGAATGCTATTCATGAATAAAAAGACACAACCTGCTGATTCACAGAAAGATATGGATCAATCTAAAATCATTACAAGGAACTCTACAACAAGAATACAAATTGAGTGATATTACTTATAGGATGTTTTAGCACAGACATAATTCCATTGTCGGAAAACGTCAGAAAGTCATTTGACTCTGCAGAGAATGTGAGAGGGGATTGACTCCTCCACAAGAAACTTTCTGGGGTGTTGAAAGTATTCTAGATCTTGACACAGATTTGGATTGCACAGAAGAAAGCACTCGTTAGATCTCAACCAATGTTTCCTTAAGATTTATATCTTTCATTGTGTGTGAATACTGCATTAAAAGAAGAAGAACTAAGTATAATTAAAATATATATCTGCATCATTTGGATGTGAGAGAGATTAAAACTAGGTATTTCAACAGTTCAAAAGTCCTTTTCTAAAATAGTTCCCATGCATCCAATAATAGATGATTTTTTAAGCTCAATTCAATTCATAACTGCTCTGTAAATTTGGACGGTTTTTAAACTTCCTAAAGTAATTCATCATTCTACGTTTAAGACAGTAAGTTCTTTCACACAGAGAGTTTTAGACATAATAGGCACTTCATTTGAACAAATACAATTAATATCACACAGCTTTCAACTTCATGTTTAAATGCGTGTAAAAATTATTAATGCTTTTGAAATAATGAAGTCGGAAATTGCATTTTGTTAAGGAGAAGAAGAAGAGGTCAAAATATTTTGGTCAGAACTCTGGGAAAAGTGAAGGAGGAATAGAGAAGGGGAAGCGTAAAAAAGAGAAAGCAAAATCAGTTTGGGACATTTACGATGCTGTGGTTTGAATGCTGAACAGAATGCTCCTCCCTTCCATTTGTCTTTTTTTCTACCATTTAGAATTTCTTACACAGGGGAATAACATTTGTAGTCCTCCTATTTCCCATTTTCTTCTGGAATGTTCCTATAAGGTCAAGAAAGAGGCAGAAGAAAGAAGGGAAATTTCTGGGATTCTCCAAATGAATATTTTTCTTGTTTAAATAGTCATTTTGATCACACATTGCTCATGTGGGTGATATAGTTTTGAGACTGGAATACAACCAAAAAGCACCGATGAGAAATGATATATTTACTATCACTTAACAAATTTCAAAGCTACTTACAAAAATCTTGTTTAGTTAGTTCCTGGTTTTATCATATATATTGGTGTAGATTTATATTTATTATAAAACACTTGCTCCCAAGTCAAATTGTGTCTTTGTTTTGCATGCTTTTTTAAGAGAAGTATTGAAATACTTTTTTAAAAAAAAAAGCATTATCAGTGAATATCATGATATATATTAACATATTTCAACATTTATTCTACCTTAACCTCCAAGGGTTTGAATGTTTCATTTCATTTTTTCTCTTATCTAAATAAAAATAGCAAATGATAATTTCCCACAGGAATCAATTTCTTAAAGCTAAATCATTATTTTGTTGAATGTATCTCACTTAATACTGACCATGTTTCATCATGTTAATGTATCGTACAGTATAACATCATGTTCCTTATAATGGGTATATTTGTTGTTTTCAAGTTTCCCTTATCATAGATTGTGTCTGAGATTTTATTGAGCATCTATTGAATGTACAACTTAGAATTTGTTCTATATTATATTGTACTATCTTAACTCAATGATTCGAAAAGCCCAAGAAATTCAATAACCCTCTTAAAACCAATCTATCAAAACCCATCTTTACTATTCTCAAATGAAATTGATGGGTAATAGTGTAACCTATTTCCACACTTTTAAAAAAAATTATTAAGCTTTAAAATGCACTAACTGAAATATAATGGTAAAATAAAGAAAATGAATTCAGAATAAAATTACACGCATTTTTTTTCCTTTGAATGGTTGGGCATGTTGATCTTAGATGGAATGAGATAGCTAAGTGCAGCAACATTAAAGTAATACATGAGCAATCAGTGGAATTATGAACATGAGAATCAATTTCATACAAGAAGTAAGGATAATGAAAGAGAAGAAACACAAGTAGAGACTAGAGTTTAAAAAGTGTTAGGAAAAATTAGTAATAGAATAGACTTATTTGAATATAAGAAACAAATGGAAAACATTTTAACTGTAGAAAATATAACCTTGCTAAAACAAATGATAGTTTTCTGAATGAAGACAATGAAGAAGTATGTTTTGCAAACTTTCCATACTTCCCAAGTTTGAGGAATCTATTTTGTGAGCTATTTTCTATGTCAATACTCCCACATACAGGCTAATTATCGCATGTTACCAATAATGACTTAATACTACTGCAAGTGAAAATTATTGAATAATAATAAATACATAAATAAAATATCACTGACCAGTTTAATTACAATTACTATTATCTTATTACACTTATACCTTAGGTAGATAGGCTATGTAAAATGAATATATAATTCAAAATTAGAAGAGAATATCTATTTTTAATTAATTAATTTTTTAAAAAGATTTTATTTATTTATTTGACAGAGAGAGGGAGATCACAAGTAGGCAGAGAGGCAGGCAGAGAGGGGGAAGCAGGCTCCCCGCTGAGCAGGGACCCTGATGCGGGACTCGATCCCAGGACCCTGAGATCATGATCTGAGCTGAAGGCAGAGGCTTAACCCACTGAGCCACCCAGGTGCCCTTTTAATTTATTTTTTATGTAAACTCCCCTCAGCAATAATCTTTCCTAATTTATTGTTTTTGTCCAAAGTTGTTTTTTTATGAAAATAACTTTTCAGTTTTCCTTTTATCAAAATATAGCCACTTTATAGTGAATTTATATTTACTTATAGTAAATTACATCCTGTAGAGCATTTGACAATTCTTGGCATTGAAGGACCATCCTATATTGCAGCACATCTGGGATTCTGTACCCACACTTACTAACTAAAAGCTGGTGTATCTTTCCATCATAGTGATAATTCACAACATGTCCACAGATTTCCAAAAATGTTCCAAGTGCTCTTGAAAAAATTGTGTATTCTGTTGGTTTTGGATGCGATATTCTATATATATCTGTTATGTCCATCTGTTCCCATTTGCTATTCAAAGATATTGTTTCCTTATTGATTTTCCATCTGGATGATTTATCCACTGATGTAAGTGGACTGCTAAGGTTCTGTACTATTATTATATCACCATCAATTTCTTTCATTATGTACACTAATATTTGTTTTGTGTATTTAATTGTTACAGTATTGAGTGGTAGGTATTTTCAATCTTATTTAATTGATTCCTTTATCATTATGTAATGCTCTTCTTTGTCTCTTGTTACAGTTTTGTTTTAAAGTCTATTTTGTCTCATATAAGTATTGCTACTCTGGCTTTTCTTTTAGCTTCCATTTGCATGGTAAATGTTTTCCCATCCCTTCATTTTAGTCTGTATACCTCTTTAGGTCTGAGGTGAGTCTCTTGTAGACAGCATATAAATGGGTCTTGCTTTTTTATCCATTCTACCACTCTATATCTTTTTATTGGAGCATTTAGGTCATTTACATTTAAGGTAATATTGATAGTATATGTACCTATTGCCACTTGAAAGTTTGTTTTCTGGTTGTTTTTGTAGTTCTTTTTCCCTTCCTCTTCCCCTGCTCTCTTTGTGATCAGTGAGTATTTATAGCGTTTTGTTTGGCTTTCTTTCTCTTTATTTTTCATGTATCAGTCGTGGGTTTGGGTTTGTGGTTACCATAAGGGTCATATATAGTATCCTAAGTAAATAGAAGTCCATATTAATTTGTGCCCCAGCACCATGGGGCATCTCCTGTGGGCTTCAGGACCTTGGATTTGTTGAAGTCTTAAGCTCCCTGTGATGGCTACACCCTCCAATTATGGCATTCAAAGCTGCCCCTTATGGCGGCACAACTCTCCTCAGGTCTGGGTTTTTAAGGTGGAGGGGAAGAGAGTGTTCCCATAGTTACTTGACCCTTTTAAACCATGGCTTTTTTTTTAGTTGTCCCAGCATAGCTAGGGCATGTGTGGGCTCGAGGACTCTGGTCTTGCTGAAGTGGGAAGCTTACTGGGGCTACCAACCACCGTGTCTGGACCCTACTCCGGTCCAGGCTTTCAAGGTGGGGTGGGAATGTAAACCTTGTCATTCTCCAATCCCTCTGACCTGGAGAGCTTTCCCTCAGCTCCTGTACCACTTGGCAGAACTCCAGTGTTGTCTCTTTCAGACACCAGTTGCTTTTTAAAACCATGGCTTTTTTTTTTTTTTCTGTGCCCTAGGCCAGAGGGATCTGTTTCCAGTCCTTCAGTACTATTCCTTCCCATGCTGTTCACAGCATTGGGGGCAGGCTTTCCTTTGTCACAGTGTCTCTGTCTCTCTTGCTGTTCTCTTTCCATTTTATCTTTGGTTGTTCAGTAGCTGTTCAGTCAGCCCTCAGTTCTTCAGGAGGAATTGTTATTAATCGCTATTAATACCTATTAAAATCTGTTAATAGGTATAATTTGGTGTGTCTGTGGAGGAATTTGAGTTCAGAGTCTTCCTGTCACTATCCTGAACTGAAACTGGCTATATATATTATGCACACACACACACATTTTAATAATTCAGGTATTTTTGTCTTTTTAGAAAGACAAACATCATGCACATCCTTTATGTTATACGATAGCACCAGCATTTCATGATTAAATGTGTTAATTATTTTTAAGCAAATAAATACATGGAAATAAATACAGATGTACATGACTTAAATGTGCCAAATATGGACTAAATAATCTCAGAGGATGTCCTTCCTTAGCAACATTTGGAGTACAAAATGAATTTCTGTAATTTTAAGCTGGAAAACCCTATAAAGAAACAACCTTGTTATGTACAGGTAAATAAACTGGGGATGAGATATGGGTTTGTGTGTGAATTACATGCTCATGTCCATCATATCTAGTAAGTAACTTCAGGAACCAAATTTTACAATTCTTCATTTGAAAGTACAAGTAGATCCAGATGGAATAAATCTAATATACATTATTTTATAGGTTATCCATAATTCCCTGAATCATATTAAAATATTTTAAAAATAAAAATTGCGGGCGCCTGGGTGGCTCAGTGGTTAAAGCCGCTGCCTTTGGCTCAGGTCATGATCCCAGGGTCCTGGGATCGAGGCCCGCATCGGGCTCTCTGCTCAGCAGGGAGCCTGCTTCCTCCTCTCTCCTCTCTCTGCCTGCCTCTCTGCCTACTTGTAATCTCTCTCTCTGTGTCAAATGAATAAATAAAATCTTAAAAAAAAAAAATTGCTATAACTTATTGGAACTTGTTATGTATGTGTTCTTAATACTTCCATGCTAAAATTTGTTCATTTATTGGTGGAGCTACTACTAATAAAAAAGACTACAGAATATCAAACATATGAAGAGACTAGAGAATTGTAATTTTTAAAGGACATAAGTTGTTGCTTTAGGCTTGTGTGCACACTGTACATATAATTATCTTCCACACACAAACTCATTTTTGCCAAGGAGACAATTCTCTTTATAAGGAATGAGACTCAAAATACCATTTTGTTATTGGGATTTCTTTTTTTAACTTACAATTTTTTTAAAAAGCACAGTCCATTCCTCTTCCCACCTGTGTATCCTCTGTATCTGAACAGTTAGTAAATAACTCTGCTCCTATTGATTCTGTTTGGTAGTTTTATTGAGATCATGAAATGTGCTTTAATTTCTCAATGTTTAATAGTGAATTTTTATAATGCGAGGATTGTATCCTTGTCCTCGAGGAGCTTCTAGTAGCTTAAAAATTGGAGAGATAGGGCGCCTGGGTGGCTCAGTGGGTTAAAGCCTCTGCCTTCGGCTCAGGTCATGATCTCAGCGTCCTGGGATCGAGGCCCACATAGGGCTCTCTGCTCAGCAGGGAGCCTGCTTCCTCCTCTCTCTCTGCCTGCCTCTCTGCCTACTTGTGATCTCTCTCTCTGTGTCAAATAAATAAATAAAATCTTTAAAAAAAAAATTGGAGAGATAAAAAAAATTGGTTAAAATAAAACTCGAGCAAAGAGAAGGAATTCATAGTAAGTCATATTGTCAAGTTTCTGTATTGTTTACAAGCTAATTTTTACATAATACACAACTGCAAACCCTCAGTAAAAAACAACAATAAGATTTTATTTCTTAAATATTTCTGGAGTTCTACTGATTTGTTCTGAGCTAGAGTGCTTTAAACATGAAATTTGGGGGCCATACTTAATGTCATGATCTTGCTGATTTCAGCTGTGTTTTTGCTCAGGTGTTTGCAATCAGCTTGAGGCTCTGCCCTATCTTAGGTTTGGCTGGAAACCTTGGCTGGGACAGTGCTGCCCCGTGTATTTCTTTTCTTCCTCCTGAAATAAGCAAGAAAACCTAAGGTATGTCTTTCTCTTGGCAACAATACGCATCAAAGTAGGTCAACCCAAAGACATAGAATTTTTTAAGTCTGCTAGTGTCATCTCTGCTAATGTCATATTGGCCAAAGCAAGTCACACCCCTAAGCTTAGAAGCAGAAAATTAGCCTGGGATGATGCCATAATGTTATAATGAAAAAACAGGGATTTTATGAGCAGTGAGGAATTGCTATCATTAATTCAATCTTAAGCTGTGGGAGATTAGAATGATGTAGACCAAGGGTATTCTTTTGCAGGAGGGGTGGGAGGAGTGGAGGGTGCCCTATAAACTTTCTCGGAATTACATCTATTCTAATACCAAACAAAATACCTTTTCTTAGCGTCATGACTGCAGCTCCTAGTTCACCATCCTCTAGTTGATTGATCTTGGGCAAGTCTGTTACTTTCCTTAAGCCTCAGCTTCCTGTAAAATGGTTGTGATTATAGCACGTGCCTCAAGGAGCTGTTGTAACACATTAGATTTTGTAGGTGAAAGCATTCTGTGCAATGTAATAAAGGCTATACTTCCGGTTAATTGCTATTACTCTGCCAAACTTCGTATTCCCAATCTTAACATAGCTTAATACATAAATGTTGGTGATGAAAGGGTGAAAAATCTATTTAGAGAAAACACACTCACTTCATACTTCCTTTATGATATAGATTTAAAAATATAGCATCCACTAATGGAAGAAGTTTCTCTGAGCCCTACACAATTCATGTGTGCGTTTTAATTATGTTATGGAGTCTTACCATCTCTTTCTTAATAGATTTTTCATAAATTATCTGAATAATGCATCCACTCTATGAGTTCTAAACAGACTTCTGATTACCTTCTCATCCTATAATTTTCTACTTGCTTTTGATTTTCTAGTTATTGAACCACAATTCAGTGAGAAAAAGTGAAGATGTTAAAATTTTCTGGAGCGGGCGCCTGGGTGGCTCAGTGGGTTAAAGCCTGGGCCTTCAGTTCAGGTCATGATCTCAGGGTCCTGGGATCGAGGCCCGCATCAGGCTCCCTGCTCGGCGGGGAGCCTGCTTCCCCCTCTCTCTCTGCCTGCCTCCCTGCCTACTTATGATCTCTCTGTCAAATAAATAAATAAAATCTTTTTTAAAAATAAATAAATAGATAGATAGATAGATAGATAAATAAAATTTCCTGGAGTGTTTTAAGCTTCCTAGTTATATTTGTTGTTTTTTTTTTTTTTTTGAAAAACATTTACTGTGTAGCAAAATGCTTTTTATATGGATGTGTTTTTATATCTATCCTGTCTGCTTTTTAACTTTTCAAATAATTTTAAGTCAGATCTCATATCTTCATGTACTCTTTGAATATTCTTTAGTATTTATTGTGTATTTAGTACTTAATATGTATTGGGTAAAGTTACAGTGAAAATATGATATGTTTGTTTATGATATATTTTAATAATCTATTGTTTAAATATAATAACTACATAACATATAGTACATACATATGTAAATGAATACAATAATATGTAAATATGTATGTGTTTATGTGTTTAAATGTACTAAAGTATTATAAAGTAGGATTGTTTAAATTATGCAATAAGAATACATTTCTTTTACAATAAAGTGAAATTTTTAAAAGTTTCAGTATAGGAGTATTTGAAATCACAAACAAAATCTAAAATGTGAAAAAAAAATCACTAGAGTAAAACATGATTATTTTACCTTGGTTATGTTCCACAACCTGTTAAAAGCAGAACTCTCTACTATCTTTTATTTTTGTCAAGTCAAACATAACTGAAAAGGAAAACTAACTCCAGCCACATTTTGAATGAGGGGATATTGGACATTGCAGTTAGTTTGTTACTAACTTGCTTTAATATTTCCCTATAACAAATTGATAAAATAGCTCAATTACTTTATTTCGAAAATTCGGCGAAATTTTGCCTTTACATTTAAGTGAATTTAAAATGTGGCTTAACGTGAAATTGTGAAAAGGAAAAATTAAACAGTGTGTATGTGCATACATGTGTGTTTGTATGAACTGTGGATTAATCAGCCTGTAATAATTAATCACATGCTCAATGTCTTTTCAAAAATTAATTTAGTAAAGCAAGTTAAAAAATTGTTTTCAAGACTATTTTAGAATTGTGCTGGTGTTTAATTTCACTTCTAATTTATAACATTAAAATGTAAGTGCAGCAGCCTACAGATTTGATTATTTTTAAAATTACAGTTTCAGAAGAGAAAATAATTATTATTGTCACAAAAAATTGCTTAAACTTTTGATCAGTGAGTGAACGACATTCTATGTTTTCTGACTGGTAAGTGAGTGCAATTAAAAAATTGTTATTTGTCGGGATGCCTGGGTGGCTCAGTTGGTTAAGCAGCTGCCTTCAGCTCGGGTCATGATTCCAGGGTCCTGGGATCGAGTCCCACATCAGGCTCCCTGCTCAGTGGGGAGCCTGCTTCTCTCTCTGCCTCTTCCTGACACTCTGCCAGCTTGTGCTCTCTCCCTCTCTCTCTGATAAATAAATAAAAATAAAATCTTATTATTATTAAATCTTAAAATTATTATTTGTCTTCCCTAGTTTATAGTATTTTAATAAAATTTATGACAGAAAATAACATAAAATATTAAATTAATAAATATATTTCAAACACAAGTTGTAAACCAATCTCTATAATAAAGCACTAATAATAGAAAAGCAGATTAAAATAGAATTCCTTCTAAAGGGCCCAAGATCTTCATAGATTTTATTGGATATAAAGCATAACCTATTAAGTTTTCACAGTATCTCTGTGAAACAGGTAGAAGAGAAAAAAGGAGCTTACTCCAGGACCATAAATCCAGTGATTTGTGATGATTCTCTTTGGATCAATTTATATTAGGATTCCTGACTGGTGAGAGAAGTTAGCCCAGAAAAGCCGGCTTGCCAGACTGTATGAGCTAGATTTTTTTCTTCTGATTTAAAGATCGTGACTTTTAACTGACTTTACTGTTGATGAAATTAGCTATATGCCCAGCCTGGCTCATGTGACAAACTATATTATATACGTTATGCTATACTAACATTTCGAATCTCTGGAGTTCTAGAGTCAGTTAGGACGGGTTAGGATGCTCACACAACAGGCTGCCTAGGTTCGTGCTCTATTGCATAACTGTTGTTGTTAATTGTCCATCAGTCACAGGTTCTTAGAACTCCTGATGAATCAATTCAATTTAAGACTGGCTGATTAAGGAGAAAGGACATACAAAAGACTAAAATAGTCCCATATACTGACTTTTACCTTTGAATTTGTTCATCTCTCTCTTTACAAATGACTCTCTTCTCTTGGTTATTGACTGTTTTGTATTTGAAGGCAAGTCCCTCTGCTCTTTGCTCCTTTATAGACTTTTGCATACTTATATTATTTAAAATATTATTAGTATCAATGTTTTGTCTTTTTCTCCATTTACTAGCTGCTTCTTTCCTTGGAGAGTGGCAAACCTTTATATATGCAGTTTCCATTACAGTAAACCCAGTGCCTACAAAACAACTGGCAGATACCGTTGACCCTTGAACCATGCAGGGGCTAGGGGCACTGACTCTCTGTGCAGCCAAAAATCCATGTACAACTTTTGACTCCCCCAAAACTTAACTATTAATAGCCTACTGTTGACCAGAAAGAAGCCTTCCCAATAACATAAGCTGTAAATTAACACATATTTTATGTGTCACATGTATTATATCCTGTATTCTTATAATAGAAAGCTAGAGAAAAGAAAATGGTATTAAGAAAACCATAAGGAAGAGAAAATACATTGACACCACTGTACCGCATGTTCAGTTCAAACCTGTGCTGTTCAAGGGTCACCTGTAGAAGACAGTCAACAAATACTTGCTTGCTCATTAATCTTTATTGGCTTCAGCCTGCTTTTCTATGTTTTGTGCATCCATTCACATCTTCTGTAAATTTTCTCTGCATAGGAATGTTCAGATGAAAGGTTGCAGCATGAGAGAATGATATTTCCTCTGCAACTCAATTTTTCAACCTTGACTGCACATTAGAATGACCAGAGCAACATATTTTAATAAGCCAGTGGACAGGACAGACCACTCAGGGTAGAACTGGGGTGTCAGATTCTTTAGTTATCAGTAACAGAACTCCAAGACTCCAACTGTAATTGACTTCAGGCATTATCCTTTTAAGAACGCTACTTGCCACAGTGGTTTGTTTGGCAGAAGAATGACGGGCAACGTTATACTCCCAATCATATCTGAAGGACCACATTAAAGAGGCCAAGTTTGCCCCACAAAGTCAGTGTGTGATCTGAATTTTCTTTATCACCAAAGAATTTGCAACTGGGTCACATACTGTGGGCTAAGGTAAACTTTTGCTTTTAGTTATTTTTGTGGTAAAACTCAAATATTGAAAACCTGAGTTTGTTTTTCTGAAACCTCTGTCCTTTATTGATTAAAGTAATACCTCTACCATCCAGAGCATTTCTATGATAAATAAAGCCATTTATTAGGAAGTAAAAAATCAGGTAATAATTGTATTGGGGAAATAACATTGTAGTTTAGACATTTTACGAAGTAACCACTTTTCAAAATAGCTAACAAACTGAAAGTTTAACCAATTAACTGTAATGCTAACAAACTCTCAGAAGTCATGATAAGAATTGTTTTTGGAATTTAGTTATGTCAGACCTATAAATAAATACTAATTCAATGTCTTATGAATATTCAATAGGCAATTGTTAAAATCATGACAAATTATTATTTATTTGAAGGGAAAAGTAGAGGAAAAAATGTTTCAGAGATATAAACAAGCAAACAAAATATTTAAAAAATGGGGAGAGAGAAAAAAATGGTGACAACATCACACAAATATCCATAAGTATTGAGTATTTATCACCATTTTACCTCTTATTGTTTCTCTTGATTGAGCACCCAATGGTGAAAAATGTCCAAACATGGATGTAATAGGCGCAGTAGACATTTGGGATGTCTGTTTCCAAACATCTAGCAGTTGGTCTTCATTATCTTACCTGGGGAAGCACTTGAGTCCTTTATACACCTACTGACTGAAACCTAATATATTTATGACTGTTAATGAGGAACATAGATAAGGTCACAGAGGGAAAAACAACAATAGTGAAGGTACAGTGTTGTTGATACCAGAGGAATAAAAAGAATAAAGTATTTGTTGTGGGTTGTATTAAGAAAAGATATCTTGAGGTACTAACCCAAAGTGCTTCAGAAGGTGATCTTACTTGGAAATAAGGTTTTTATAGAGATAATTCAGTTAATATGAAGCAGGACCCTAATCCAATATGAATGTCCATATAGAAACAGGAATTTTGGATGCAGTTATGCCCAGAGAGAAGACAATATGAGGAAACACACACATATATGGAGAATGCAATACGAACACCAAGCAGAGATGGGTTGATGCTTCTACAAGTCATAGAATATCAAAGATTGGCAGCAAACCAGCATAAGCGGGGAAAGAAGCATGAAACAGATTCTTCTTCACAGTTCCAAAAGAAACCAACTTTGCTGACATCCTGAACTTGGACTTCTAGCCTTGAGAACTGCAAGAGGATAAATTTCTGTTGTCTAAGTCACTCAGTATGTGGCACTATGCTAATAGCAGTCCTAAAAAAACTAATACGTTTAAAATGATTTTTATGGGGCGCCTGGGTGGCTCAGTGGGTTAAAGCCTCTGCTTTCGGCTCAGGTCATGATCTCAGGGTCCTGGGATCGAGGCCCGCATCGGGCTCCCTGCTCAGCGGGGAGCCTGCTTCCCCCTCTCTCTCTCTGCCTGCCTCTCTGCCTCCTTGTGATCTCTCTCCCTCTGTGAAATAAATAAATAAAATCTTTAAAAAAATAAAATAAAATAAAATGATTTTTATGAAAAATCTTGCCATTTAATGTAGTCACACTTCCCTATCTCCCCACAAAACCACACATTAGTTGTTTAAGTATTGTGGAGTTTGAGCTGTACTAGGGAAAAGTGAAGAAGACCTGAATGTAGCCTAAATATTGGCAAAGAATGAGATCTCAGGCTGCCAATGGGGCTTCTGCAATTATGTGAACTGTGGTATGGAATGTCTGCAAACAAGAGTTTGAAAATGATCCATAAGCACAAAAAATACAATGCAACCTATGATTTTCTTTTCACCAGCAATATAAGACAACACACAAACACAAGCACATTCAGGCTGCTTGGACTCACTGTTGAATTTATCCCAGGACTGTTTTAAACTCTTCATTATCCCCTTATCTTTAACCACCCATCTTTGTCCTTGGCTTTTTGCACATGACCTCATCTTCCAACTGACTAAGAAGAATTAAAAAAAAAAAATCGGGCGCCTGGGTGGCTCAGTGGGTTAAAGCCTCTGCTTTCGGCTCAGGTCATGATCTCAGGGTCCTGGGATTGAGGCCCGCATCGGGCTCCCTGCTCAGCGGGGAGCCTGCTTCCCCCTCTCTCTCTCTGCGCCTGCCTCTCTGCCTCCTTGTGATCTCTCTCTCTCTGTCAAATAAATAAATAAAATCTTTAAAAAAAATAAATAAATAAATAAAAAATTTAAAAAAATTAAAAAAAAATCATAGCATTCTCACCTTTTATCTTCTTGTGTTAATTTTCTATAGCTGTATAACAAATTACTATAAATTTAGTAGCTTAAAATATAATAATTTATTATCCTGATATCTGTGGATCAGAAGTTCAGGTAGGTCTAGTAAGGTCATTTGCCCAGAATCTCACAGGGCTGCAGTTAAGGTCCTGTCTGGGGCTGAATTCTCATCTGAGACTCCAGGCTCTCTTCCAAACACGAGGTGTTTCTTGGCAGAATTCAAGTTTCTTTTGCTGTTGTGGGACTAAGGTCCCTAGCTCTTAGAGGCCACCCAGCTTTCCCTGCCTTATGGTCCTTTCCAACACATGGCAGGTTGCTTTCTCAAGATCATCTCTGCTCCTGCTTTCTACTTCTGTATCCTCCTTTTAAAAACCTCTTAATTAGATCAAACCAACCAGAATTATTTCTTTCTTCATTAACACAAGGTCAACAGATTAGCTACCTTAATTATATACGTGAAATCCTTTCACCTTTGCCATAATCTAACTCAATCAAGGGAGTCTTGTCCCCTCATATTCACAGGTCACACCCACATTGAGGGGGAAGGGATGACACAAGGACATGGACCATTAGTCATTCCCCGCTTAAATTTCTTCCTACCACATCCTTACTCCTTCTCAGATTTGTTCACCTATTTCCAGACCTTCCCTTCTGTCTCCCAGGGCTCTTTGTTCTTCCTACTTTACAACTGCTCCCTTCATTATCTTCTCTGATCTCCTCTCCCATACTCTCCCTTAGTCAGTCTTCATGAGTCTGCTTAAAACCAACAAGTTAGCCTGATAACTCATTCAGAAATGAAATTATCCAGGGAAAAGGAGAAACTCTCCCTTTTCATATCATCTTAAGTGTGAAGTAGCATTCCCTAGGTTACTCAGGCAGACTTTCTTTCTATTTCATTAATCAAAACTGGTTCTTAAGCAAATCACTGGCAAAGAGAATGGGAGTATAAATATTGGGTTAAAGTATTATGTGGATACAATGAATAATGGTGAGTGAATAACCATGACCATTATACTTCAAATTAATGATTGTCATGTTCTTTCTTTAATTTCTCTAAATTTATTAAAATTAGAAAAATTATTTTTGATGAAAAAGAAGGTAAGAAAGCCTTAATACTTAACTAGATTTAGTGTACTTTAACCTGAGAACCTTAAAGCTCTTTCATCACATATATGGTAATATAGGGTTATTACTACAAAAGACTTACTAAATGTGAAATAAGATTCAAAGTGTTAAAGTGCCAATGAAACATCATAGAGATTTATACAGTTTCCTGGATATATATAAATAATATAGCTTCAAATAAAAAAATAAATATTTAAGTGTCAAGAAATCAGTATAAATATACAACATAAAATTCCCATATTTTTGGTACATTAATGCAGTGGTTCTCAAACAAAATCCCCTAAGGAGCTTGAGAAGTCTAGTTCCTGAGTGTACTTTTGACTAATTAAATCCAAATCTCTACATATGGAACCCGAGCACCAGTGTTTCTTAAAGAAAACCAGTGTTTCTCAAAGGACCATTGATACTTTAGCTAAACGTTCCTAAGTATGGCAACACGGGAGCTAGGATACTAATTGAAATATTTTATATTATGATGTTAAAAAAATTCAAAACTTTTCTTAGTATATTCTGAGGAATTAGTGCTTTCTCAGAAAACTCAGTGGGAAGCATGGTCCTCCACGCATAGCTCTGTTTTGGTGTCTTGGGCTTGTCATATGAACCTGGGAGAAATGTGTGAAGAACTTACAGCCCCTGAAGTTCTCCCAGCTGTGTTTTACATGGGTGATCTCTCTTTCTGGCCCTCCCACTCAGTTCTTCTTGTTCTCCTATATCTCTTGTAATTGGTTTATAATTTAAATCTGTCACTCAGACCTTTGGAGGATGGACTACCTCTGGCCTTAGCACCTTCCCTGCTGAAAGAATTCTAAAATCCATTCTCTAGCATAAATATTGGAACAGATCATGGGTAAAATGCCATCAGGATTATCACACCCAGTCATTAAAACCGGGGAAAAATGATTAATCAGACTCATTCCTCATCCCAGTTCTCCAGCAGACAAAGGAGAATGACCAAATACATATTTACTATCTATAATTTCTTATTTCCTATTTATTCTTTGTTTTTCATGATAACTACCTTACATTATACTAAGGTATTATTTTTCTGGTATACAATTTTTTCAGCAGATGAAAGTAAAGTTTCATTATAGTTAATCAAGATTTTCTTGTAGGAATTAGTGTGTTTCAGGAGCCCAAGGCACCCATCAATCAGTAAAGAGCATGATCATACAGAGTAGAGGGGAAATTTGATTTATAATTTATTTCCTCTTGTTTCTTTTTTATAAATATGTAGTATAACTAGCAGATTATTGATTCAGTTTTAAGCAATTGATTTTTAAGGATTTTATGACTCAGTGGACCTGATAATTAAAAAGTTATCTCGCAGGAAAGTTCAGGCCAAATCTGCAAGCTTTGCTATCTTGTGCATTTGTGTATGTGCAGGGAGATAAAAGTGGGCAAATGGGACTGTTCACTGCTTTGTTTCAAATATGTGCTTTTCGATTTCTTTCCATGCAGTCTTCAACATATGTTCCTTTCTTATGTATGTTCCTTTCTTATGTTGTTATCACACTTGATTACTTATGCAGTTTAAGTATTATCAGAGGTATTTAATTAAGAAGCAGTAAGTATTGGCATTAGAATATAGTTAGCCTTAATGATGTACTTATATCAATTTTCTCAAAGGTGCTTTACTTATTACATGGTAACGAATAACCTGGAATAAATGGCAGTATTTCTTAAGTTCTCTTCATATTTAGTAAAGACCCACCTATTTCATTATGATTCCGTGATGAATCTCAGGATTTCATTTCCATGCTCAGGGTTCCATTGCACATTGCCACTATCTCAAGTCACTGTCATGCAAGTTTGTGCTCAGGGTAGGTAGGCTGAATTTCTTTTACTTTTTTTGAATAGCAGACATATGTCTCTGTGGCAGGCATGGTTAATTTCCCTGTGTCCAGTCTCCTTTTCTTCTTTTTAGGAATAGAAACCCCCTCTCAGGTTTTAGTTGGATATATGATTCTCTTACTTAAGATTTCCAGATTCCTTTGTGTCTTGGATTAGCCATATGGCTAAGCTCTAGGAATGAGATACGATTGGAAATGAGGGTTGTATCTTTCAGGTCAAATCACTTAAAAAGAAGATTTTCTGTGTACCATTCTTCTCTTTCTTCCTTTCATTGACTAGAATGCAAATTTAGTAAGATATGTCTGACCACACAGTCAAGGGCATCACTGGAGGAGACTGAAGAGCCATTTGAAGAACCGTAAAACAAAATTAACCACCTGGGATTACAATTCTGGACTATTATGTATGAGACTAATATTCTTCTATCTTGTTTGGGTCATTTTATTTTGGGGACTCTGTTACAATCGCTTAATATATAAGGCAGAATTTAAAGCCTTTGATTTATTTTCATATGAGTTAGAGCATATAAAAATCATATACATATGTTTATATTGCCCTACAGAGCTAACAGGCCAGGGCAGAGGGCCATATAGTATATTCGACCATGCCTGGATATATCTTTCTAATTTGGGAATGTGGAACCTTAGGGCCATCTGAAGACAAAGCTTGTCAGTGGCTCAGTGTTCAGAATCCAGATAGTGACCCCATTTGTCAGAGTGGTTATAAGGACATCTCAACAAGAGGACGAACTCAGTCATGATTGATGATTGATTAATTTTTTTCCCAGTCCTTCAAAATACCAAACCAGGAGTTTAAAATGTGGAAATACCAGGGTATTCTACTCGAGGAGTAGAAGAGCAGCAAAGCAAGAAATCAACAAGGGTGGAAGAGGCAGCATAAGATTTCCAGAAGCTACAGAGTTGGCTCCAAATAAATCAAATGAGGTTGTTTGTCAATTTAGTTTTATGTAGCTCAGCTAAGAAGATTGGAGTGCTGCACTGGGCATAACAAACCTTAGGGAAGACAGAATGACTTCATATATTTGTGCTGAGAGTGGCTTAGAGATTGTTCAAGCAGTCAGAGACCCATTGCTAGTTCTCACCCTGCTAGGCTGTATAAGGAGCTGGTAAGTAAGAAAAGGGTTGCAGAAAGTGAGCCCAGATTGTAGGTGCAAATATTTAACTTGATGTTGGAATTTGAAATTGGTTTTTCTATTTTGAAATTTTCATTTCAGCATCAGCTACACATACTCAAATCTGTTGTTAGATTCTTACCTAGGTATCAGATTCACTAGGAACCTGTGCCTTGCTTCTAGAAGAGAGGAAAGAATGGCACAAAAAAAAGAGAAAGTGATAGTGAATTGGATGAATCAGTTATATTTAAAATATCACGTTATGAATAAAGCACAGAAACTGAGAGTCACTGCCAACTCAGAGTTACAAGACAATGAGTGCAATGATGATGTATGTCCCACCTCTCTCATGTAGTTACTGGTAGAGAAGAGCAGAAGAGGGACAGCAAAAGTAGTAAGAGTAAGGGTCTGAAGCAATGGCAGGAAGAGGAAGAATAATGGAGACCACTGTAGCCATTCAGTGATCAGTGGGATTGGCAAAAAGGAGGGGTGCTCCCAGGTAGTGGAAGGAAGACATCATTCAGCAACCCAAAGAGCCCTTTCTAGAGAATCTGAATAACAAAAGGGAAAAAGGGTCAGGTGCTTAGGGTTCTGGTGATGCTGTCAATTAGGTCTAATGGAAATACAGCTTTGGTTACCAATAGTCTTCATTTCCCCACATTCTTCATTTGTACTGACTGCTTGAAGTGAGAAAAATCAGGGCTGGTTTTGATACTCAGAATAAACTTTTCTTTAATGCTTGAGGACATAATATAGAGAACTTTTCACAGACTTAGGATGTGAGACTATTTTCTCACAGATAACTAATGAATGTCCCTCCAGGGGCATGTAACCACACTACACGACAGAAGAGCAATATGCCATTTTAAAAAACCAGGCTTTTTAGAGTTGGCAAAAAGATCTTTGACATGAGATTATGCAATAATGATTAATGAGAATGCTTTTACCTTTTTTCTGAAGAGAAAGGAGGGAAAATATCTTAATGTGACCTACATTTCCATTTGTGAAGATTATTTATTACAGTAGGAGAAAAAGACAGACACTAGTCTCAGTGTCTCTCCATGGGAAGTAAGAATGCACTTCATGGAAAGAGCTCTTTTACACTTGTTCAGACCTTCCCTCTAATGTTGTGACCTTGCTGCACACTCAGAACATTTGCTGTAGAAAGGCATATAAATGAAATAAACAATATTATTCCATGATTTGCTTTTTTCGTTAGATATTTCACATAAAGGTAGGCTATAAATTAATTAAAAAACAAAAATTCAGATGTACAGTCATTCACTTGGCTAAACTCTAATTCCCGAACCCCCCAAAAAAGGGAAAAATGATAGACGAAGGCAAAATTAGATATGGAAGTGGGAAAATGTAATGGTTGCTCTCCCAATTTTACTGAAAGATGCCTATAGCTCCCTATCTATAAAAAAATTTACCTTCACATGGACACCCAACGGGCTCTAAATCCCCAACTTCCTTGGACTAAAAATGCAGAAGCCTGGAGTTAAAGTGTAACTGCTCCTCTGGAGGGCAGGGTGGAGAGATGTCAGGAACCCCAGAAGGGACATGGAGATCAGTCCCAGGGTCCTCTGCTGTGACTCACCGTGAGATTCTGGACAAGTGCCTAATCTTGCTGGACCTCCATCTTGCAAAGCTGTGAGGTGAGAGTGACTGATGTATGTGGATAGACTTTACGAATTCAATTTGCCTTGTGTGTAGAGGATGAAGAAAATAATGGGAGGTCAGACTGTAGAAATAAGAAAGATCTGATGGGAAGGGTCTTAGAGGCCAAGCTAAAGGAGTTGGAATATGAGAAGCTATATTCATATCATTAAAAGGAGTGGCAATCTGTGCTAACATTTGTGACTATATTAACTTAAAATATTGAGAGAATGAGTAAAAAGATTAGGAATACTTATTTAATAAAGAGCATAGAGAATTCAAAACTTTGTAATTTTAATTCAACATATTACAGTACGTGACGTTTTTCTAATGCTATCAAAATTAATCCCATTTCTTCCCTTTTTTTCCTTATTATTTCCCCCCCCCAAAAAAGAAAGAAAAATGAAACAAACAAACAAAAAAAAAAACCAAAACCCTGGGTTGGACCTATGAATCAAATAGTTCATCAAAAAAAGATAACTTTTTGTTTTTTCTATAAATCTTTACTCTTGGAGTTATCAAGTACTCAAGGATCAGCATAGAAATCAAAGTCTTGAGATGCACTACTTGTCTTATGGTTTTTAGGAATAATAATTAATAGATGATCACTCCATAGGATATCTGTTTTAATATTATTAAATAGTGCTGATGAAAAGCCAGTTCTGGCTTCCTTTGCTACTTTTTAAAGGCATCCAATAAAAATGCAACTTCTTACCTTTCTAAAATTTTGAAGTCACATAAAATTAAAATAATCAGTAACAACAGCAACAGCAAGAAAATAAATGAGTGATCATCTCCCTAACACCAATGATGCTTTAATAGGTGCCCGCTGCAAGATCAACTAGCCATGCCCTTACACGTTTCTACATAAGAAATTTGAATGTGGTCAACACAAAGAAAGAAAACAGAGAATTTTCAAATTGTTTTTAGGATGCATGTAACTTAATGATAGTGCATAACTATAATTATTTGAGGAAAACAATCTCTAAAATATTGATAAGCCATGTGCGTAACAAAACTTAATGCTCAACAGACAGCGAGAGATGCCAACATAGGATATCTTCAAATAGTAGAATGAGAAGAAGATCCAACTTTTTAAAGTTTTAACTACTGATAAAAACTTATTTAAAAAATAATATGAACAGGTTTTTGTATGGATATGAATTTTTAACTCAATCAGGTAAATACCTAGGAACATGACTGCCGTATCATGTGATAAAAAAAAATACATTTAGTTTTCTAGGAAACTGCCAAACTATCTTCCAAAGCAAATGTGGCATTTTGCATTTCCACCAGCAAAGAATCAGAGTTCCTGTTGCACCCCATCCTTGCCAGCAATTGCTATTGTCAAATTTTTTGAACTCTATCCATTCTAATAGTTACATAGTTTGGTATTTCATTGTTGTTTTAATTTGCAATTTTCTAATAACATGATGTTAAAGATCTTTTTATATGAAAAACTACCTTCTCTATATCATTTTTGGTGAGGTATCTATTCAGATATTTTGCCCATTTTTAAATTGGGTTCTTTTCTTATTGTTGAGTTTAAGAGTTTTGACTACAAGTTCTCTATCACATGTGTATTTTACAAATAATTCTCTGACTCAATAGCTTATCTTTTCATTCTCTTAATGGTATTTTTCAAAGAGCAGAATTTTTAAATTTTAATAAAGTCTAATTGTTACTTTTTTTTTCTTTCATGGATAATCATTTGATGTTTCAGCTAGAAACAGATCACCAAACTCAAGTTCACCTAGACTACTGTCTATGTTTTCTTCTAGAAATTTTATGGTTTTGGATTTTACATTGAGTTCTATGATCCATTTTGAATTAACTATTTTTCAGGGTAGTTGACACATTGTTATGTTAGTTTCAAGTGTACAACTTAGTGATTTGACAACGTAATACATTATTCTGTGTTCACCACAAATGTATCTCCATCTGTCCTGTTACATCACTATTACAATATCATCAACTATATTCCTCATGATCTATTTTTTATTCCCATGACTTATATAACTGGAAGCCTGTACCTCCCACTAGCTTTCATTCATTTTACCCAACCTCCCAGACCCCTTGTACACAATATAAGGTCTGTATATAGGTTTATTTATTTCTTTTTTTCTCTCATGCATGCCCACATTTTCCAACAATATTTGTTGAAAAATTATCTTTTCTCCATCGTATTGCCTTTGTACCTTTGGCAAAATTGAGTTGATTATATCATGTTGGGCTATATCTGGGCTCTATATTCTGTACTATTGATCTATGTGTCTATTATTCTGCTAGCAACATGCTGTCTTAATTATTATAGTTTTATATTAAATCTTGATATGAGGTAGTGTGAGTCTTCCCACTTTGTTCTTCATTTTGTATATTGTGTTGGATATATCTGGATGTTTTTTAAAACTAGAACTGGTGATAAGTCAACATTCTGTGCTTGCCTATGTGTATTTTGTTATATCCAAGTACATGATACAGATATGTACTCTAAATTGATATGTGAAATAAGCTGCATGTTATACTAGCAGGGTCTACTTCCAGATTATATCAGTTTCTCCTTTACCACTAATAAATATTCTTCAGTAAATTAAACTTTTCACTCTGATTTGTTTTAGAGAATATAGCATAATGAAAGAATTCCTACAGAAGGGTTGAAGACATTAAAATATTTCTAATCTATTATAGCACAGTTAATATTTAATTGGGTATGTTTTAATATTTGATAAAATCCTCCTATGCACCATGTATTATACTATATACTAAGTAAACAAATATAAATACAAATATTTAACAAAGTTCTTACCATTTGCATTTTTAAATGTATTCATTTTTGTCTTATAAATTGTAATTTATTATGGCAATGATCAAGGTTTCTAGATACATTAAACCTGAAAGATACCAAAAACAAAAGAAAAAACATGTAATCTTCAAGAGAAGAAAACCTGATTACCCACAAAGAAGCAAGAGAAATTGACTTCAGACTTCTCAACAGCAGTATTATATTCAAGAAGGCACTAGGGTAATATTTATTGCCCTATAATATTTATTATAATAATTTTATATTATTTTATAATATTTATTAGTATTACCTTATGATATTTATTGTAACACTGAAGGAAACAAAATGAATCTGGGATGCTTTTCTTTTTAAATAGTCTTTTCTTCTTAAGATTTTATTTATTGATTTGAGAGAGAGAGTGTGTGTGTGTGCATGAGTAGGGGGAGGGGCAGAGGGGGTGGAAGAGGGAGAGAATCTCCAGCAGACTGTGTGGTAAGTGGGGAGCAGAGCCCAACCTGGGACTGTATCTCATGACCCTGAGATCATGACCTAAGCCAAAACCAAGAGTTGAGTGCTTCACCAGCTGAGTCACCCAGGGGGCCCCAAATTATCTTTCAAATAATAAAAATATTCTCAGTCTTAGAAGACCTCACTAGGTGTGTTATGTCAGGATCCCCCCAAGAAGACAAAAATTGCTTTGCAAATGATTTATTGAAGAAGCAGTTCTAGGTGAAACCAGCAAGGGAATGAGTAAAGCAAGACAGGTAAGCAGTTGAATTCAAGCAGGGTCACAGTCTTCCTGTGGTCCCGCAAAGAACAGTTCAATCTGATCCTGCACTGAAATCTTGAAGGGTAAGTTGTGGTAAATAGTGAACCTGGGGAATCAAAGTAGAGCATGAACATTATCACGATGGTCACTACATGTACACTTACATACACTATTTAAATATTTGTATTTTAAAATGTTGAAATATTTGAAAAGTGGGTGGTGAGAGTTCAATGAGACAGGAGACTATCCTGAATATAATCTATTGTAAGGGGGATGGTAGAGCCTCAGGGGTGGGGGTGGGGGCAGTGGGTGCAGCTGCTGTCATCTGACCCCAGCACCACCTGGGGTGGTTGGGCTGGGCTACCTGAGGGGGTCTAGTGTCCTGATCGCAGGAGCCCTCGGGGACTGGTGGCTGATTTCACCCCTGCTGCAGTCCCTGGTTGCAGCAGAGGTTCAATGAGTGGCACATCCTTTGAAATAATACTTCTTAGGTAAAGTTTCCTGTTATCTGATTGTTGGTAAATTGAGAAACTACCTTATAAAATCAACATTAAAACTTAGATAATGGATATTTTTTCTCCCATAATACATTGGTCTTCAGTTAGATCTTGGGTGTAGAAATGATAGCAAGTGGATTTCAAGTATTTGCTCAAGATGGTGTTTTATGTTCTGACTTCTTTGACTCACTCTGATCTAAATCTATTTCACTGTCTTTATTTCTGGTATAAACATGTCCTTCTGAAGAAGAGATGGTGCTGATGCTTTGGCTTTATTTTATGCTTTTTTATTTTTATTTTTATTTATTTTTTTTATTTTATGCTTTTGGCTTTATTTGAGAAATTGTTATTCTTCACCAATATGACCAGCCATGTAATTTCTCTCTGACTGCTTAGCCATGCACCCAGCAAATCCTATATTAACTCTTGTTGCACTGTCATTTAAGGGAATAGTTTTAAGCTCAGCAAATAATTTTAAATAAAATTATAAATAATTTTATTTATTTTATTTTTTAAAGTTTTATTTATTAGAGACGGTGGGGGGGGGTGTATGTAGTGGGAGGGAGAGAGAGAGAATCCCAAGCAAACTCCCCACTGGGCACAGAGCCTGATGACAGAGTCATCATGACCCTGAGATCATGACTTGAACAGAGATCAATGGTTAGATTTCTAACCAACTGAGCCATCCAGGTGCCCCACTCTGCAACTAATTTTAAACTCAGATTCCTTTTTTAAAAACAAGAGAAAACAGTCTTTAAGTGCACATTTCTGAGGCTTACTCTTAGAGATTCTTTTAAATTAAAACTAAGGTGGATTCTTGAGATCTGAATTCCAAAAAATGCCCAGGAATTCTTACATCAATTGTTCACTGATATTTGCAGATCACTCATTTAGCAACACTTAGAAATTATAGAACATGTTGTGCTTTCATTATGCTGTAGGATCATTTTGATTAAAATTATTATTTATCCTGAATAATATGGCATAAAAGACTAATCAGAAATTCTCAAAATTATATGTGCATCTTAGAATTGCTCAGCAGTTTTTTTTTTTAATTTAAATTAAGGCTATAATATCAGACATTCTGATTTAATAGATCTGAGGTGAGTTCCAGGAAACTGCATTGTTAAAATCACCCTTGTCTTTATTCTTTTTTTTTTTTTTTAGATTTTATTTATTTATTTGACACAGAGAGAGAGGTCAGATCACAAGTAGGCAGAGAGGCAGACAGAGAGAGAGGAGGAAGCAGGCTCCCCGCTGAGCAAAGAGCCCGATGCGGGCCTCGATCCCAGGACCCTGAGATCATGACCTGAGCCGAAAGCAGAGGCTTTAACCCACTGAGCCACCCAGGCGCCCCCTTGTCTTTATTCTTATGAAAGGTATGGGAAAGACACCACACTACATATACAAAGTTGCTGTTCGTTGGTCAAAGGATATTCAAATAGACTTTGTGTCCTTCTTTTATAATTCCCTAGAGTTCCTTGTATAATGTTTCTCATAAAGGGGTTGCTCATGAAATGCTATTTCCCAGATAGTATTTTTCAATGCAAATGCGCTTATTAGCTTTTTCTATTTAATATATATGTTTCTCTTGGCATTAATAGGGCAGCTGTTTTGACTTTGGAAAGATTTTATTAAGGCAAATATATGATATGTTTTCATTCCAGTGACATAGATCAGATATATATCCCTGAGAAACAAACAGTGTGCACTGTCTGTAGGTAGCATTTAGAGTTGGAATTCTGTGAGTTAATTGTACTGCTTCTGTGAGAGCAATTGGTATTTTTGTTGAAAAAAACTTTGCAGTGTTTGACCAATCTCTCATCAGCAAAAAGGCATGACTATCCGTGATAAGCAAACTCATCTCCCCTCTGGTTGACATAGGCAAAGGAATTAATTTTAATTAGTAAAACCGCTTTTATGATTCTGATGTCAGGAGATATGGGATTGCATGAATATCATAAACAAATATTTATATCTTAACTTTTCAGAGAACAATTTTTTGTGGGGGGAAGAGGGTTGAGGATAACATAGCCAAATCAATGACTATAAAAACCAACAGTGCTATTTAATACTGACAAGCATGTTTGAAATTTACCACCAATCTATTAAAATTAAATGTATAAATCTTGGCCAATAGTTGTAGATTAATTTCCCATACATACTATGCCTGGAATTCCAGGATATACACCACAGTTGAAATCTATTAATGGTAACCAATCTTTGGAACATAGTTAGAAATTTTTTTTCCTGGGGAAAATGAGTCTTACCTATTTTTGCAACCTAGAAATGCAAAATAGAGGCACAGATACCTTCTGCCAAAGTGTGTTGGTTTACTAGAGCAGTCATTTGCTGAGTAACCAAAACTTGGCGTCCTTCCTTGGAGAAACAGCCTCCTTTTCAGCAGTGTTTTCAAGCAGCTCAGAGCTCCACTTGGCTTCACCCTTTTCTCACATCATAATATAGTGGATCCTCATTATTCACGTGTTTGCAAATTCGCCTACACCCTAGAATCTATTTGGAATTCCAAAAACAATACTCACAGCACTTTCTGGGTCATTCAGGAATATGTGTCGAGCAACAAAAAATTTGCATCATCTGATGTGCACGTTCTAGCTGAGGCCAAACAAGGATGCTCAGCCTTCTTTCAGCTCTCACAATATAAACAGTGTCCTTTTTGTGGTCTGTTCAGCACCTTTATTTATTTATTTATTTATTTATTTATTTATTTATTTGCTTTTTTGTACTTTTTGTTGGTGGTTTTACTGTTTGAATTTGTTATCAGGTTTTGTGCTGAAGTGTTGTCTAATGTCCTGTGTGCAAGACTGGTGTATCTTACGTAGAAAATATATGTGTTAGATAAGCTTCCTTCAAGCATGTGATATTGTGCTGTTGACCATGAGTTCATTGGTAATGAACTACATATATATGTGTAAGCTGTGTCTTTAAATAAAAACACACATAAAACGTTATGTATTAATCATTTGCCAAAAATATTCTGACCAGAAGTTCATAGGTACCTAATCCTGTACTTCCCATAAGTGGAATGGTTTGCTATTCATTAATTCACTGTTTGTACAGACTTAGTAGAACATAATTACTGTGAATAAAAAAATCAAATGTATCTATGGCTACAAATAATAGCAATTTCAAATTGCTCATGAGGAATTCCTGTGAAAAGGAATATGTTCTTACTTTTTAAAAATTTTCCACAAGATAATAAAAGAAAATGTTCAGTTTATTTTACTTCAACTTCTAGAAGTTCTGGTTTTACATCACTGATTTCTCATTAATTATATTGCTAATAATGATTAAGTTACCAATAGACCTTACTGAATTCTAGCTTCCAGATGGTTATTACTTGTGAACTGCTTATTACTGCCTTTTTGGAGATTTCTGCCTCTTTTTTTAAGTCTTTCAGGATATCACCTCTCTGTTTTCAATTGTAGAGTCTCAGTAGAAATTTCTTTTAAGGTAAGTAGCAGGAATTTGCAAAAAAAATCATTTTTCTGCTTAATAATTAATGTTCTTATTTTATTATTATATAATTAATTATATCATTATAATTATATAATATATTATATAGTTAATAATATATAAATATATACATAAATATATAATTATGCATAATTATATATCATATAATTATATAATATAATTATTTATTATTATTATTATTAAGCTTTTATTTCTGCTTTCATTTTCTGCAAATGATCAATGCATAACTTTTTTTATTTTTAAGATTTTATTTATTTATTTGACAGAGAGAGAGAGAGAGTACAAGTAGGCAGAGCGGCAGGCAGAGGAACAGGGAGAAGCAGGCTCTCCTCTGAGCAGGGAGTCCAATGCAGAACTCAATCCCAGGACGTTGGGATCATGACCTGAGCTGAAGGCAGCTTCTTAACTGACTGAGCCACACAGGCGCCCCAATACATAACGTTTTATGTGTGTTTTTGTTTAAAGACACAGCTTACACATATATATCTAGTTCATTACCAGTGAACTCACAGTCAACAGCACAATATCACATTTTCTGCTATTTATTCTGCTTTTATTTATTTTCTGCATTTATTTTGCTTTTATTCAATATTTAAAATAAGATGCTACTGAGCAGAGTTGAGGACATACTTCTGTAGAACTCTTAAGAAATATCTCTTGAGGCAGATAATTTAGGCTCCACTTTTAATTATTTTATCCTTATTTCAATTCTGATTACATAAATGAAAGATGTCTTGGTTTCAGACAATAATTCTTTATAATTGCTAATAAGCAATTGCTTTTGGTAACAATCTGTGAGCATTGTATTTTTTTTCTCAGAAGGGAAATTCATTGCTCATGCGTAGATTATTTTAAGGTGAGGGTCACTAGTGGGAATCCTAAACCTAATCAATTTGACTAAATTTTCAGGCAAAGAGCAGCTTCATGATCAGTTTACCTGAATTGTCAGTTACTTCAGTGTCATAATAATGTCATGACAATTTGGTATAAAATTTGTAAAAGAAAAATCCTCTACTATTGCCTCTGCGAAATTATCATTATGTCGCAGGGTATTTTGCAGGTAGATGAATATACACTAAGAATCTACACTATTGGGGTGCCTGTGGGGCTCAGTCAGTTAAATGTCAGTCTTCAGATCAGGTCATGATCCCAGGGTTCTAGAATGGACCTAGAATGAGTTGTACTCCCTTCTCAGCGGGGAATCTGCTTCTCCCTCTCTCTCTCTCTCTGCCTCCCTCTCTCTCTGCCGCTCCCTCCCCCTCTGCGACTCCCTTTGCTTGTGCTCTCTCACTCTCTCTGTCAAACAAGTAAATAAAATCTTAAAAAAAAGAATCTACACTATTGAGGAAAATAATGACACAGGAACAAATTATTTTAATTCATAAACTCTTGATTTCAGGGAAAACAGAAAATCTCCTAACAGTTCATTTGGAGGGTAAGAATTGGTGAGAACAAACCAAGTAACCCATTTTGTTATCTAAGTTACTTGCTAAAAATAATTTAGATGTCTATTAATTTTAATTTAACAAGTTGCATGGCAACATAATTTTCTTTACTCATTCATTTATCATTTATTTAAAAAGCATGCATTGGGGCGCCTGGGTGGCTCAATGGGTTAAAGCCTCTGCTTTCGGCTCAGGTCATGATCTCAGGGTCCTGGGATCGAGGCCCACATTGGGCTCTCTGCTCAGCAGGGAGCCTGCTTCCTCCTCTCCCTGTCTCTCTGCCTGCCTCTCTGCCTACTTGTGATCTCTCTCTCTGTGTCAAATAAATAAATAAAATCTTTAAAAAAAAAACATGCATTGTGCTCTACTGTGCATTTTGTGGAGCATTTATAATTCTGGGATATATGTCCTTAGTAATACCATTCATTGAAGACATTACTCTTTACCATTTTAAATACTTTGGCAGTGTATTAGTGTCTTGTGACTCCTATAATAAATGTCACAAACTAGATGGCTTAGAACAATGAAAATGTATTCTCTCATAGTTCCAGAGGCCAAAAGTCCAAAATCCCTATCACTGAGTCAAAAGAGTCTCCCAGCTTCTAGTGGCTGCTAGCATTCCTTGACTTGTGTCATCACTCCAGTCTCTGCCTCTGTGGACACACTGCCTCCTACTCCTCCGTGTGCATCAGATCTCTTTGCCTCTCTTTTCTAAGAATGCTTGTGATTGCATTTAGGGTCCACCCAGATAACCCAGCATAATCATTCCAGCTCAAGATCTTTATCATATCTACAAAGACCCTTTTTCCTTATATGGTAATATTTATATGTTGCAGAGCTTAGGACCTAGTATCTTTAGGTGGCCATTATTCAGCCAAACATATGTACATTTATCAAAAATCAATTGATTTTACTATGCAGGTCTAAATCTGGACTTTATTCTGTTTCATTCTGACCTCTATGTCTAAAGCCAATGCTCACACCTTCTTGAATACTGTGGCTTGAATACTTATGAATATTGAAATCAGATAGTTTAAGTCTTTCAACTGAGTTTTTTTTTTTTTTTCACAATAGTTTTGGGTCTTCTAGGTTTGCATTTCTATGTGCATTTTGAATAAGCTTGTCAATTACTGAAAAACCCTGCTGGGTTTTGATTGGGGGTCCACTGAATTTATAAATGAATCTGGAGAAATACACCATTTAAAAACCATCATTCAGTTTTCTAAGCTATATGTAAAGTATATCATTCCATTTATTTAGTTAACTTTCCCTTGTTGAGAGTTTTCAGTTTGTGGGCTTTGCAACTATTTTGTAATTGATATTTTTTTATACCATGATATGTGTATGTTTTTGTTTTTGTTTCTGGAGTATTTTTTACTCTACAGCTTATTTTAATCTGCCCTAAGGCTCACATTCCTAAAAGCACCAAATACCCAGGTGAATACTGAGAACTCCTTACAATGCTGGTAAAGGTTTGAGTACACAACATTCTTTGTGAGCTCAGAGAATTATTTAGTTTACAGCCAGAGCCCTAGTTTGCCTGCTTCCTGAAGTCTCACAAATATGTATCTGTAGCCTAGCTCTCAGCAAAGACACCAAGGGCTTTTGTGCAAATTTTGTGTTTTGTTTGCACAATCCCTTGTCACCTCAATCCCCCTGAAATCCAATCTCTATCTCCTGAATTCAGTGAGACCTCTTGGAATTTCCTTGCCTGCAGAGTGATCTAGAATGTGCCTCCAGCCAGCAGCTGAGGGTAATTATGTGTTATCTGGGTTACTATTCTCACAGAGATCATTCCTACTTTGAATGTTATCCAATGTCTAAAAATAATTACTTCATGAGTTTTATCCAATTCTCTAGTTGTTTATGGTGGGAGATTAATCTGGTCTTTGTTATTTCATCATGGTTAGAAGGCAAAGTTATTATTTTCTTTAACTTTAAGACTAGAAATGTCTATTTTGGGATAGAGATGGATAGGATTTAACAGTATTCATGCTGAAGTTGATCTGAAAACATGCACATCTGAAAACATGTCTTACCTTGCAGCAGTTCACTTAAAACTTACATTTGTTTACAGGGCATAAAAATTTTATTATGTGAGAATTCAACAGAAGTGATTAATTTATGCCAGTAAAAATAATCCTCACTTTTACTTTTTAGTATTGTAATTTTTTCTGGATAGCTGAGCATGGTGTGCTAGAAAAAAGGAGCTGTTGTTAATTGGATTTTAGTAATGTAGGGGTGAGGTGTGGGGGAAGGGAAAGTGTACAGTCCTGCGATTAGGTCCCAGTATTTTAGTGAGTCTATGCCTCTGCACTGTGAACTTCACGAGTATTTCTCAGCCCTTAGAGGGGCCAGGGTGGCTAGAGTGGACTGGAGCTCTGCATTTCCCTTCCCCCGGGTCAGTTAGGCTCTGACAATAACCAGCAGGCTCTGATGAAATAGTTTCTCCTGAGGGGGAAACTGGTTAAGAACAAAGCACTCTGAAATATTTCAAAATGGTTACTTTGTCCTAGCTCTGTGAAAAATGTTGGTGGTATTTTGATACGGATTGCATTAAA
The DNA here is from genome assembly GCA_002007465.1 of Ailurus styani. Taxonomy (NCBI): domain Eukaryota; kingdom Metazoa; phylum Chordata; class Mammalia; order Carnivora; family Ailuridae; genus Ailurus; species Ailurus styani. The sequence goes on from LNAC01000199.1 coordinate 1,308,008, forward strand.
TGTGTAGATTCTTTGGGTAGTATGGACATTTTAACAGCTCTTTTCTTCACAAAACAGATGAACATGACAGGTGGAGGGGAAACAGAGAGAGGGAAACAAACTATAAGAGACTCAATGATAGAGAACAAACTGAGGGTTGATGGAGGGAGGTGGGTGGGGGATGGGCTAGACGGGTGGTGGGTATTAAGGAGGGCACTTGGTATGATGAGCACTGGGTGTTGTATGTATGTATGATGAACCACTGAATTCTACCTCTGAAACCGATATTATATTGAATGTTAACTAACTAGAATTTAAATAAAAATTTGGGGGAAAAAATGACTACTTTTCTTCTCCCCCTGCAGGAAGCACAAGGGGATGGATTATCCTCTGATCTTCACTGTTAGAACCTAATAGAGCTCCTGAAGAAAAAACTCACAAAAGTGCAGGGAGTCAGCTATGATGGGGTCCCCTGAGGATTTTATCTCTCTGACTTGTCCACGCTGAGGCTCCAGCAATTCATTCGTCACAGTTCAGGTTTTCCTATGTTGCCACTGGTTCCTGTGAAGGTTTTGCTCCTGGGTTTGTGCTCTGGTAGGTCATAATTCTCTATCTCCTTATCTTTCTTCAGTTTGGAGGGCAGCAGTTTACCCAGTTCTCTCACTTCCCTTATGAATCTAAGAAGTTGTTGATTTTTCAGTTTATTCATCTTTTTACTTGTTAGGATGAAGTGGTGACTTTCAAGCTCCTGAGATGCTGGGCCAGAAGTCATTATCCCCAATTTTAATCTGATGAGTCTTGTTTCTCTCTTAATATAAACATGCCATCTAACTCAGGGCATTTTGGAAGTAGTCTGTAATGGTTGCACCCCTCATATTTTGAAAATATGTTTTTCCCCATTGAATTCTGAACGCTTCACCAAATTCTCTTTATTTTCTTAAATAGAGATAACAGAAAAAGAAACAACTGACTAGTCTGCTAGATTCTCATCATTTTGAAATGTTTTTGCCAAACTCATCTCTATTTTTCAGCACTAGTAGTCCAATCATCTTCTATGGATTCATATGTGTATATATATGTGTCCTGACGTGTACCAGTACTGAACATCTCTATTCTTTCTTTAGTGGCATTATTGAACAAGTTATGATTATAATACAATGCATACTTACATTGCAACTTGTCATTTTCCAACATGATACCTTTGTGTTTTGTTACATGTGACTTCTTTTAATAGGTTAGATGTTTTAAATATATATGGCAATTTAGAAAGTAATATTCTTATTGGATGTAACATTTGTTGAATAAAAGCAATCATATTTATTCCTGTGCTTGCTTGATTTTGAATTTAATGTACTACTAAGTTTCAATTAATTTCTTAAGATAAATTGGAGGAATTTGTCTAAAAATTTTAACTTTAACTCCCACTACACACACATAAATACACATACGTAAGCATAAAGTGAGAGAAAAATATATAAAATGGTTTATGCTTTTATACATTTATATTTTGTTTTGCAAATTGAAAATTATCTCCTTTTTTTGCTATTACAACCACTGCATATTCATTCCGTATTACTCATGGATAACATGCTTGATCTTCAACAGTATCCCTCATTGAAGGGTGTATGAGAGATTAGTGTGGAAACTAGTGGTTCATACATAACACATTTTAATTTATTTCTTGATTTACAATTCCATGCCTCATTGACCTCCTATTTATTTTTCTAGTTCATTATTTAGATGTTAAAAAATATTATTGATTATAGCACTCAACCTTGTTGATTTCATTGTGTAAAATTATGGTTTTAAAATATTATTATGCCCACGCATGGATCAGAGGCAGTCTTTCTGCACACATACCATACCACCTAGTAAGGATAGTATTAAACCTTATGAAGTGGATGAATTCTTACATACTAGAACTTTCTGGCAGTAAGTGTTCCTAGAAAAAAAAGAAATTTGTGACTGCTGCTTATTTAATTTTCTTGAACAATTTTTTTTAAAGATTTTATTTATTTGTTTGAGAGAGAACACTAGTGGGATAGAGGTGGGGGCAGGGAAAGGGAGAGGGAGAGGGAGTGAAAGAAGCAGACTCCCTGCTGAGCAGGAAGCCCGATGCAGGTCTTGATCCCAGGACCCTTAGATCATGACCCAAGCAGAAGGCAGATGCTTAACCAACTGAGCCACCCAGGTGTCCCTAACAAAATTTCAAGTAATAAAAACAAATCTAAAATCAAACCCAACATGTGGTATGATGACCAATTTAAGTCATGTTCTCTTCAGAAAAACTCTAATGACTGCTACAAGCTCAAAAAGTCTTTCTGTTACATTTTTGCTGTTACTCTTTTTTACAGTAAAAGACTTTGGACCACCTATATAAAATTGCCTGAGATAACTTACAAATATACATTCTTAGGTTTCACCATAGAATTACTGAATTAGAATATTTGGTGTTAGGGCCTGAGAAACCCAGATTATTCATAAGTACCCTAAAATTTGAAAACCATCATACACTTGATTATTCTTATCTTCATTATTCTCTAATTATTTTAACTATATCAGTCTTCGTTTCTCCAGTGGATTGCAAGCTCTTTGAGTAACATACACATCCTTCTGTGTATGCCTCGTGCTTTAGCTCAATCCCTAGTGTATGGCTTATGTTAAACGAACACTTGATATTTTCTTGTTGAATAAATACCGAAGTTTGTACGGCAATTATTTTAGTTTTTGACAAAAAATTCTTTGATGAAAGGACATAACCCAAGATTTCCCTCTTCTGGCAACATGAAGTACTTTTCAACATGGTGATATCAACTTCTCCATATGCCTTTTGGGTTTTTAAATATTATCTCTTTGATGTACTTTGGATCAAATATCATCTGGGACAGTTCTAAGCACATGGTCCCTGCTTTTCATTTGCTGTGGGAAATGCTCCTATTCTTCCTAAAAGCTCAGGTGAGGACTAGATTCCAATTAGCAAACATGACAAATCATAATCCTCATTAAGTAGGACTGAATTTTTCTTTAAAAATTCTATCACAACCGTTTCTTTACCTTTATCAAGGTAAAATAACTATGTTTAAGCAGAAAAAAACTAATTTAGGATTAAAAAGCATCTATTTAAAAGTCCCCCAAACTCCTAATGACAGTGCTTATAACATATACCTCATTGGGTTTTATGATGTTATATTAAACTAAGCATTGGTATAATCTGTTCTTGCTATATCAACTTTTATAAATTATGCCCCAAAGAAGCTCATTTTCTCCAGTCATCACCCAATATTTGCCTAACCTAAGGAGGAAGCATGTCTATATATGGATTCTTTGAATTTGAGTATACATTATGGGAACATGTTTCTGGCAGAATAAATGAAGTAATTTCTCTTTTCTGTAAACAAGCTAACCAACAGTAACAAAAACTATAGAAGTCAAAAAGAGCCACTTGGATTTGGCCAAAACCTGAGATTTCTTTTTTGTTTCCAATCCAGTCTTCAGGTGGTCCCTTTGTCATGGTACTCCTTTGGGTAGTTGGGAGGCAGCTCTTACTTAGAAACTCCCTACTTCCTTCTACCTTTCCACTCTGTAAAAACCTCAGGAAACTGGACTAGTCAAGCTCTTGGGCAAATTCTTCCTTTTCTTTTCCTTATTGGCTGGAATGCTTGGAACGGTCTTTCTGTCTCTCAGTGTTAGTTTTGAATAAAGTGGGGTGAAGTAGAAAGTGTAGGCACTTTAGCTTTTTCAGTTCTAAGCTCCAGACTGATTGTGTTATTAGTAACCGGAGCTTCCCATGTGGTCAAGTCTAGTTCACTGGAGAATCGATATTGAATTAATAAAAATGGTTAATTTATTGATTATTTTCTTCTGATGATTGTATTGTTTTCTGTCATTTGAGAAAAGGCGTAGCTAACCAATTATGGAATTTCTTGCAAATGCCACCTAACATATAAAAGAATAATCAAGGTAAGCTGGTAGGATACACTTTTAGTTTTTCTACCTACTTAAAAAAACACTTCTATTGAGGTATAATCTCCATGTAATACTGTGCCAAATTTCAATTATATAATTCAGTAAATTTTGGCCTATCTGTATACCATCAAACATCTAAGGGACAGTTTGACATGTCTTAAATGTGAATGAAAAGAGACCATATCAAAATCAAAAGAGATTTTATTGTCTCTGTTTTGTTTGTTTGTTTTCCTCACTAGCTGGATGACCTTTATCTGTGTGGCTTCAATTTCCCTTTCTACATAATTAGCAGACCTAGAGAAATAGACTAAGAAGTTCTAAATCAGTACAAATTCAGAAATAATTGTATTTGGGTATGTTTTATTTCACCTCTTCTTTGTTCCCAGTATGTATTTAATTTGAGGAGTAAAAAAAAGAGTATTTCGACCTTTCTGTGGGGAGGAAGAAATAAGTGAGTGGCTCTGAGCCATTTAGCCAGCTTAGAGAAATTCAAAAGGCCTCTTGAGGATAGTGACTGAGGTGTGTGATATGAGTGGATGGGACCTTTCAAAGATTATCAAGAATTTTAGCTTCTATTATAAATGTTATAGATCATGGAATCCCTGCTTCACCATTTCCTACCAGTGGGGCCTTGGGTAAGTTATTTCAGCTCTCTTCCCATCAGTTTTACACTGATGTTAGTGATAGTACTAACCTCAAAGAATTCTTATAAGGATGAAGTGAGTTAGGGGCTTAACACTATGTCTGGCACATGGAAAGCAAAGCTGTAGGGTTTGTTTACATGATCATGATGCCCTTGCTGACTTAAGGCAGCACAGTCCAGGGGAAGGAGCACTGAGCTTGGATTGTGGAGCTGGGGTTCTGGGCTCACTTCTGGCCTAAGTCAACATGGGCATGTCCCAGCCTCTCTGTTCTACAATAAAGTGAGGGTTTGGTATGGATGGTCCTAAAGCACTTTGAGCTTCAAATTCATTTCTCAAAGTTCTATTCTTTTTTAAAACTCTGTCTAGTCATTCTGAAATAAGATAGTATTGCTGGTCATCTTTTATTATTTTAAAACTTTCATACATACTTATTTTATAATATGGCTCTAGTTTTTGAAGTCCTTAAAAATATAAATCTGTTTTGAAAACATGCTTTGCTATCATCATTTATTTGTGCTCTATGCTGTCATGTCCTTATAGATTTAGTGATCTCTAGACTGGTATTCAGCTGACTTTAAACTGTGGAAATCATGAAAGTTTAATGTGGAAATATTTTCTGCTATAGTTGGAGGCACCATGGATCTACATACACTAACTCTTTCCTTGGTCCCAGTTTAATTTGGGAGTTTCAGACTGAGCTCACCACACAATTGTTAATCCCACACTTAATACCTGGAGTGCTTGAAATGCTGGTATTGGCATTTGCTCCCCTGACAACCTTACTTTTGGTTTGCTTATTATCTCCTCTTCCCTGATCATCATCCCCTCCCCACCTACGCCCAAGATGTCTGTTGGTGCTGTGGTCCTGTGATCTCAGTACCATAGCAGAAGGCATATTTTGCACAGGATCTAATTGTTTTATAGTGTGAGAGCCCTGCAGAGCAGCTAGTCAACTAGATATACTCTCTAGATATGTTCTTTTCCAGAAATTTCTACTAATATACACACATACGTTTCATAAAAAGAGAAACAAGGTATTTTGAATCTCCTTTAATAACCCATGCAGAATTATACTTTTTATTTGGTAATTTAATTTATCGACTTTGGATTTCAGGCAAAAGCCCTTTATTCTTTGATGACATTTACTGAGCTCTACTCTTCGGCAGGTACTATGACAGTGTTGGAGGATACTAGGACTAAGGTTAAACTTTTGCTTTTGGGGTTTTTCTTATAAGGGGGAATACATAACCAGTCAATTTCCAGGCTGAGGGATAAATTTCATGGGATAAGTGCTGTGAGATGTCAGGTTCTATAAGAGTACATTAGAGGTGCCTCTCATTCAAATGAGCAGAAAGAAGGGCAGTGAAGTTTTCTGGGAGAAGGTGTTTCCTGGGCTTCATTCTGAAGAAGAATCAGCCAAGTGGGTAATGTAGGGAAGAAGATATCCATCGGTTGTCCATATACTAGAATCTGATAAACACTACTTTAGTGAATTAAGACGTTCACTGAAAGTTGTTTTCTTTTCTTTTTTTTCTCCCCCCTCCATACTTTTGCAATACAATCAATCCTAGAACAACATGGAGGTTGGAGGTCCTGATCCCTGCATAGTCAAAAATCCACATATAACTTTTGACTCCCCTAAAACTTAACTACTAATAGCCTACAGTTGATCAAAAGCCCTACAAATAACATAAATAGTTGATTAAAGCTTATTTCATATGTTATGTGTATTATAGACTGTATTTTTATAATAAGAAAGCTAAAGAAAAAATGTTATTAGGAAAATAGTAAGGAAAAGAAAATGAATTTGTAGTACTGTACTGTAAAAAATCTGCATAGAAGTGGACACGCAAGTTCAAACCTTTGTCATTCAAGGGTCAACTGTATTTCCCTCTCTATGAGTATTCATTTTGAGAAGCACCTCAACATAATTTAGTTGTTATAATATTTTTTTCAGAAGCAATGCAATACATTTCAATACACTGTAGTCTCCACATAGTCTTAGCTATTCCATAAAACTACCACAAGGTAAAGATCCTGAAAAGACCTTAATCACTCAACATCTATGAATGGAATTTACAGTCAAAATTTAGTTGGGAAAATAATTTTTTAAATCTACACAAAGCATTGGACAAAAAATAACATGGGAGGAAAAAAGATACTAAATATGAAGAAAATAGAAAAAAAACCACTTGCTGTGCTCAGTCATTGGCTGGAGGGAGTGTGTAGAAAGCACGGCCTCCGAGAAAACGGGATTATGGAGGGGTGGCAGCACAAGATAGGAATGGTGCATTTTCATGGCTGCCATGGCCCACTCCTTGCTATATATTCTCCGTATATTCATAGAGTTTTAGAATCCCTGGAATGGGTTCCAAGCGCTAGCAGATTAAAGGGTGGGTTTCTGCATGGGTTTTCTTATTGTTGGCTCCTTTCATTAACACCGTTCTGTATTCTTCCCTTTGGATATTTTTGTATACAGGAGAACCTCACAATTTTTAGGAAATAAATATTTCTTTCAGTTTTTAGTGGTTATTAGAATTGAGAGTAGTGGGATTTGTCTTGAGTACAAACTTCTCAGCATCTATAACATGACAGAGGAATTTTATAATTACAAATAAGCAGTAAATATTAGGTAGCACTTTAAGACTTCCTAAAATCCTCCATGCAATTGTTCCCAGACTGCTAATGAAGGAACAAATAGGACAAAGTCTGGCTTAAAAACTTCTAGTTAATAAAACATTATAATGGAGCCTGGTTTTTATTGCTTTAGCTAACTCATGGGGACAGGGGTATTGTTTTAATTATTGATGAAATGATTTTTACATTGACAAGAGTTAAAACAAAGTTCTCAGAGCCACAAGGGAAATTATAAAGAGTTTATACCCAGGGTAGCTGTAAAGCTGTTTATTATCACTGGAATGAGCAATACCATAAAAAAAATATTTTTTTAAGATTTATTTATTTATTTCACAGAGGGAGAGAGATCACAAGTAGGCTGAGAAGCAGGCAGAGAGAGAGGAGGAAGCAGACTCCCCACTGAGCAGAGAGCCCGATGCGGGCCTCGATCCCAGGATCCTGAGATCATGACCTGAGCCGAAGGCAGAGGCTTTAACCCACTGAGCCACCCAGGTGCCCAAAATTTTTGATAAGTGATGGCCTTCCCACACTCAAGAACCTTAAATTTGTCTCAGAAGTTTATATGAAATGTCAGACTCAGTCATGAATAAAATTAAAGTTGTACTGTCAGCCTGAAACTATTTCAATATCACTGTCCCAGAAATGTATAGAAATATCTGGCATTACCAAAACAAAGTATTTTACTTCACTTACATAGGGACACACCTGGGAAGTTTATGTGCTGAAACAAGCTAAGTCGTCTAGAAGCGACCCTGGGAGCTGACTCTGGATTGCCTGAACAAGGAACAGGGAGGGCGTAAGAACCAATATCAAAGACCTGGGACTCTGGAAGGGACATCTGCAGGAGCTGGATATCTGGTTCCAAGGTTACTCCTGTTAAAGCTTAGTGCACCAGATCTAAACTCTGGCACCAAGCAGTATGTATATTCAGTTCACTGACAAGGCTACTTTCCCACGGATGCCTTTAAAGACATGACCTTTAGAGATGGAGACCCACAGGGTAGAGGCATTCCCTCCGGCTGAGAAATGTGGCTCCGGCAGTGACCCACCTCTGACATGTGTCCCTGGGAACGATGGGGAAGCAGGGAAGCTGTGCCTTCTCTCCCGTGATGACTGACACTAGTCTTAGGAGCTTACTTTGTTCTCAAAAAGCCTATTCTTTTTTTTTTTAAGGTTTTTTATTTATTTGACTCAGAGAGAGACAGATCACAAGTAGGCAGAGAGGCAGGCAGACAGAGGAGGAAGCAGGCTCCCTGTTGAGCAGAGAGCCCGATGTGGGCCTCGATCCCAGGACCCTGAGATCATGACCTGAGCTGAAGGCAGAGGCTTTAACCCACTGAACCACCCAGGCGCCCTGAAAAAGCCTATTCTTTAACCCATGTTAATGTCGTGCCATGGGTCCTGAACTCTAGTACCACAGGGAACACCCAGATGACACTTCCTGGATATGATAATATATTTTTAAAAAATCAGTAAACTGCCTTCAATGGGAGAAATCTTAAATGCCTTCTCGATATTTATTATATTGCTATGCTTAAATAAAATTCTATCATCATTCTCATATACAGATCACAGAGCCACAGCAAAGACACACATTCTCACCAAAATAAGAACTGCATAATAAAAAGACCCTTTCTATAATTGGGCATTTCCCCCATAAAAAGATTATCTCTGTCTCATATACTTGAGTACTTTTGTTGTTAGAGATATTCCACTCCCAACTTTTACAATTATAGACCTAATGGCTATTTTAGATCTACTCAGAGTTAATGCAGTTCACCATTCCAAACAATAGTTAATTTAGTTACAAGAAATCAGGTTCCTTAGATATTCATTTTGAAAAGTAACTAGAGATATTCATTTTGAAAAGTAATCTGTTTCACAAACTTCCACATTTTACCATAAGCTCAATTAGAAAGGTATCAGGACCATTCATTTCCTTTTGATTATTATCTTTATTACAGGCATCACAGGCTTACATTATAGTTGTTACCTTTAGTTTAGCAGAACAATGGAGCAGATCTGATTCACGTTTGGGACAAAGTTGTGCTTAGAATTTCAGTTTCCAAAACAAATAATAGCAGAAGTCATTGTTTTCCGAGAGATTTGGTGAGTAGAGTGGAAGCAATGAGGTGATCGCATATGACTGATCGCAGTATCATCACGGGTAGCTGGAGAACTACTTCATTCTGATCTTCATTTTCCTACTTCTCTTGAAAACTTTTCGTAGTGAACCTTAGGTTTTTTTTCTTACCTTGTGTTCTTATTGATGTGTGCCTGTGACTCTCTTGTACAATGCTTTCCGGTCTTGGTTGAAGGAAACTTCATTCTTTGTGTTACTGAAGCCAAAGGTATGAAGTCAAGTTTGGCTTCTTTCTCTCCCATAACAAACGTGTCAGCAAATCATACTGGCTGTACTTTGATAATAATACCAGAACTGAACATTTCCCACCACCTCCATCTACCATTCTGGCCCAAGTCACTACATCTCTAGCCTGGATTACTCCAATAACCTCATGAATATATGTTCTTTATGTTTCTACCTTTGCCCCTGAAAACTGATTATTTTAACCGTAAGTTAAATCATGTAATTCCTTTGTTCAGAACTCTTCAGGGATTTCCATTGTCACCAAGAATAAAAACCAAGCCTACATCATGTCTATATATGTTCTAGTCCACTTTATTTCTTGGGCCTAACTTCCTACAGTGGCCTTCTTGCTATTCCTGAAGTAAATTAGGCATGCTGCACTTTTGGTCTTTGTCTTAACTACTTCATCTCCCTAGAATACTTTCCCTCAGATATCTACCTGGCTAATACACATCCTTTATGTCTTTGTTCAAATACTACCTTCCTAATTAGGTACACTGTGACTATTTTATTTAAAATTAAACCCTAACCTTCTCTGTGGTACTCTGTATCCTCCTTACATAGCTCTATTTCAAAAAATTTTCCTCACAGGATTTAATAATAATAATCATAAAATTTATCAAGGTGTATTTCTTATTCATGGTCTGTCTCCCTACCCTTCTCAGAAACATAGAATGTTATCCACACAAGGGTAGAGTTATCTATAGGTTGTGTTCTCTGACATATAGTAGGGGCCCTAAAAATATTTGCTAGACTGAATTAAATTCACAATAAACTTAAACAAATCTCTATCTAGGCTATAAATGCTAAGGCCGCAACCATAATAAATAGCATGGAGTTGGTATCCCTATGCAGATATCTAATTCATCTTGAAAAATGAATTATCTTTCTTAAGAAATTATATATATACACACATATATAAAATATATACACATGTATGTGTATATAATAGATATGTCAAAATATATATGTGCAGAGGCATTTACTGGTGTCATTGTTTGTTTTTTGGCAGATCAGTCCAGTGTTGATAATGGTAAACTGGTAAAAGTAAAGAAGTAAAGAAGAATTTTTAAGACAAAATTTATAGAGATAATTAGTCCTTTTCTTCTCTTTTTTAATTCTTGATATATCTATCAAAAAGGACTCAGTGTTAATAATGATAAAAGGGTGTTCTCATCTTTTCTTTGAGATGGGTCATATTTTTAATAAGTATCTGTAATACCGTGATTTCACAGTATTAAGTATTATAAGTCAAGCAGAGAAAGACAATTAACATGTGGTTTCACTCATGTGTGGAACATAAGGAATAACACAGAGGACCACAGAGGAAGGGAGGGAAAACTGAACGGGAAGAAATCAGAGAGGGAGATGAACCATGAGAAGCTCTAGACTTTGAGAAACAAACTGAGGGTAACAGAAAGGAGAGAGGTGGGGGAATAGGGTAACAGGGTGATGGGTGTTAACGAGGGCATGTTGTGATGAGCACTGGGTGTTATACTCAGCTAATGAATCGTTGAACAGTACATCAAAAACTAATGATGTACTCTATGTTGGCTAACTGAACATAATTTTTAAAAAATGAATGAACATAATAAACAAACAAGTATTTAAAAAAAAAAAAAAAGAATGGGGCTTGTCAGGGGAGTCAACCACAAGATTGGAGGAACTGTCAGTCCTGCCTCCAACTTTCAGGTAGGGGAGAGGGCCTGGAGGTTGAAATAAATTTCCAATGGTCAATGATGTCATCAATCCTACCTATGTAATGAAGTCTCCATAAAAATCCGAAAGGGCATGGTTTGGAGAGCTTCTGAATTGGTGAGCATGTGGAGATTTGAAGAGAGTGGTGCCTTTCAGAGAGAGCATGGAAGCTCTGCTCCTTCCTTTGTACCTTTCCCTACGCAAAGCTTCTATCTGGCTGCTCCTGAGTTATGTCTTTTGATAATAAACTGGCAACCTAGTAAGTGAAATGTTTCTCTGAGTTCTGGGAGCTTCTCTAGCAAATTAATGGAACCCAAGGAGGACTGGTTGGAACATTTCACTTATAACCAGTTGGCCAGAAGTACAGGTAACAAGCTAGTCTTGTGACAGGCATCTGAAGTGTATGAAGGCAATCTTGCAGCACTAAACTATTCACCTCTGGGATCTGATGCTGTCTCTGGGTAGATAGTGTCAGGACTGAGTTGAATTGTAGGACACTCCGCTGGTGTCCAAGAATTGCTTGGTGGTGTGTGCGGAAACCACCTCCCCCCCACAGTAGAACTGGTTCTAAAATACCAAAGAGTATTGAGTAACCATTATAAAATATACTTTAACCTTTAAATCAGTAGTACTTACATGTTTTAAAAATCAAAATTATGTACAAAGGCATACTTCAAGAAGTTTCAATCTCCCTGTTCCTGTCACCTATATGTTTTCCACTCTATGTCTATAATTTTATTTATTAGTTCTTCATATATCCTCCAACATTTCTACATGCTATTGGTAAACAAAACTACAGATTCACAATCATCCCTTTCCTAGATACACAATGTTTTGCAACTTATTTTTTTCCCATTTAACAGTATATTCTGTATATCTGCATATTAGTACATTAAACACCTAGCTGCACAATATACTATGGAAATTATACCAAAGTTATATGAAACAGACCATATGCTGAAGCATCAGTCTTGTCAAGACAAAATAAAATTCGCATTTTAAGTAACTGATTTTGACTGTCAAGTTCATGAACATGAAAGCAAAAATCATGGAAACTGGTAACTTGCTCATTATTGTACACTGCCTAGAGTTATATATAGGTACCTGTTTTTGCATTATTCAAGACTATACAGGTAAGATAAATGACATTGTTCCATTGTTATGACAGCTATGCAGAACACGTACTACACTTTACTGGGAAAGCTTTCTGTTCTAAGGAAGGTGACTTATATTGTGTGATTATAAATTGAGCATTGATTCACTAGCTACAAAGCTCTTGGCTTTCATCTTTTCTTCTCACTTTTTGACATTTTTGTAATACCTTAGCTAAGTTCTTCTTTAGGGGATATACAGTAGAACCATACATTGCTCTGTTAACATTTTGACACACTGATATTATCTTTAAAGTTACTGAGTCTCAGTTATACAATTCTAACACTTCAAATAATTGTTCTTGGAAGACAGTCACAGCTGGCTATCTTTTAAAACATGAAAATAAGTTTATTTGGCGTTACATATAAAGGTTGCAAGTTTACCTCTGATAGAAGTGAAGCAACTAAGATTTTAGGCTTTTTAAGAAAATTCCATTGACCTTCACTTTTAATTCTTCAGTTGCCTTAGCTGAAGCCATTTTGATCAATGCCACATTTAGCAACACAATTCAAAAACTGCCCTCATTCGTATTTCCATAAATGGCCATTTGACCTCTATAAGAAATACAAATGTAAATGTCAGTGAAGTTTTAGACCTGGATGGTGATCATATGGGACAGTAGTCTCGCTACGAGACAGAGCAAGGAGGATGCATTCTTTCCCTGGTGGGATCACGGAAACTTTCTGAGGGAGCTTTGTGTTGTCTCTTCAGTTGACCTCTGATGGAAGTATGTGGAAGGTGAACAGACATGGTCCTGGCAGTCACATAGACATGCTCCACAAATTTTAGAGGTCGCATTTTTATGATTTCTTTTAAAAATGGCAGGTTTACCATTTCTGTTTGATGGTGAGGAAAAAAATGTAGTTCAAAATGCACAGAACTTTTCGTTTTCCTCATTCACCAGAATGTCTATAATATATTCTGTTTAAAAGAGGGTAGGGGGATAATAATAACCTAGCTTATGCATTTTCTTATGTAAGCAAAGGAGAAAGAGTGAGCCCCTATGTGTGAGGCTTATTCGTCTCATCTAATCTACTTACTTGTTTTTAGTGAGCTTGATCAGGTAACATTTTTGAAAGAATTCTAGAGAAGGAAGCAACTTCATTTAGATTCTCAATGGAGTTTAAATTATCTTCCCAAATTGGATCTGGTCTGATTATTTTTCTAAAGTGCCAAGATGCAGAGAAAAATCTTGATTTTCACTGGAAATCTACGTCAGAAGAAGCTGTGTTTCCAATGTAAGACATATGTAGTAATATTATTTAGAAAGCTGAATGCTAGTTCCCTCTCATATTTTTTTAAGGTAAAGTTATAGGTCAGACTATATCCATGAAAGCTATGAACAGCTTTAAAACTTTAGAACTTTGAATTTTATGAGATATCAAATACGTGAACCTTGAAAGAGCACCAAATGAACAGCAATATATTTATACTTTATAGGCAAAATCCCCCCAAAAATACAGATGGTCTCCAATTTATGATAGCTTGACTTACGATTTTTTGACTTTGTAATAGTGTGAACATAACACACACTCAGCAGAAGCGGTACTTCGAATTTTGGATTTTCATCTTTTCCCAGACTAGTGATACGCAATGTGATCCTCTCTTGGTTTGTGGGACAGCAGCAGTGAGCATGGCTCCCAGCCAGTTACATGATCACGAGGTAAACAACCAATACTCTCACAACCATACCTACCCATGCAGCCATTCTGTTTTTCACTTTCAGTGCAGTATTCAATAAACTACACGAGATAGCAACATTTCATTACCAAGTAGGCTTTGTGTTAGATGATTTTGCCCTACTGTAGGCTGATGCAAGTGTTCTGAACATGTTTAAGGGAGATCAGGTTAAGCTGTAATACACAGTAAGTTAGGTGTATTAAATGGATTTTCAATTTACGTTATTATCAACCTACTTATCGGAACACAATCCCATCATAAGTCAAAGAAAACCTGTGATAATATAGGGCACAGTAAGTTTGATTCTGAGTTGGGCAGGAAGAGATTGGAGTATTTAGAAGAGTAACATGATCTGATTTGTATCAATAATTATATCACAATTCCACCACCGCAGGAGCAATATTAGACATCTGGCAGAAATTTAACACACCACCTGTCCAGTAGATCATTTACCTCAAAATGAAAAAAAAAAAAAACCAACAAAACCTAATAAACCAAAATCCCATAAGAGCCCCAAAGCTATTTTGTAATTTTAATTCTTCCATGGTTTTCTCCTATTCTAATTTTGTGAGTACAAATATTCTAAGAGGATGAGTGACATTATAGTTGTGTATAAAAAAGCAATTTTTATTAAGGTGCTCTCTTAATTGTTATAAAATTGTCCTCTTTAATAAATAAAATTATCATTTAAAAATATCACTAAGTCAGGCAACATTTGGTACATGAAACTATGTATTTAAAAACCACATCACAGAAAGCATTGCCCACCAGGAAATTATAGAACGAGAAGAAGATAAGAACCTGCAAATGAAAAATGTTTGTAGCCTATGCAGAAAATACCATGAATTGCCGTTAAGCAAAAGGATGCCTAAAATAACTACAAAACAACAAATGAAACTTTGGTAGGCCCAGTCTGACCACCACACTGTATGGAAACACATACACATTCTCCTTTCAATTATCTATTATTATCAATTATTATTCTGTCAGCTTTCAATTATCAATTATCAATTGATTATCAATTATTATTCTGCTTCACTTCCTTTAATGCACTTATTGCTATTACAAATGTGAGGTGATATCTAGAAGGATGGCTGTGTGAACAGAATACTTAAAGCTGATGCCAAGGTGGGCTGTCTGGAACAGCTGACTGAGGAGCTAAGCAAGTTCTCTGCTTTGTGGCAGAGCATGGAGAAAGAAATTCCAGGAGGCATACTAGTGGAGAAGCAGAAAGTATATAAAGTTAATATGTGGCTAAAGGCCAAGTGTGGACTACTTTACCAGACTAGAGTAGAACCCCTGAGTGGCCCAAACAAGAGGATAAAATCTCACTCACTCAGGGACCATTGTACACAGTCTGCCAGGTGTCACAAGTAAGGCTGGGACAGGGCCTGAGGACTGAGGGGGTCTGGGAATGCACCCACCCATCCTTCCCCTATTTTCTCTCTTAGGGAGTAAAAACCTTCAATACTGGGAGGCAGGAAACACCATTACTTAAATTAAAGGGTGTGACTAAAAAGGGGAAAGAGGGAACTTTTCACAGTCATGAAAGTGTTTTATATCCTGATTTTGGTGGTGGTTATGATGTAGAAAATGTTGGGGTTTGGAGAAAGAATTCATGAGACATCTTTGGTGCAAGAAGGTGGTTTTTTTAGAGCACGGCAGTAGGACCTGTGGGCAGAAAGAGCTGCACTGGGGTTGTGACAGTGACGGATTTTATACTTTGTGATTATATAAATTTGGAGGGTTTAGGGATATCATAAGTCTCTAAGGAATTTTGGAAGCAAAGTTTCCAAGACCTTGAGGGGGCTAGCTATGGTTAGGAAAAGGTCAATTATTACTGTCTAATAAAACTCAGTCATGGGGTGCCTGGATGGCTGAGTTGGTTAAGTGTCTGCCTTCAGGGCGCCTGGGTGGCTCAGTGGGTTAAAGCCTCTGCCTTCGGCTCAGGTCATGATCTCGGGGTCCTGGGATCAAGCCCCTAGTTGGGCTCCCTGCTCAGCAGGGAGACTGCTTCCTCCTCTCTCTGTCTGCCTGCATCTCTGACTACTTGTGATCTCTCTCTCTTTCTGTCAAATAAAAAAAAATAAAAATAAAAAGTATCTGCCTTCAGCTCAGGCCATGATCCCAGGGTACTGGGATACAGCCTTGCATCAGGCTCCCTGCTTAGTGGGGAGCCTGCTTGTCCCTCTTCCTCTGTGCTCCCATTGCTTGTACTCTCTTGCTCTCATCTCTGTCAAATAAATAAATAAAATCTTTAAAAAAAAATTGTCATGAAACTCTTTAGACACGTCATTGGGCCATATGCTTGGAGGATGACTGCCAACACGTATCTTGGAGGGTAGAGATAAAGGGAGTTCCCAAAGGAATTTTTACTGTATTAAAGGAGACTTACAGGATCCTGGGGGGTCAGGATAATGTTAAGCTCTTAGCAAAATGTCAACATCAAGGCAGCTGAGTTCCTAGAGGAATGTCATTCTGGCTGTTTCAAGGACTAGTTAATGGGCTCTAAGTAGTAAAGAAATTTAGTTTTTCTTTTGCCTTTCTTTCCCACATCAGTTACACAACTATGCGCATTTACTAAAATTCATATAACGGTACAGTAAAAATGAATTTTATTGTTGGTAAATTCTTTCTTAGGACAAATGGTGCTACCAAGTCCTGGGTACTTGAGGACTGTTTGTTTTTTCTCCTAAGAGCATGTGTATAATGGGCCATGTCTGCTTGGTTATCTAAAAAGGTGAGATTTCTTTCTGTCTCTGCCATGTCTTCATCGGGTTGCCGGTGATGTCCATCACATTCTGGTTTAAGGGTTATTCAACAGTGAAACTATTTTCTTTTTCTTCTACATTTTTAGGATTAAGAGAAGATTTTTGTTTTTACTATGTTACCCAAACACTAACTTTTAGAGAAATATCTATCCAGAGGCAGAAGTGAGAAGGATGAACTACACACAGAAAGCAGTTAATTTAGAAAACAAGGAAGAAAAAATTGGGGGGACATGAAACTAATAGTGTTAGTATCTTTGGGTTACTGACAAAATACCATATGCTGCACGGTTTAAATGACAAATATGTTTTCTCACTGTCTGAAAGCTGGAAGTCTAAGATAAAAGGTACAGGCCAATTACTGGTAAGAGCTCTTTCTGGCTTGAAGAAAGAGAGAAGGAGAGAGAGGGAGTGTGTTCTCTGGTGTCTCTTCTTTATAAAGACACCAATCCAATCGAGAGGGTCTAACCTTTCTGACCTCTTCTAAACTTAATCACCTCCCAAAGGACCTACCTCCTAATACTATTACCTTGAGGGTAGGGTTTCAACAAATGAATTTTAGGGGTGCACAAATCAGTCCATAGCTATAGGAAATATTTGTTGTAGGTAAAATTTATCCAGTTGTTACAATAGATTATATTACATTTTTATATATGTAATATATTCAATTAATATTTGTCATAAAAATTCTCGTGTAACTGCATAATTACATTTTCTCATGATGTTGCGGAAGTTCAGAGGTGACCCAGAAACTCAAGCGGCACACGGAGAGCTGGGAGAACACAGCTTTATTAACACCCAAAGGCTGAGCACCCAGTTGCGATTAAGGAGGGCATTTATAGGCAAACTAGGAATTTTTCACAAGGTCACACGGCTGATTGGCTTGGGGCCATGCAGCAGGTCTTTATCTATGCAGGAGTGACTTGGCAGGGGAGGGCCAAGTTGTCCTTGGGAGCTCCCCATCTCAGTGAGCCAGCTATTTTTGGGCTTTTTCCACCTCAATGAAACTGTACTATTAATCTAACAAGGATCATCTTAGTCTGAATGTATTATTTTTGTCTCCCTAAAACCCATCAAATGCACAGAGAACATAAATTTAGACATAGAGTGTTTTTTGACCAACAGTATGAGACAAAAATTTTAGTACACGAAAACTAAAGATTGCTATAGTAACATGTATTATTTGCTTACATAATTCGAGCATGCAGATTTCCAAATTGGTGGTTTCTGCATATTAATGCATAAATGATATGTTTTTGAGCTGAAATTACTTCTTTTATGCTCATATTTTTCCTTTCTGCTCAATGAATCATGGTTTAAAAAATCAGCAAGATAAATGCATCATGTTTATGATTTTTCTTTGAATTTGCATATACATGTGTCTACTCTTCCTCACACACTCACATCCAGGGCCATTTTTGAGAATCAGGAAATAGTTGAGGTTCAGCAGTGAAACTAAGAAATTAAGCTGTGGCTGGTATAGCCTTCAGAAACCATACTCTTCCTCCCTCCCTCCTTCTCTCCCTTCCTTCCTCTCTCCCTCTTCTCTCCTTTCTTTCTTTCTTCCTTTTCTTTCCTTTTCTTTTTTCCTTCCCTTTTCCTTTTTCCCTCCTCTTACTGAAATCATACTGTTAATAGCATATAAACTGTTTTCTAAAAGTAACTAAACACATTTCCAGGGCTGCTTCTAGCAGCACCCAGCTATACAGGGTAGTGTATTAGCTTGTTGGGGCCACCATCACAAAGTGCCACATGCTGGATGACTTAAACAAAAGAAATGATTTCCTCGCAGTTCTGGAGGATCAAAGTCCAGGATCAAGGTCCTGTCAGGGTTGTTTTCTGGTAAGACCTTTCTTCCTGGCTGGCAGACAACTGCCTTCTCACTGTGTCCTCACAAAGTTTTTCCTCTGTGCGTGTGCAGAGACAGAGAAAGATCTCTCGTGTCTTTTCCTTTTCGTATAAGAACACCAGGATTAGGCACTCCCCTATGACCTCATTTAACCTTATTTACCTCTACAAAGGCTCTCTAAATATAACCACATTGGGAGTAAGTTTCAAAATTAAGATTTGGGGATGACACAGTTCATTTCATTAACAGGCAGTAAGAAGGTCCACGGTCCATCACATGTGGAGCTCAGGTTTCTGTGATGACTTTTCCATGTCCTACAGTGTCACCTAAATTTAACTCAGTTTCAAATGGATAGAAAGAGAAGCCACAAGATCCTGCTGCATAGCTGAAGAAGAAAATTACCCAGAGCAGGCTCCAGGACGTAGAAAGGGCGAGAGATAACAAGAAGCTCCACTGGGAGCAAGGGACAACCAGCTGTTTCTGCTTCTGTAAACAGGCTTCCTGCCACAGGCTCCCTGTGCTACTGTTCCCCTAAAGCACACACACCCCGCCCCCCATCCCCCGCCAAGATCCACCAGTTTAAAAGCTTAAACCCACCTACCAGCAGTCAGCATAGCCCTTGGAAACTGACTGCTTGCAGTCCCCTATAAAAACCCTGTAATCCCGTTGTCTGGGGCCCAGAATTTTGAGCACAGTCTCATCTGGGTCCGCTGGCATTAAATAAACCCGACTTCGCCTACTTCTCTGAGTGTCACTTGGATTCTTGTTGGTCTGATTATTTTTCACAACATAGCTAGAACGGTGACATTAAAATCAGGCTGGATGCAATTACTGCCCACGTGACTTGACATGAGCATGAGAATTATACAGCAGAGTCCCTAAACTTCAGTGTCAGCAGCCAAAATAGAATATGAATGAGGCAGTTACAGGGGATCCGTGAGGTTTCCCCTTCCTTTATCCATGTACCACGATGCTAATAAGAATTAGTTCTTTATTTAGCAATATCTTCTTATTTTTTTTCATTAGACTGATACTGTTGGCCACAATGATGATGTCATATTGTTGATGAGGGAACAGGAGGCAAGCTGAGGACAAAGCAGAAACTGACACCCCACAGACCCCCCCCACACTCCACGTAAATATGTGACATTCCTCAGGCACTCCTGGCTGCCCTAAGGCAAAGGAAAGAAAAAACAAATAGTTAACTTATAGAGATCACAATCCTGCAAGATAGGAGTTTGCCTGAGTTTACAAATGTCTTAGCAATCTACAAGAACAAAGCATTTCTATCAATGGACTAGCTTCCAGAAGGAAATGTAGACACAATTAAGTGTCCTTATAACCTGCAGCCCTTTGACAGATACTTGAATGTAAGGCTCCTCCAGGAAGCTCCCAACTATCTTTATGTTAATGTCTTGCTAGAGGGAAAAATAACCTTAATGTGACAATGGCAAGGCCTCCGATATCCTGTGAGTCTTCTTTAACATATGAAAATCCCTTTGAAAACCTCTGTTTTCCTTACTCCCCCCACAACACCATAGCGTGTAATCACAACCCAAGTGCAGCAGCTCTTTCGTCCCACAGGTCCTGTCCCTGGGCTTTAATAAACCACCTATTTGCACCAAAAATGTCTCAAGAATTCCTTCTTGGTCGTCAGCTCCAGAACTCATCCCACCGAACCTCACCTATATTCCAAAACCCCATCATCGTAAGGGGCTAGGATATATTACCAGATAGATTTCTCCTAAAGAAAGTCATATGTTAGGAGATGTGCCCTGAGAATCTGTGTGGTCATCAGCCCTGAGGTTGCACACAGATATCAGCAGCAGAAGCTCGAGGTAGGTAAGGACATCTTAGTTCTTCTACTGACCTTCACTGATGCCTGGTGGTGTCACCTCTAAATGAGAAAAGGCTTCCTGCTGCTACTGGGTGGGGCTGGGAGATCAGGTTTTCCACTAGGCTTTTGCTGAAACTGCCCTGGCTGGGAGGGGAAGGGGCACCTCCTTGCCGTCACTGAATGTTGGAGAAAGTTCTGCCTCTCCACTACACCGCCTCTGACACCACCCCAGCAAACATGGGGAGTGGCAGAAGTCCACTGTTACCCTGGAAACCTGGCTGGGGGGAGGGGCACTGTCTTTCCACTTGATCCTCTCTGACATCATTTTGGCGGGGGATGGAAATCTGGTCTCTTTCCAACATTTGTGCTGCTTCTACTTTGCTTGCCAGAGTAGACCGATTATTATGTGAAAGTTTTCTGTCTTGCTACGCTGCCCTTTACTTGCTTCTTTACTGGTGAGATTACACTTTTCCTGAGGTTTGTTTCCTCTGAACCCGTTAGTAGCTCCATGCTGCCTGCTTGTCAGTACTGAGGCTGGGATAGGCAAGGAAAAAGAAGAACTAAAAAGCACTTGCCAGCATGTCATTCCCCAGGTTCTGAGGTCCCTAGATGATGTGTCTGCTTGTCTTCACCTTTCAGAGTCTTCTTATGTTTACGTACAATGCCCGGGATTTTTAGTCCTATTTAAAAGAAGGAATAAGGAAAAGCATGTGTATTCCATCTTCCCTGAAGCTGAGCCCCAAAACTGAGATTTCGTTTCAATCCACTTACATCTTCTTATTTTCACATGATAAGGCTTCATTCTTATATAGGAATGAGATCTGCAACCTTCTAAAAATGTCATATAAAAAATTAAGTAATATATACAAATTACCACAGAAAGTAGTAAAAATATTGCCATTAAGAGCTAAGTGTATTTTATAGACTATAAAAAAATGACTATGAGAGAAAGAAATAAGTAGTTTTCACCATGACAAGCGGGTTCTTTGAGTCTTATGTAATTGATCTTTCAGAATGTAATTATTTTTTTCTTACCACAAGTTATTAGTATAATGTCCAAATATAACTTTAATATGTCAGGCTGACTATATAAAGATTTAAAAGTGAAAGCCTTAAAATCTCATGTTCTTTTCAGTTTTCTGTTAATGTGGTGGCACCATAGCAACTTCCTTGCCAAGCCTGTGAGCAAAAAGATGCCTGCACACAGAGCCCGACAATGCTAGGGACCCAGGAAATGAGTCAATTAAGCAACCGCACCATCAGTTGTGAAGATGGGATTCTGATGCTCTAAAATTTTCCACCAAGGCCTCCTTAGCATTTACTATAGTGGGAGCTGCTGTCAAAATGTAGGAGTATTTGGGCACTTAGGTTCCAATATCAGAGAAGCTGCAAAAAAGGAGAGAATGACGACGGGAAAGAGGTAAGGTGTGCAATGATTACAATGGTTGCCGGATGGAAATTTTCTGTGTCTCATCCTATCACCTGACTCTGAGGTCCTAGATTTTAATTAACCATTGAAAGCCTTGATTGCTTTATTGATAAAATGAGATTATTACAGTACCTGCCTCTGAGTGTTTCAAGATATAAATGCAAGAATGTATCTAAAGATTTTAGTAACTAGGATGTAACTACCTACCCTTCTTACAAACAGTGGGTGGTGAGAAGTTATCACCATTTTTAATGATGGAAATCACCTACACCTATTAAATGTCTACTGTGACAATCAATATTCTAAGCATGCCAACCTTATTGTTGATTTCCTTATTAGGGCGGAACACCATGGACTAGCCATTATAACTAAATTAACTAAGGCTCAGAGAGATTGAACAATTTCCCCTGATTCTTACAGTGCATATGCAACAGGAACAAAGAAAGAGGAAAGGGGAAGAGACGAAAATTAAAGAAAAGAGTTTAGGGCGCCTGGGTGGCTCAGTGGGTTGAAGCCGCTGCCTTCGGCTCAGGTCATGATCCCAGGGTCCTGGGATCGAGGCCCACATCGGGCTCTCTGCTCAGCAGGGAGCCTGCTTCCTTCTCTCTCCTCTTTCTCTGCCTGCCTCTCTGCCTATTTGTAATCTCTCTCTCTGTGTCAAATGAATAAATAAAATCTTTAAAAAGAAAAAGAGTTTAGAATTGAGTCTGTTCATTCTATTTAATATGTGTCAGGAGCATTGCCAGACACTGGGAATGAAAGAATGAATAAACACGACTGTTTTCCCTGGATGATCTTAGTTTCAAGTGGGAAAACAAGCAAGTGAATCACATAACTATGTAATAAGGAATTAGGATCAAAGACACCATTAGCCTGAGAATATATGGGAGAGATGCTTAACTCAGTACAGGAAGCAAGAAGGGTTCTCCGAGGAGATGCCTTGGTTGGAATCTGAGATGAAGCAGGAATTTACTGAGCCTTATCCACTATATCATATATCTGGTGCATTGTCTAGATTTCAGGCCAGAGTCAGGATCTGTACAGCTTTTGTGCAGCCCTCAGATTCTAACTGATGTGACAGACTGGTTTGGGGACAATTTGGGACTGGTTGGAATGAAAGTCTCTGCAAGGAAGGATGGGTGACTAAGAACAACCACAAGAACAATGACAAATTTGGCTTTTTAAAATTCTGCATATAAATGAGATCATACAATATTTATCATCTTCTTCTGCCCAACTTATCTGAGTTAACATAATGCTCTCAAGATCGTGTGTGTAATACTTTCTTTATCCATTCATCCACCAGTGGACGTTTGGGTGTTTCCAGGTCTTAATTGTTAATAAAAGCTGAACTTACAGAAGCAAGAGTAAAATGGTGGTTGCCAGGGGCTGGAAGATGGGAAAGGGGGAGATATTGGTCAAAGTGTATAAACTTTCAGTTGTTAGATGATTAAGTTCTAAGAATCTGTACAGCGAAGTGACTATAGTTAACAATACTGTACTGTATACTTGAAAGTGGCTAAGAGAGTAGATCTTAAGTGTTCTGGTTACCCTCCACAAATGTAACTCTGGGAGATGGTGGATATGTTAACTAACCTTATTGTGGTTATCATTTCATGATATATATATATATATATATATATATATCAAATCATGGTATTGTACACCTTAAAGTTACAAAATGTTATGTGTTATTTATATATCAATAAACCTACAGGGGGAAAAAAAACAATGATAGGTCAGAAAACAGGTAGGCAGTGGGTGGGAGTTCAGTAGGAGGCAAGAGCCAAAATCAAGAAGCAGTTAGGATGAAAGGGTACCTGGGTGGCTCAGTGGTTAAGCCTCTGCCTTTGGCTCAGGTCATGATCTCAGGGTGCTGGAATCGAGCCCCGCATTGGGCTCTCTGCTCAGCAGGGAGCCTGCTTCCTCCTCTCTCTCTGCCTGCCTCTCTGCCTACTTGTGATCTCTCTCTCTGTCAAATAAATAAATAAATAATCTTTAAAAAAAAAAAAAGAAGAAGAAGAAGTTAGGATGAGGGATATCTGGTGAGAAGTAGTCATAGTCTCGCCACTATAACTGTCTTCAAAAGCAGACCCTGATTTCTGAGAGACTGAGTTGAAGGAAGGCAGTACTCCAGATTTAGGAGAACTAAGATGCGGTTAGAAATTCAGGTTCAAAGTAAGGGTAGAGGAGCAAGACTGAGTCACAATGGAAGATTTGAATACAAATAAATTAGAATAATCAAGCATCATAATGCAAAGTAAAAGAGATAAGAAACTGACTGAATGACTAATGGGTTGAAGAGGATGTACCAGAAAAACAAAACAAAATAAAGCAGAACAAGACAAAGCAAAACAAAACAAACAAACAAAAAACTACCAGAGAAAGGACTAAAGGAATCAAGTTCCAAATGTCATTTATAAAGTTGGAGTCCATGACCCCAAATCTCTTTAGTATCTCAAAAGTGATACCATGGACTCCTTTTTTATTTTATTTTATTTTATTTTTTTTAGAGAGAGAGAGATGGGGGCAGTGGGGGCAGTGGGGCAGATGGAGAGGGAGACAGAGAATCTTAAGCAGGCTCCACGCCCAGCATGGACCTCCATCTCAGAACTCTGAGATCATGACCTGAGCTGAAATCAAGAGTAAGATGCTTAATTGATTGAGTCACCCTGGTGCGCCTCCTGCATTCTCTTTGTATACAGTTTTCCAGAAGAGATGATCTCTTTGCAATGACGTATTACTGCATTTTGATTGTGATTGCTATCAGTAGTTCACATTTTGTCAAAACCTCTATATTTTTTTTAAGATTTTATTTTATTTATTTGACAGAGAGAGAGAGAGAGATCACAAGTAGGCAGAGAGGCAGGAAGAGGGAGAGGGGGAAGCAGGTTCCCTGCTGAGCAGAGAGCCCGATGCAGGGCTCGATCCCAGGACCCTGAGATCATGACCTGAGCCGAAGGCAGAGGTTTAACCCACTGAGTCACCCAGGTGCCCCAAAAACATCTATATTTTTTTGAAGATTTTATTTATTTATTTATTTATTTATTTATTTATTTATTTATTTTAGAGATTAAGAAAAAGAGAGAAGGGAGTGTAAGCAGAGGGGAGGGAGAGGGACAAGCAAATGCTGTGCTGAGTCTGAAGCCCAATGCAGGGCTTGATTTCACAACCCTAAGATCATGACCTGAGCCAAAATCAAGAGTCAAACACTAAACTGACTGAGCCACCCAAGTGTCCCAAAACCTTCATATTTTTAATCACAACTTCCTCCTTCTGCAAAACAGTGCAGCCACATCCAAGTTGAGACTCAGGCTTATGAGTCCCACTACAGTTTCTAAATGGACAGGAATTGTCTTATAGGTCAAATAGACCCGATTTAATAGTTTTAAATGAATAGTCTGTTTAGGAAGATACGAGATCTCAAACCATAATAAATATGGGCCAATTTACCTTATTCCAAAGTCAGTGTCCTTTGTCAAAATTCCTTACTATGACATATACCTCTGTAGTCTTTTTCCTAAATCAGTAAGTTTTGGATAATTTTTTTTAAAAGATTTATTTATTTATTTGACACACAGAGAGAGATCACAAGTAGGCAGAGAGGCAGGCAGAGAGAGAGGAGGAAGCAGCCTCCCCGCTGAGCAGAGAGCCCGATGTGGGCCTTGATCCCAGGACCCTGAGATCATGACCTGAGCTGAAGGCAGAGGCTTTAACCCATTGAGCCACCCAGGCGCCCAGTTTTGGATAATTTTTGACTGATCTCTATTATGTTTAGGTTTTTCTATACCTGTTTGAACTCCTGATTAAATCTAAATTCATAAATTAAGAGTAATTTTAGCCATCTCTCTCAAGGCCTGCAACATTAAATGCTCCTTTAAATGAGTCCTAAAACTTCCTAAGACTGATTCATATTAATTTTCTGCACTTTTTTTATTGAAGGTGGTGACTTTTATTTAATTGTGAGAATAAAGATAGCAAAGCCCAGTTGACTACGACCATTAAAGAATTAAAAAAAAAAGATAATCACTACACAAAATAAAAGGGGTATGCTTGTGCCATTATTAAATATTTTCTCCTAATAATTTTCTTGATCATTCAAGAACAAATTGTTTTTTCCAAAACAAATTAGTTTTCTAAGTGCAGAATATTAATACAATCACCGGCTTCTCCTTTTTCAGTAGCTACTTTTAGTGGTTTCTTTTCACTGTTGTTTGTAAGATTCTTTGTCATGATACAGCCAATAAATGCAGACATCAGGGTAAACAATATCTTTAGTATGCACAATTACACATTCAGCTGCCCTGTTTTCATTAATGATGATATTATTGTGAAGTTGGATGAGATAGCTCACATGAGCATTGCAGATTATTGTAACATTAGGCATGATGCATTCAACATGTTACCTGGTGGTAGTAATTACAGTAATAATAGTAATAACAAAAATAATTTTATAGTTATATACTGTATATTTGTGTCACTGAAGACAAATTAACAAGGCAAAATTAGATTCAGTTTTAACTTGAATAATACAAAACAAGGTGGAATCCAGATGGCTTGTAATTGGCTATAACAAGCAAAGTAATAAAATGCCACATGAACTTAAGAACTGGTTATAGTTGCTGATGAACTCTAAAAAAGGAAACTGTATGATACTCAACTCAGAATGAATTATGCATTTAAAAATAATAAATCTAGAGCACTTATATAATATCTCAGTATAGTTAGAGAAAAATGTTTATCTTACAGGTGCTAATTGAGAATTATTTGTAAGAAATGCTGGTACTCAAATTGATAGCCAATGAAATGAGGTATGTTGACTAACAAGTCACAAAGTGCAAAAAAAAAAATCTGTCACTGGAACAAGTTGGTTAAATATGACTGACTTAATGGGTTCTTGGTAAATCTACGTATTTCAGGTTTACCAGTTGGAAACTTAACAGAATTAACTAAATATCAGTGATGTTTCAAAATTATCTTTTTTTTTTAAAGATTTTATTTATTTATTTGATACAGAGAGAGAGTTTACAAGTAGGCCGAGAGGCAGTCAGAGAGACAGGGAGAGGAGGAAGCAGGCTCCCCGCTGAGCAGAGAGCCTGATGCGGGCCTCGATCCCAGGACGCTGAGATCATGACCTGAGCCGAAAGCAGGCTTTAATCCACTGAGCCACCCAGGCGCCCTCAAAATTATCTTTCAAAATGTTTTCCAAAGTGTTAAATGTCCAGATGTATTATTTATGATAAATACAAGAGAGAGACAGACAGCTGCAATTTTAAGCTGGGGTCTCTAGAGTCCTGTACTGTTTCACGGGGATTGAGCCACCTCAATTATGTGCAAATGCTTGTGTGTATGCCTCCATGTAATGAAAATTTAGGGGAGAGAATATCCCGAGCATTTACTAGATCCTTAAGAGTATTTGTACAGACAAAATATAAAAACTTTCTAATGTAGTGGTTACATATGAAATGAATCAGGTGTTAAGATAAAAGAGAAACTGCAAGAATGCTAAAAACCAAAGGAGAAACTCAGAGAAAATGAAAGAATATATTAGTTTGATAATTAGAAAAATGAGAAAAATAAATCAAACTTAAGGGAAGATATACGGTAATACAAATAAGCCTTCATTAAGAATTCTTTTGTCCAACCATAAGAGACTCTTAATCTCACGAAACAAACTGAGGGTTACTTGGAGGGTGGGAGGGTAGGGATAGGGTGGCTGGGTTATGGACATTGGGGAGGGTATGTGCTATGTTGAGTGCTGTGAAAAGTGTAAGCCTGATGATTCACAGACCTATACCTCTGGGGCAAAAAAAAAAAAAAAAAAAAAAAAAATTTTTTT
>LNAC01000199.1:1335972-1403582 GCA_002007465.1 Ailurus styani
AAAAAAAAAAAAAAAAAAAAAAGAATTCTTTTGTCCTACTTTAAGCAGAACAAAATCTTCTAAAAAGCACTATATTACAGTTACAGGGAATTCCGTTTGAGAAAGTAAGTTACATTTTTCAACTATATAGCTTACAATGAGGATAGGAAAGAATTGGTTAGATTTTTTTCCTTAAGGAAACATGGAAAAAGTGCATATTTTTTTAAGATTTTATTTATTTATTTATTTGACAGAGAGGGAACACAAATGGGGAGAGTGGGAGAGGGAGAAGCAGGCTCCTCTCTGAGCAGGGAGCCTGACGCAGAGTTGGATCCCAGGACCCTGGGATCTGACCTGAGACGAAGGCAGACACTTAACGACTGAACCACCCAGGTGCCCCCAAATAGCATATTTTAATTATAAAAAAATATAGCCAATTCTGAAATTCTGAAAAGCATTTTCAGTAACAATATTATTTATTGTTAAATAATAGATGGGTTCTGAATTTAGAGCTAAAAGAAAATATACTGAATAATATTGTCAAGTTAGAATTAGAGAGTTTTCAAATGACATATTTCATATTTTATCTTTCGGTGCTTTGAAACGTACTTTAAAATACATCAATCACACAAGTTTTACTATTGTCATCCAAAATAGGTTTGCCAATTATGCCTCAAAAATATTCCCAGGCTACAGTCTAAAGACTGGCAGTTTCCATCTCTCTAGGAGGAAAATTAACACTGATACTATGATCTTAATATCTTGGAAACAGAGACCATCTTTTATATAAGTACAGCAAATAGTTAAGCCCATATTTATCTGATGTAATCTAAAAACCACTTATGAAATTTATCCATCTTCATATTTCAATTCCCCTAAACATGATACTTCCAAATTAAAGCTTGCTGTAAGAAATTACATAATTAACAATGGATTTGATGACATGACTTTTCTGTCTCCTTTTGCAACAAAATCTGGTTGTAAGCAAAAGAAATTCCCTCCTGGGTTCTCAAGGGAAAAAAAAGGAAATTTATTGGAAATGTATGAAAGTGATGATAGAGTAGAAAACCAGGAAAAATGATCAAACTTTAAGTAGTTATAAAAAGTTGAAACAGCACAAAAATGGTTTTTAGTTAGAAAAAAAATCAATAATTGTCTAGCTGAATACCACACCGACTGTTGGAGACTGCTCCTTTATCTTCACTTCCCCGGGAAAGAGCATCAAATAAGACTAGTTCCTGTGCTTAAGATGGTATTTTGGACAGGAATTTAGGTGCTGAGGGAGCCAGTGAAGAGCATGAGCTGAGAAGGTGGGGAAATTGTCCAGCTTTCACATTTACTTCCATCCTTCAGATATGTAAGGTAGACCAAATATCTCAAGGTCAGGAATGGCAGCTGCCTAAAGTATTTGGGTAGATAATTTGTGGTGGAATTCTTAGATGATGCTCCGAAAAACGGTATCTGTTGAAGGTCATGGTTGACCCACCGCGGCCATAAGATGGAAAAGAGATCCTGGGTCCTTTCAGCTTTCTAAATTTTGTGCTGTGCATCATTGTTAGACTATAGGCAGAACCCTGCTGGAAAGAGATTCTGGAAAATGTAGTTCCCAAATATCCAGCCTTTGTGGTCAATAAAAGAGCCTAGAAGAGGGAAAGATACATTCAGGCACAAACAGCAACTCAGCCCACCTTCACATGGTCAAACCCTGTAACTGGAAATTTCCTTGATATAGAAGAGGAAGTTGCATATTGGCCAGCCAAAAAAATGACAAAATGATTACCAGCAATCAAATTCAAATTTTTCTGAGAGATATTTATCACATCATTATCAAAATAAACATAAAAAACAAAGTTAAATTAATAGGATGTTTGGGGGAGGGACCCAACCTACAGATGGCAGCTGAAAAGCTCAAGATATGAGGTATGCAATCTAGTCCCTAAGAGGGACAGACCAAGAGCTGGTTGTTTTTGCTAGTTCACTCTGTGCTGAGCCAGAGGCAACAGCTGCTCAGAGTGACTGTACACCCAACTAACACCACCTTTTTCGGTGTGGTCCCAGGCAACTCATGAACTCATGTCAAGCCATCAGCAGCAGAAACTAGGTGATTTGGGAGCCATTCCCTGGAGTGGCAGCTGTAATGCTTGGAGCGCTAGATATAGGGAGACTGTTTCCACGAAGAAGCTGGAGGCTTGGTTTTGCTCTTAGAAGGAGTGTGGGGGGTTGGAGGAAGTAACTGGGAAGCTGTCCGCCAGCTCTGTCAGGCTCCCTGGAGAACCCCAGCCAGCTGCCACATGCAGGCTGATTAGAAGCCAAATCCCAGGCAGCAGCTGGAAGGATCGTAGTCAAATGCTTTCCAGGGAACTATTGGGAGATGGACATTTTCGCTTACTCTCTCTGCACTGGACACAGGGTGGACATCAAACAGGAAGTGCTTGCATGCCCATTTGAAAACGAGGTTTTTTTTGTTCAAGATGGTTCTGTAAGCCCTATTGGCTATCAAAGATAGGTAATTTGAGGGATCATTCCTCAGGTGGCAGCTTCAAAAGTTGGCATGCAAGGCATGTGGACAAGCTCCATTTGGGGAGAAACTTCAGACATGGTTTTACTGTTGGAGTAAGCCAGGGGAGACAGAGGGGAAAGAGCCTCCCAGCTCTTTCAGACTCCTGGGAGGATTCCAGTTAGCACCTACATGCCAGCTAGTTAGAAGCTGGTCCTTTCTGCAGCAGCTGGGAAAAGATGCAGTCACACCCCTTCCAGGGAGATGATGGGTGTTTTTGCCTGCTCCTCTGTGCTGAGCCCTGGTATATAGCCAGGCAGAGTACTCATGTGCCTATTTAAAACCCGATTCTTTGTTGGCTATAGAGTCCTGTAGGACTAGTGAATACAAGCCCCACTGACTATCAGAGCGAGGTGATTAGGAGGCCTGTTTCTGATTTCTCAGGTGGTAGATGTAAAAGTTGGGGTATTAGATGTGCTGACAAGGTCTTCCCAGGGAATGCTGGCAAGTTGCTTTTATCACTGGAGTGAGCAAGAGGGAGAAGAGGGGAGAACTACCCACTGGTTCTTTCAGGCTCTCAGGAGGATCCCAGTTAACGGAAAATGCAGGCTGATTAGAAGTTGGACCCTCAGGCAGCACCTGGTAGAAGATGCAGTCAAACCTCCCCCAGGAAAAATTGGGAGATGGGTGTTTTTGCTTGTTTTCTCTGCACTGAGGCCAGGGGGCTAGCTGTAGGGTGTTCATGGGCTCAGTGAACAACTGCTTTTAGGTTTGCTGTGGTTCTATGGGACTCATTATGGAAAGTCCCAATGGCTCTCACAGCTAGGTGATTTGGGGACCATTCCTCAAGTGACAGCCTTAAAAGCTGGGTGCTATATGTGTGGTCCAAACCTTCCTCTCCTCAAAGAGAAGCTGGAACTTGGGGGTTCCCACCTGTCTAAGGCACTGTGCTTGGATGGGGTTATGGTGAGCACGCATCTCAGACTTTCCTTGCGATTTTGATGACCCAGTGTAGGAGTCACTCAACGGGTTTCTGGATTTCTCTGTTTGTAGCTGTATATTTGGTGCATCTGTGGGAGGAGAGAGATTCTGGAGCCTCCTATAGCACTATCTTGGTGATGTTCCCTAAGTTTTTTTTTTTTTAATTTCACAAAAATAGAATGTAAAATCACAAATTAAAAGGAAAGACTTCCTTTTTCTTTGAGAACTCATCAACTTAGTGTTATAAGTACAGATGGTCTCTTTTTTCTTCACTGAGTTAATTATTAATATATTACTGAAATATAATTATTAAATATAATTATTAAATGATATAAAAGTAAACAACTTTGTTTTAAGAGGTAATTTCATTTCTAACCTGGTTGGCATTTACCCAGACTTTCTTGACTAAAGTACTGTCAAAAAGAAACCATTGTATTTCATAGATCCTTTGTATCAAAGCTTTCATCTCATATTTTCCCTTAAATTGATGTAAAACAGTCATGACTATAATAAAATTATCAACAGATACAAACAATTTACAACTGTCCCTAAAATAAGATAACTAAGGGTGAACTCCAATTAACTTCTGTGATGTATTATTCATAAACAATGGTTAAATTTAAATGAATTATTAATTAATTAAATGATTTATGTATTTATCTCTGAATCAAATCCTCAGTTACTTATGTTTAAATTTTGTAATTTTAACTTATTCTAGAAATGTCATTTTCTTATGACAAGTTTAGGACAAAATATGACAAATTTAAGCTGGTAAGAACCAGTTTGTCTGTTTTTCTAAGAAAATTAACCTCAACATTTAAAAATAAAAACCAGCTTTCGATTTGCCTTTTGGCTACTGAAGAAATTAGGGAGATACAAAATGGTCATCATTCAAACACAAAGGTAAAGGGAGAAGTAATTATAAAAGATAAATTACTTAAATTCTCTTCTTTAAATCAGATTATTTTCTTCTAAATAGGTTTCTGAGATAATAAGTTAATTTATTCCTATTTTTTCTCTGAAGACTAGTCATCCAGACTTATTACTCAGACACTTAGAAATACAATTCACTCCAAAATTAACATGTTAATTAACGTATCTTTCAAACACATGTTCGCAAGTGTGCATAATTTGTCTCATTAGCATAATCCACCTGCTTATGACATTTGGCAGTCTAGTACAAGTGATAAAAATCCATTTAGGGTCAAAAGAAATTCATGATCCTTTAGTAATACCTCAAAAGCATTTGATCTATATATCAAGCTCTTTATATGCTTAGTCTTAGTTATTAATTTATCCTCTGATTTCTAGAGTGTTTATCAGTATCTGAAAATGTGTAAACACATGAATAACTAGGTATCACTTCCCATTTTTTGTCATATTAACCTTCTGTCTCCTGGTATCATTTCTCACACATTTTCTGTTGCCAGTATTGTTATAGATATGAATGCCACCTAGAAGTGCAGAAGTTCTCACCCTAGAGACACAAGTTCCCATCATATTAGAAATGACTTGGTTTTTAACAAGGCTCTCAATCCATAGTCACAATTAAATTAGAATTACAATTAAATGTAGAAATGATAGACTTTTTAACAAACATTGCTGGAACAAAAAAATGAACCTAGATGCTGTCTTTACATTTTATCCCAATTTTAATTCAAAATGGATTATGAAGCTAAATGTAAAAATTCAAAACTTTCAAACTTCTAGAAAAAAATAGGAGAAAATCTGCATGACCTTGGGTTTGGTGATGCATTTTTTTTGTGCGATATATTTTTATACACAACATCAAAGCATGATCTCTGAAAGAAAAAATCAAATAATGGGACTTTATTAAAATGAAAAGCTTCTGCTCTGCAAATGATTCTATTAAGCAATGAAAGAAAAGGCATGGATTGAGAAATACATTTACCCAAAATATGCAAAGAAACCTCAAAACCTAACAAGAAGACACCCCATTAAAAATCAACCTAGACAGACACCTCATCAAAAAAGATACACACATGACATATAAAATTGTGAGCTCAGTATCATTTGTCAATAGGGAAATGCAAATAAGAAAAATAATTATATACCACTACAGACCTATTAGCTAAATAATAAATAGCCACTTATAATTTTAAGTGTATAATACAATATTGTTAACTGTAGACACTGCATCATATAGCAGTTCTCTAAAACTTACTGGTCTTGCATAACCAAAGCTTTATACCCTTTGAACAATGACTCCCTATTTGCCCCTCCTTCCAGCCCCCGCAACACCACCATTCTACTCTGTTTCTATGAGTCTATTTCAGATACCTCAATAAGTGGAATCAGTATTTTTCCATCTGTAACTGGCTTATTTCATTTAGCATACTGTCCTCCAAGATGTTGCTACATTTGCCAGGATTTCTTTCTTTTTTAAGGTAGAATAGTGACTCTTGAACAATGGGAGGGTTAGGGCCATCAACTCCTATGCAGGTGAAGATCTGTGTGTAACTTTTGACTCCCCCAAAACTTAACAACTAATAATAGCTTACTATTGACCAGAAGCCTTACTGATAACATAACAGTTGATTAATGCATATTTTGTGTTACATATATTATATACCATATTTGCACAATAAAGTAAGCTGGAGAAAAGAAAATGTTATTAAGACAATCGTAAGGAAAAATACACTTGCAGTGCTGTACTGTATTTATTTTTTAAAAAATCCACATATAAGTGGACTTCCACAGTTCAGACCTGCATTGTTCTAAGCTCAACTTTCTTTTTCCTTTTATCTACTGAAGCCCATTTAGGTTGTTTCCATATTTTGGCTGCTGTGAATAATACAATTAACATGGGGTGCAGATATATCTCTTAGGTCCTGACTTCAATTCTTTTGGACATATATCTGGAAGTGAAATTGTTAGATCATTCAGTAGTTCTGCTTGTAATTTCTTGAGTTATCTCCACACTGTTTTCCATAGCAACTGTGCATGTTACCTTCCCATCAACAGTAAACAAGGGTTCTAATTTCTGCACTACAAATGCATATCTCTAAGTGGAAAACGCCAGTTTGAAAAGGTTACACACTGTATGATTCAATTTATATGACATTCTAGGAAAGGCAAAACTGAAGAGATGGTAAATAAATGCGTGGTTGTTGGGGCTTTAGGGGAGAGAAGAGAGTAGGGTAAGTGAAATACAGAGAATTGCTTAGGGTAGTGAGACTATTCTGCTTGACACTACACCTATGTCAAACCCCACAGAAACAGAACTTTATAGCACAAAGAGTAAACCTTAATATATGCAAATTTTTAAAGTGTTTAGGAGGTTGGGGGAGCCCCAATATTGAATGTAGACTGTGACTGAAGAATCTAACTGTATTAAAAATGTATGAAACAGTTTCACCAAAGAGAATGATGGAGAAAGGTGCTAACCTACACAACTTTGGAAATGAGTGAATCTATAAGACTGAAAGTGAAAGGTACATTAACACACTTTAGTTAAAAAAGTTGTTTCACATGGGGTACAGGTTAATAATTCTGATAATGCATCCCATATATACTTGAACAATGAAGTAAATAGATGGAGGTTGGTGAGAGCTAGGTTTCTCACTTTTGGAATGGGAGGTCATAGGAAGAAGCAAAGGAAGAAAGCTTAGAATTGGGAATATCAGTATGAACTCATATTCAGTGTAATGCCAATATATAGAAATATTTAGAGCTATGTATTTATACAGAGGTTAGTATAAAAATGTATATATTTCCTTTCTGCTGGGGAATGTCATAAAAGATGTGACTCCCAGTTGACCTGTGAGTTAGACCCAGGTACTTGGAGGTTTCTTATTCCCTCCCCTGTCCTTGGAATGTGGGTTCCACTTGACTTCTGGCTCCAGAGGCTGCTCCAAGGACATAGTCTTGAGGTGTTGACATGGGTGTGGAAAATATCTGCATGGTATACCTGACTGAGCCCAGTTGGGCCTCTTTATAACCTACGTATTGGAGGATGGGTATGGGGATCCATCCATCTTGCTGGCACCAAGACAAGACTCAACTGTAAGTTCCCTTTGCTGATTAAAACTGCCACCTACCAGCCTGGAGTGGCCTGCCTCTGATTTCAGATTACATCTGGGAAGCTCCTCAGAGGATTGAGAACCAACACTTTCTCTGTCAGCTGAGAAGTCAAGCAGCTTTACATTGTAAACTTTACATATATTGAATGTAGACTGTACATACGTAAACTTTACATTGTCACCCCAGTGACAATGAACAATCTTGTTTCCCGATACCAATCTGGTATCCTGATCGGTAAACCGATCATGGTTTCTAATGGCATTTCCCAATTAAATGAATCAGTGCTCCTTGTGGAAATAAATGATTCTAGGGAAGGGTAAGGTATATATAAGATGATCCTGGAGTATCTTCTAGCCTGAAACAAAGGAAATACTTTGAGAATAAAAAGGAAAAAAAAAAAACCCTACAAGACTAGTGGTATGCCAAAGGAACTCAGGTGCCAACTGAAAGAACCTCCAATGGCCAAAGCTAGAATAATTTGAGTAACAAAATAAATGATATAGTATTGGATTATAACCCAAAGTATCAAATAAATATCCACGAATCCTTATTGGTATAAATAAGTGATTGAATAAATAAACAAATTGAGGAGAAGAGACAAATTTCCTAAACAGAAGTATTCCAAATAATTTAAGTACTCCACCCTCAAAAGAGGAGGAGCACATCTCCTAACTCCCTGGGGGAGGGGGGATGTACATATGACTTCCACACAGAAAGTACAGTATGGAAAGGGAGAAACAAAGAGTAACATTACAGTGGAGAATCCTGACAAACAGTACCTCAACCAGAGGCTCGAGATCAACGTGAACAGTGGTAAGTCATGTTACTTGTATGTGTTACTCTTCATAAAATGGTATCTCTGTGGTTTTCCTTGCAAACACTTCTAAACCCAATTCAATCACAAGAAAACCATCAACAATTCCCAACTAAAGGATATTTTACAAACTACCTGACCATTATTTCTCAAAACCGTCAAGGTCATAGAAACAGGAAAAGTCTGAGAAACCGGGAGGAAGCCAAGGAGATATGAAGACCTACTATTACATGGTGTCTTGGATGGCATCTTGGAATAGAAAGAGGACAGATAGGCGGTGCCTGTCTGGCTCAGTGGTTGGAACATTTGACTCTTAATCTCGGGGATGTAAGTTCAAGCCCTGCGGTGGGTGTAGAGATTACTTAAAAATGTTTTTAAAATTGAAAAAAAAGAAAAGATAAAAGAGGACAGATATAAACAAAGGAAATCTGAATAGAGTATGGGCTTTAGTTAATAATAATGTACTAATATTACATTATTAATCATGCTCAATGTACCACACAAAGGTAGGAAGTTAGTAATATGAGAAACTGGGTTTGTGGACCAGTCCATGCTATCACTGCCACTGTTCTGTAAATCTAAACCTAAATGTTTATTAAAAAATAAGACTCAAAAATGATTAGTGTTAGAATAATAAATTGCCATATGAATCATTCAGTAAAATAAATTACTTTTCCTTTGAATTCTGCTGAGTAGGTTATTTGCCAGATTCAAGTGCAGTGGCCTGACAATCTACTTTTTAAAATTTATTCTGAGAACAAGAATTATATAAAGGGCAAATCTTCGGGGGATGAAAAGGAAAAAAAATCTAAGCGATACAGATGGGTGAACCAATTTAGAACCAAGAAGGACGAAGCTGTTCTGCACTCAGAATTCAAATTAGCTCTAAGATCCAGTCAAGAATAACAGTGATGGAGAATTCTGTGATTTCTCTGTGCCCAAAAAATCAAGAAATAGTACTGAGGTTATTTGAATACACCAGAGTTACAATATTGCTGAAGAGGAAAGAAGGGTATGAATATAGCTAAGAGTGTTTGGAAGCAGAGCACCAAAGAATTCAAATATGAAGGTGGGACAAATTAAGCAGAGCAGATGCTAAAAATGGTTAATTTTACTGGGAGCTCTGAGTAGCAACCCACATGCTTTTACCTCTAAAAGTGCTATTCAAGCTCAATGCAACGCAATCAATCAGTCAATCAGAATGATAATTGTTTACCTTATATTTTGGTCAACATCAGGATCAGAAAATATCATGATGAAGAATAAATAACATGAAGAAAAAAAAAAGAGTCCAAGAGGAAATGCATCAGGAAAAGACACGAAATTGAGCATATGAAAGAGGAAACTGTAAATCCAAAAGACAGATCACAGAGTTCTTTAGCATCTTCAGAAGAGAACACAATTTTTTAGATGTGGGAAATAAATAAAGAGAATGATAGTCCTTAAGTAAGGACAAAAATGACATAGTAGGGACCTGGATGGAACCACAGGCAATCAAATGTGGGGCGAGCAAAGGCAAATGAAATAGAAGATAAATGAAATAGGTGAATGAAATGAAATGAAACAGAGTTTTTAATTCATCATTGAATTTACCTAGATTGCAAAAGGAAAAAAAAATGTGCAGAAAGTATAGTATAGTAATTTAAATACTGGTATAGGACATAATGCTTATGCATATGTCAGGGTAGAGGACAAAGAAATGAAAATAGAAAAACACTGGTTATGGAAAGCAAATAATGAAAAAGCAACAACAGATACAACTGGTCTTTGAGAAAGATCAAGAAAATGTTACCGAAGCAGAGAAATTTGTTAAAATATATTGAGAAATTCATGGGAAGTTTTCCTTCCCCCTAATTAATATCATATATTTTTAAATGTTCTGATTTCAAGGTGTAGCTGAAACTCATTTTTAAAGGCAGGGATAAGTGTACTAAATAACTATAACTTAATAGCAAAGTCTGACCAAAAAAGCACAAAATGGATTCAAGTATACATAAATTAAGTATATATAATATATTACAAACCAAGTATATATATTCAACTTATACAAGTATAGAATATATATACAATACATATACTTGATATATATACTCTCTATAAGCATAGACCATACATATTATATACATATATTTACATATATATGATGCTTGTTTTATTTTACATATGTATCATATATATTTGTGTAAATACATGCATACATTCCAACACAAAATATTAGCAGATTTTTTAAATTATAGTAATAAAGTAACATATCATTCCAGCAAAAGTTCATTGATTGGTTTAGGACAAATTTTATTTTCAATCAAAGACAGTTAGAATATCTAGGAGAAAACCTGAGAAGAAATGTTTGAAGTTAGGGTAAACCTGAGGCCCAGAATCCTGCGGTGAAAGAAAACCCAGAGGGCAAAATGTTGTATTTGGCGTTGCTTTTCTCCTCAGGAAATTTAATGCTGTGAAATTAGCAACTGAGAGATGGAGATTAGGAGCAGGACTTTTAGCAGCCTTATGGAGCTGCTAGGAAAAAAACAGGATGTTCAAAATTGCTAAGTAGGAGGTGCCATTGAGAAAGATGCCAGGCTTTCAGTAGGGCTTCCCCAGGAATTGTGCACTAAGAATAAGGAAGAAACTGAAATAGACCAGCCCTCAAGCCTGAAGTCAATGTTCAACTTCCTTCAATCACTGATTGGGTTAGGTTGGTTTGACCCTATCCTTATTGTACTTGGTGTCCAGAAACAAAAGGAAATCCTGTTTGTAGGAAAATAACACCCATAGTCTCAATTTATCTCTGTAATTTTTCATAAACATTTTGTGGTATTCAAGAAAAAAATGCTCAGGCATGAAAAAAAAAAAAGAAAGAAAAGAAAGAAGAAAGAAAGAGAGAGAGAGAAAGAAAGAAAGAGAAAGAAAGAAAGAAAGAAAGAAANAACAAGAAAGAAAAGAAAGAAGAAAGAAAGAGAGAGAGAGAAAGAGAGAGAAAGAAAGAAAGAGAAAGAAAGAAAGAAAGAAAGAAAGAAAGAAAGAAAGAAAGAAAGAAAGAAAGAAAGAAAAAAGGGATCATATCCTTTTCCCTCTCTATGGTGGCCATGTAGTTGGGCCACCCTGATCTCCCCTCAAGAACAAGCTGCAAAAAAAAGAGCTGACTGACTGCATCCAGCAGCCATGCCTACAGAGCCACTGAGGTGTCATGTCAAGGGTACACTTTCTCCATGCTGTTCCCCGCCATAACTGAGCATGACAGGTATATCAGAACTGGGACATTTCTGCCTAATGGACAGGACAATTTTGCACCCAAACTTTTTTCAAAGTCAAGAATTGATGGATGAGGAAAAGATTCCTAAGCACAAAAGGAAAATACTGTATTATCACTTGTACTTAGCACCTGTTCACACAATGTTTTGTGACCAAAACCTAGACCTCCCAATTTGCTCAAAGAATGTGTGACCATATTCTTTTATTTTTATAATGTTTGTCCTCCTAACTTTACTTGATACTGTTTGTAGATGGCCAGAGGCTAAAGGCAGGTGTACATACAAAGGTGAATGGAAGGAAGTTGAAGATGGAGAAATTGAAAAACAATTAGTAGATTGACCATTCTAACTATGGTTTCAAACTCCGAAAACAAAAATGCTTTAGTTACGGAGCATCTGTTCAAGAAAATTATAAGGAGGCAACAATTTCAAAGGTGCTGAATTTTGATGATATAAGTACAAAGAGAATTTGAGGCAAATGTAAACTAGAACCTATCAGAAACTCATTTGAAATCTGAAATAAATATTTATAAGATGGATATATCCTAAATGAAAACCATTAATTTCATTAACGTCATCTTGTTAAAACAAGATGATGTAGAATAAAACTTTGGATGCTATGATTAATTAGTCTTATCACAATTTCCAGAAAGTTTGTTTGCACCCTATTCTTACTCCTATAAATTACTCTAAAATAACTTAAAATATAAAAACAAAATGTCCTTTGGACCTAAGTGGTAAATGTAGATGGTTATTTTTACCATCACAATTGAAGGTTAACACATCCATCTGCAGTTAAGTAATCACGCTACTCTTTTTTTTTTTTACAACATTTCACCCAGAGGCCAGCTCCATCAAAATATATATTCGGTTTCCAAACAGGCTGAAATAATTCTCATAATGTTCAAGTAAACTGTAGTGGAATAGCCACATTCTGATAATTTTCAATGCATTTATTCTATTTCCGAGTTTCCTCATAAGTGGATTTTAATCTCAACTACAGGATATCAGATATTCTACAATTATTAATTGGCACATTCCAGCCAAATTTAAAAATCTTGCTGGTTTCCATGAATTGGTGACAGATGATGGAGACAAGGCTGACAGGAAACTTCCTAAGTCTTCATGAAGTATAACATTTGTGAGACAAACTTTAATTATTGGGTGAATATTTTAATTCATCTCTGAATGAATCTTTGAATTCACACACACACACACACACTCACACGAGTGGAGACTGGAAGACAGTTTAACATATTAAGATTTTTCTGCTATTAACATTCCATTAAGGGTGAGCTCTCTTATCAAGACCAATTTTCCCACCAAGAACAATTGGAAAATTTAGGGGGAAAATGTCAAAAAAAAAAATCTGTTTGAAATCAACCCAAGATTTGAATGGCAAAAACCTTGGAGCATAGGAAAGCCCAGAGTGGTGAGACGTAATTTACCAAAATTGACACAATTCTTGTATCTAAAAGGAAATTGAATTGGTAATTAGAACTCTTCCCACAAAGAAAATTTCAGGTCAAGATTACTTCACTAATGAATTCTATAAAACTTTTGAAGTATAAGTGATATCCAAATTATAACTCCTTCAGAAAAAAAAAAGAGGGACATCTTTACTCATTTTATAAGAATAGCCTAAACTTGTGGTTGAAACTATAAAGGGCCTTTCTAAGAAAGCAAAATGTAAACCAATATCCCTCAGGAATACTGGCACAAAAAGTCCTCAACAA
The DNA here is from genome assembly GCA_002007465.1 of Ailurus styani. Taxonomy (NCBI): domain Eukaryota; kingdom Metazoa; phylum Chordata; class Mammalia; order Carnivora; family Ailuridae; genus Ailurus; species Ailurus styani. The sequence continues at coordinate 1,349,272 of LNAC01000199.1, forward strand.
GATATAAGTAAATCAAGTACAGTAGTATATAAACAATAATAACGTAACATGGCCAAGTAAAGATTTTCCTAGAACTAAGTTTTGTTTTACATTCAAACATCAGTTAATTGAATTCCAGTTTTCACCTGGGAATGCAGGAAGAAAAAAAGAATGTTGTTCTCATCCTTATAAAAACAAAAACAAAAATTTGGACAATCAGCTGGGTTGTAACTTTTCTTGAAATTACCTGAGAATGGAGGTTGTAGGGCAACTAGCAAAACCAAAATTTAAGGGGAGACAGAAACCTGCAGGCAGAAAAGGGGGCAAGCCCCTAATAATCAGGAGCACGTGCAGCTAGACACCAGCACGAATACAGTTAGAACACTGATAATCTCCACTGTGGCACAAGGTGACTCTGTCAGTGGACAATTTCATTGTCTCCTGGGGTCTCTGAAAGTGGAATTTGGTAATCTCTAAACTAGATAATAAAAAGCAATATTAATTTATTATGCAAAGAGAAAGTGTAAAATTTTTAATTTGTATTATACATGTAATAAATGAAAATAAAACATGAGCTATTTTTATTTTACTTCCAGTTTTTTCTCTAAAATGTGTGGCTATGTCCCTGTGCTAATAATGAGCTGTATGACATTAAGTTGTTAACCCCATTATTCTTCTCGCTGGAAACTTCCTGAGGAAAGGCTTACCTCCACTAAATGGTATTTCGTAGCAGCAGGAAGTACCAGCACTGGTTAATTCAGACCTGTATAAACCTAGGGAAATCTAACTGTGATATTTGCCAATTATTAATTTCTGTCTTCTTTCAACAAATATTTATTTAGAGTCACTTATGTGTCAATCACTCTCATACAATGGGGACTCATGGAACTTATATATCTATTGGAGGAGAAAGAAGTTATCAAATAACAAAAAGAGTAAGCTTATCACACCTGAAATTAGTGTTAGAAAGGAGAGAACGGTTATTCTCTGGCAGCTTATTAAAAAAGACTCTGTCTAGGCTGGGATGTCATAGTGGGCTTCTCTAAGAAATAGTTGAGATCAAAGAATAAACAGAGGAAGGATGGGGAACAGTGGATGGTGTCAAAGGCCTGTACCAACGTATGTGCAATAGCCCTGTGGCAGGAGGACCACAATCTTGAGATGGTGAAAGAAGGCAAGTGACTCCAACCAAGAAACAAAGAATTGAGAAGGCTGCAATAAGCCAAGAAGAGAGGGAGGGTGACCTGCAGAAAACTAGCAGCTCTGTGAAAGAATTTGATCTTTATCCTAAAAGAAGTGAAAAGCTACTGGAGAGTTTTAAGTTAGGCAAAGGGGAGAATAACTTTGCATTTTGAGTAGCGCCTTCTAGTGGCCATTCTAGGAACAGCTGTGAGAGCAATAAAAGAGGATGACCGAACCCTTGAGACTTCTGTGGTCCCCCAGGTCGGACTTCATGCTGCCTTGCTGAGGGAGCCCAAGTGGTTGTGGCTGCTGTTGTCCCTTGGCTTGTTTGTTTGATTGTATTTCTCAGATCCAGCTGACTTGAAAACAGTGTTTTGTTTTTTCTATTTCAGCAGTAATCAATGTGCGAAGAACGGTGATGTACAAAAGTATGAGCCTGGTTGTGAGAAGCGATCTAATACTTCCCGGTGTGGTAATCCACCAACAATGGAAATTTCCATAAGCAAAAACCCTTTTCCTTAAGAGAATTTGCAGTCATTCATTTTAGTATCACAGCAGAGATACTTGATTCTCTAACACTGAAACAGAGTCGAGAGATACACTTAGGAAATTCTTTAGAACTGCCTTTTCCCCACTGAAAAATAGCCCATGCTGTGATGCCATAGCTTAAGCAATGGCATTAGAATTAAATTGTTGACCTAGGCTCCTATGTTCAGGGGTAAAAGCCACAATCCTTAACCTACAATCTCATCTGTGAGCATAAAGCGATATCATGGCAACATTTTCAGAATGGTTCATGAAATACATAATCAAAAGAATAGTTGCATAACATTTAAAATGTGATTTGTCTTTTTTTAGAGATCTGATATGATTTGGATGGAAAAGAATTTCATTCCATGGTTACCTCGTGGTGGATGGAGGCTAAAACTGATCATTGACTTGGTAAAATAGTCAATTCCATATTAACATTTTATAAGAGACAAGTCATGGTTCATGCCACTGGAATTCATGAATGTGAGTAACTTGGAGAATTCCTTGCTCGTGTTCAATTTGGGTGAATGTTGGCCTCGCCTTTACTCTCTAAGTAGCACAGAAAATACAGAAGATACAGGGACAGTTGCTGCACTCAGAGAGATGGTGTGGTAACTTTAGTTACTGTAAGGGCAGAGGTCCTTAGCATTGGTGTCAATCCATATTTTCTTAAATTAACAAAGTATGTTTTAAAGCACTTACTGTATCATGTTCTTCTTACCCCCAAGAAAGCTTCTTTTCCCACTGATCAGAAAGATGGATGTTGCAATTGCAAAAACAAAAATGAATAACTTTTTTAAATGAGGGTTGACTAGTGTACCAGCAAAGAATAACTAAAAGATCGAAAGAGGACTCACTTCCTTAAAGTCGCAGAGCCACAGGCAAGGGCAGCTGCAATCGACCTGTGAGGTCAGTGAGCCGGAGAGAGGGCAGGTTGTATAGACAGCTGAAAAAAGGCCCCGGGGATAGCATGATTTCCAGGTCAGGACTTGTGAAATCACAGTTCATGAACCAACCCTGGAAATCAACAGTCATCAATGCTTTTTTCTCAGCATCATTTCGCTTTCTGCTCGTTAGACTTTATGTGGAAGCAAAGTAGAATCAATAATATATCTTTTCAGGCAATCCACAAATTTCAGAAAAGTTGTCATTCCACCCAGTTTTAAAGTTTACTTTAGACAGGGCCTGAAGACTGAGACTTCATAAGTAACCTGATAGTCGAGGAGACTGTAGGTTTTTGATAACCTCAAACCAACTCTGCTTCCCCGTATCAGGCACACCTGCTCTGACAACAGATACTGTCATGCCCTTTGCTACTCTTCTTCCTGACCCAGCAGTGATGAGCTGGTATTAATTTAATAAGAAAAGAAAAGGCATTCTTTGGCAAATGCTTTTATATCAATGGATTTTTATGATTTTTAAATTTTTATTTGTTTTTCTGAGACACACAGAGAGAGTGCAGGTGCGTGTGTGGGCGAGGGAGGTTGTGGGGGGAGGAGAGGAAGGGGAAGGAGAGGGACAAGCAGACTCTGGACTAAGCTTAGAGCCTGATGTGGGGCTTGTTTCCACGACCCTGAGATCCGCGATCGTGACTTGACCAAAACCAAGAGTTGGAAGCTTAAATGACTGAGCCACCCAGGCACCCCAACATATCAATGGATTTTTAAATCCTTCTAAGAGGACTTTTGAATAGGAACTATGGTCAAGGGAAGTAGGTTTCATAACTGCATGTGAGGTGTTCTGATTTAAGTCCTATAGGGTAACTATGGAGCATTACAGCCCTTCAGAACTGGGAATTATTTTTTCTCTTATACGTTTTCACATGATGGGCTATTTCCTTCATTTCCCTGTTTTATCTTACTCTTCTGTGCTTTTCGAACTTGAGTTAAACATGTAATAAAATTGTTCTCTGAACTAATCTTTTGATGCTAACTTTTGGTAGAATATTTTAGAAATGTCACTGTACCTGTGAAAACATATCAGGAATGGTTGGGTCTAAACCCAGAGATAAAGTCCCAGAGATAAACAAGTCCTTTAGGTGCAGAACCATGGATCTGTAGACCGTGGTAGCCACTAAGGTAGCAAATGGTCTCATACAACAACGGGTCAGATGCAAAAAGTCAAAATACAAAATACACTGAGCAGTTCTTTCTTCCACTGTGGGATGAGAGCAAATTAAGGTAACAAATACTTTCTGAGATACTTTTTGTCTTCACTGATGGTTAGTACCAAATAAAAATATTCAGTGTGGTTTTATAAAGTAAAAGCATGAAAAATGAGTTGAAAGTATATTTAATTTCCATAACAATGTATTCTGTTCGTATTGCTGTGAAGTATATCTGCTTCTAAGATTTAACCAATTTGCTAGTAGGGTTAAAAGATCACTTTCCTGTTAGCAGACCTTCAGATGCTCTGTGAAAGCACCCTCGTGAGAAGAAGACGACTTCAGAAAACCTCAGCATTTGGATTTGGAGGAGCACATGTGTTTGCCTGTGAAGAAGGCATGAACTCCAGAAATCGGAAGGAAGCCTCTGTCCAGGTAACAGGCACATCGTGTGGCCAGGATGTTGAATAGAGCGTGGGGCCAACTGTGTGTGGGGGGAAATGAGTCTACTAGCCATCTTTCGTTTTTAAGACTCATTTGCTAGATCTGAATTTTTAGGGGAAAAAAATATCCATCCTCAATGGTTTGTTTTTATTTTTCTCTAGGGAAAGAACTCTGACATTGGAGGCGAAAAAGGTAAACAAACAATAAAAACGTCTCGCTAAGATATTAATTGATATTTTCTGAAGACTGATGGCCAAGCTTTTATTGGCATTCCCTGGGAATTCAACTGGCTTTTCTTACCATCCTCCAGCAAGAAACCTTCCCTAGGATTCTACCTAACTAGTGGTTCAGGCTTTGTCTCCCACCTTAGAGAATGTAGCCAGTCAGCGTAACTTAAACAGAACCCGTATCGCTGAACTCTTTTACTCAATCCTTGGAGTTTATGCTAAAACAGCATTATGGACTCTTTTTCCTCTTCTGGTATATTTCTTTTAAAAATATCTCTCTATACTTCATTTTTAAGAATTCTGCTCTGAAATGTGTATTTAAAAAAAACCTTTTTCTTTTAAAAGCAATAAATACCAGAATAATTTTAGTGTTGCATGTACAAACTTACCCTGAGGCAAAGAGAATTCTTTCAAATACAGCCCCTGCTAAGAATGGATTCACACAGCGGCAGTCTTACTCATTTCAAGGAGCTTGGTAATTAGACCTTACCCATATGTTTTACTCTCACTGTTTATTTAAAAGCTCTGGTCCAGGTATCATCCTTGATCTGCTGAATCAAAATCTTTGATATTAGGGCCTTTATTTCAAGACATGCACAACTGACTTGTTGAGCACTTCTGCTTAGAGACTTAAATTTTATTTCTAGCATCCTTTGAAGGAGATCAATGTTTGTTGTTGTTGTTTTGTTTTGTTTTGGTTTTGGTTTTTTTGGGGGTGGGGTTTGCCAATCAATTGACTTACCTAACAACACTTGGGGAAATCATTAACCAACCTTACATGTAAAAGTCACTTCCTTTTTTTTTTTTTAAGATTTTATTTATTTATTTGACAGAGAGAGATCACAAGTAGGCAGAGAGGCAGTGAGAGAGAGAGGAGGAAGCAGGCTCCCCCTGGAGCAGGGAGCCCGATGTGGGACTCGATCCCGGGACCCCGAGATCATGACCTAAGCTGGAGGCAGAGGCTTTAACCCACTGAGCCACCCAGGCGCCCCATGTAAGTCACTTCCACTTTTATTCATTTTTGACTGTTCTACACGGAGGAGCTGTCTATGTGACAAACAGGTTGATTAGGAACAAACACTAGCAATTGAAGCCTTCTGACCTTGTGACTTCTTATGGTAGGTCAAAGAAAAAAAAACAAAAAACACTGGTTTTTGTTTGGTTTGATTTGGTTTCTCTCTTAGCATGTGAGGTCTCTAACTGAATGGTCTCTAATTGTTCCTTAATTTCAGTAGTTCAGTACCAATCCATATGAGGTGTTCACTAGGAATTCTTAAAGTGAATTTGCTATATGCCATAGGGCCAATTTTAAGTGATATCACATGAAGAATATTCTTCATATTTTAGGATACTCTGTTGTCAGTGGTAAATGTCCTAAAATTGGATGTCTCAAGGTGTCCTGATTGATTGGGCATAACTACATGTAGAGATTTTAAATCAGGTCATCCCAAATATACCCTCCAAATTTTGTGTCCAGTCATTTTTGTGGAATGTGGTAGTAGACAAACAATTCAAAAACTTTATTTCTCTAACTAGGCATTAGAGTTGGATTGTTAATGTGCCCGGGAATGGCAGGGTACAATAATGTTTTAGAAAGACTATCTTAAAGGTAACATGCAAAAGCATTGGGATTTGGAATAGATGGGTATCAGGGAGCATAGAACAATACTTTAGGTGTGATTTCAAGCAGATGAACAGATATGGGAAGGTGAAAATGTGAGTCCCAGGTGGGTGGGAATGAGCACAGCTGGAGGCCCTGTGAAGGGGTCTGTTCTAGAGGAACAACTGTAACATCTAAGGGTTTAAGCAAAAGTTGTAGCTCTCATATGTTGCATACCTACCACATACACCAACCCCAACAATTTGCAGAGTGGATACTACCTGTCCTGTTGTATACATGAAGCATTTGAAAGGATAAGGGACTAATACCATTATACAAATGGTATTCATCTTCAACAACAAAGGCAGACAAAGCATTGCGACAGGAAAGCCATAGTCCAAAAAGCAACTGGCACAGAGGACTGGGTCATCAGCCCACAGGAGAACATTGGATGAAATAAACAGACCCAATAATAAGAGCACAGTGAAAGTAATACTGTGATTATTAAAAGATGAAACTCTTTAAGTTCTTATTATGCACTATTTTATTTTCTAAGCACTTCATATACTTTAATGCATTTTATCCTTGTAATCACCTTGTAAGCTGAGAATCATCATCCTTATTTTTCAGGCAAGTTAAGTAACTTGCACAAGTTTCCATAGCTAGAAAACAAAGGAGCTGGAATTTGAACACAGAGACTCCTCTTTTTTTTTTTTATTGTAAGTAATCACTTAAAAAGAAAAAAAATTATTGATTGTACTAATTGTCTACATAGCCAAGCCCAGTGTCCATTGTAATGAAATTCAAGGAATCTCTATAGAATGGGTGCACGGATAGATGCATGAATGAGAAATAAGAAAATAAGAAATGGGAAAGTGAGAAATAAGTAAAACATGGAAGGAGCCCACAAGGAAGTGGTGGACAAGAAAGCAGGCCTGGGAAGTCTGGGGGATGGATGAGTTCTAATAAGTCCGGTGGAACAATATGGCAACGATTTGGGAATAGACAACTAAAAGGTGACAGAATAGTATGAGAGTATGTTTTGCACTCATGTGTTTTTTTTTTCTGCTTATAAAATTTATATGCATTATAAAATATTTAGAAAATACCTGAAAATGTAATAAAGCATAAAATTCCACACTTCTTTCCCTGGAGAAAAACACTGTTCACATATTTTATACCCATGTGTGAAAACAAATCTTTGTCAAAGAAAGACTCACATTTTCAACCAAATTTGATAGTGATTCCTTTTATTTATTTATTTATTTATTTATTTATTTATATGTAGGTTCCACACCCAGCCTGGAGCCCAGCATGGGGATTGAACTCAACAACCCTGAGATCAAGACCTGCGCTGAGATCAAGAGTCAGACATTTAACCAACTGAGCCACACAGGCCCCCCTGTGACTCCTTTTATTCTAAAGCAAATTGCATGGTCTATATTAGTGGACAATATAAGTCACTTTCCTACAGTCACTGGTGGGAGAATATGAAAATTTCTAAGCCTCTTCCAGTTTTTTTTTCCCTACTAAAAGGCAGAAGCCTGGATGGCAGGACACAGAAGAGCCTTTCAGGATGCGAAGTTAGGCTTATAGCTGAGAAGGGACTTCGGAGCTAAATTGCCCAGTAAAATAAACTGGGAAGGATGGCATTTGGATGACACCAAAGGAAGAAGTTTCCCAAAGGAGATAAATGAAGGTCTTAGAAAGCAATGACACATGATTGTAGGGTGAGCTGAAAATAGTTTACTATATGATATTTTATATATAAAACATTCTCTTTATAAGTATTTCTACTGGGCATGGTAAACCACACCCATCTCCCCAAAGTTTCAGGAAAGTGTGTATTTGGAGAGTCTTTGTCTATGAAAATCAAGTAAACAGACAATTTTCCTCTCTCCAATAAGATGGTATACAAGAGGGATATTGTTCATTGGATGATGAGATCATGTATTTACTGAATTAAAATGATGAATACTGTGACTTATCACAGGAAGGACCATTAAAAACCAAAGCCACTCCTCCCACAGAGGCTCTTTCTCCCCATGTTGGACAGTTCGTTGTAACACTGATTTCATTATAATCTGTGTAATGACTGGCTCTCTTAAGAATAAAATTGATTTAAAATATTGATATGTAGACCTTTGTCAGTGTTACTCAACCTTGCCGGTACATTACAACCTCTTGGGAAGCTTTTAAAATACATGATGCTCAGGTCCTTCCCAAGGATTCTGATTCAGTTGCTTTGTAACTGGTTTAGTTGCAGCTTGTAGAGACATAGATTTGGGAAAGAGAAAATTGGGAGAACATGCAGAAAAAGTGAAACCATAGAGAGAAATGCCCAGAGCAAAGGAGAGAGCATTTGAAAGTACCCACAATGAAGAAGTGGAAAAAGAAAAGAGAAAAGCTGAAATTAGAAGGAAAGAGAAAAATATCCAGGAGAGGACAGCTTATGGTATAACCTCTGAATGAAGAGAGCATAGTGTCAAATGCTGCTGGAAGTTAACTCAAGGATAAATCCCCCGGGTTTGGTAAGCAGGAGGTCATGGGGATTTGCAGACAGGGGAGGCTATCTAGGTGCTGGGGAGGTGTATTCAAGGAAGGAGTGGACAGGATCCGTCTAGAAGGAGATGGGGTGGAAAGGGGCAAGAAGTAGACGTAGCTGGTGAGGAGGTCCTTCACTGAGTTTTGCACTTGAAGGAAAGATGGCAATAAGGGGCAGACTACATATAAGTAGTGGAATCAGAGGAACATTTTTTTTTTTTAGGACTGGAGAGAATTGATATTATTTGAGAGCAGATGGGAAGCAACATTTGGAAAGAGAGCTTGAACAATATTTTAGAGAAAAGCGATATTTTAAAAAGCAACAATGATGAGAAAGCATGAGCCCCGGAGTCCGGGAGCCGAGTGCAAGATCTGGCATAAGATTGTTCAGTCTCTGGCCATGCCATCTCCTATGTGGCATTTTATGAATGCCACGTAGGATGTGATTTTGTACAAATGAAGTGTGTGATTTTGATTAAATTCTTTAACCCTCCTATATGTCAATTTCACTTCTATAAAATGAACATAATGGTAATATCTTAAAGAGTTATTGCAAAGAATATATGAAAAAATACAAATAAAGACATTAAGGCAGTATCTCCCAGTACTGGTTTGCTGTTATTAGTGATATCTTTGACCCACACTAGCTTGATGTTCATAGACAATCACGCACAAAAAAATCCCTACTATTCCTGAGAGGATTTTTCTAAGAAAAAACTGGGGTAGCTGGAGCTCCCATGAATTGAACCTGCTCTTTGAATGAGGAGAAAAGCCAGGCCAGGGGAGAATCCAAGTACCTATGAAAAAGTAAGAATGTCCTTCTTTTCAGTCAAAGTTGAATAGATGTTGGAATTGATGACCATGGGGAATCCTTTCCTTCCTTTGATAACTACTTTGCTTCCTTTAATTCAGATTCCATTATCCTGTGGGTATAATGATCTTTAAAATGTAGAGCATCTTGCACAAAAATGCAGAGGGACCTGATGCCATTCTTGTTTTCAGTATAAGGCAGAAGGCCGGGATTATGGAAGCCTCTTTTCCCCATGTTTTGATAGCAAGTTATTAACATAAGACACCTCCCTCAGTCTCACAGGCAAGTCTTTTATTTTCTCTTTTTCCAGGTAATAACTTGGGGTATTATAGACATGAGTACCATTATTTTCCCTCTGGGGTTGTTCTGAAATTGCACAACCCGCTCATAACCTCTCACTTCTATGTTTTGCTGGACCCTAGTGATTTTATTTCCCTGATGATGCCTTCAGTGGCCATCTCTAGGTAGTCACCAAGTGGGCATTGATTTCTTTCACATTTCTTTCCTACTCTTAGAGACTCATTCCTGTTCCTGTAATTTAGTAAATAATAGAGATTTGTATTCATATAATATCTTTAATACTTCCAACCTCCTTACACTGTATTCTGCTCTTTTTGTTTGACTTCCACGATTTTTATTATAATTTCAAATCCAAAACGTCTACTATGAAGAAGGATCTGTAAGGCTCCTATTTATCAAATGTAATTGCTTTTTCCAAATTATGGCTGAAGATGGCTGCTAGTTTGGAACAGCCCCAAAACACTTTCTTCTGCTTCCATTAAAAGACTTCTAATCACATTTTGGAGGCAGATGAACAGCCTACCAAGGGCCCACTAGGAAAACAGAATCGTGTAGCAAAATTGAGGTCTAGTGATGTATGTACTGCAGAGGTATTAGGTGTGGACAGGAAGGTCACTGGGCTGGAGGCCAGTGGGATAAAAGTTGCTAGCTGGTCAACAGAGACAAAAAGTAGGAAGAAAAAGAACAAAGATGCTGAAGAACAGCAAAGGAGTTGAATGAGCTTTTCCTGGCAACCCTGGAGAGAATTCTTATAACTCTCCCACCTAGACATTGAAATGTGCAACGATTTTATTAGAAGAAATTTATTAGAAGATGGGAAAGATGCTTAACAAAGACCAGGAGGCCTGTCGAATTGTGAAGGGATTTTGACCTTGACTGAGGGAAACGGGGAGAGAGGAATAACACCCTACACTGACATCCAGTCCAAGGAGGATTTGGCAAGACCAGTGGTGTGTCCATGAGCCAAATTCAGTCATCACAGGATTCCTGTGTCTTTCATGTATGAGCCTGCTTGAGTAGTCCTGCTGCAGTCATCAGGTGGAAAAGATGGTTTCTGCAGAACATAGACAAAAATTTCAGATGTAGAAGCTGGGCCCTTGGACAATAACTCAATATTTAGTGGTCTGTAGGGCACAATCTCACCACAACCACAAGACCCATATGAAGTTTACACTTTTGATATTTAAGTATGCATATTTTTAGAATTATGCTCATACAGTTTATGGCAACAACATATTTCTGGCACTTCTGATGTTTTTCAGGAATGAGAGAAAAGTGGAATAAGCCTCTGGCCATTCTTCATTGAAGAAATAATGAAAAATTGCGTCAGGCATGCCACTGCATACACTATGTGTCTACAGAGTGGCTTCTCTAGGTTTTGGTTTTGGTTTTTTTCTCCACCATAAATAGTGATCTCTAAGAGGGCAGGGCCCATGCTTGAGTCTGTTTGATTTGTCAAAAAACCGCACAAAAGAGGGAAAGAAAAATCCTGACCACAGGTCCTGGCTAGATCACACACTAATGTTAAGACCTTGGAGAAGTCATGTCACTTCTCGGGCTTTAAATTTCTTCTTGATGAAATACTGAGGCTGGGTTAGACTGTTTTGAAATCTCTTTTGGCTGAAAAACGTTTAGCTTTGAATGGTCCCCACTTGTGTATCAGACAACAAATTAATACATGCATCAAATTTATTTATAATTTGGAGAGACACCAAATATTTTATTAAAAGTATGTGAAGGAAATGAAACAGGTTGCCTTAATTATCCTTTAAGCCCACATAATTGTGTAGGGTCTGGAGGGAAAAGCAGATATAAAAATGATTGCAAAGAGTCAAAATGTGTTTCTACTCAGAGCTGCCCCAAGCCCGGAGCTGCACAGCAAAGAGCCACAAGTTCTCACACCCCCAAGGTCCTTGCAGACCATGTACAGACTACACTGTCTTTCAATTTTTGGTTTACTAGCTTTATTACTAAAAATTATCTTTCTCAATGGAAGAAGTCTGAACACAGAGTACATCATCAGTAAAGAGGATGTTTTGTTGTTCTTAGTGGAACAATTTTTTAAATTATGCCCCCATTTGAGGATGTTTACTTGGTATATTTTGAATCTAATATGGGTAGTTGTTTCTGAAGCTTTCTTACTTAATGAAATTGTTATAAAATCATCCAGGATCAACAGATGAAAGTCTGGAACCTTTTTAATTCATCAGCTGTAGTGAAAGTTTAGTTGACCTTAATTAAATCAAAACACATTCACAGTTCTAGTTTTAAATATGTTCAATGTTCTTTAGAAAGAAGCATAATGCAATTATTCAGTGCATTAAATTCTTCAGAGAAGAACTAATGAGTGAACGAATTGTGGCAACTGGAAATAACAGATCTAAGAAATAGTAAGAGTTTTGTTCTTAGAAAATCTACATGCCTTGAGACTAGTGTCTAAAACTTTTAGGTGTAAATTTCATAATATAACTTACTGGTATCTGGTGTAAGAAAATCTAATCAATATTCATCAATGACACAATACACCTTCATCATGAATTGGAAGGGAAAGATGGCTTTAGTAAATGGGGATTATGCAATTTAACAGAAAGCTTTTTATTTTATTTATTTATTTATTTTGGATCTTGCAATTCTGTGACACATAATGGAAGAAAATACACTATTTAATCAACCAGTGTCTGTGATAAAAGAAAAAGTCGCTAATTTAGGCAATAGAGATAATGAGGAACATACTAGATAAAGGTACTACCATGAACAATCTTACTAGGAATTAGACTGAATGATACTGTCTTTGACTAAGAGACCACAGAACCATCTGGAAGTCAGGACTACAGGTATTGCCAGGGGTTGCCTGTATTGGCAAAAATGTCAGAGGTGTAATATTTCCCTAATGCATCAAAAACACATATGTAAACATTAGAAACAAAACAAAGAAAAAGGTATCTCTTTGTTTTCCAGCATCCACCAAAATTACCACCTGGCTCTTATTTAATATCCTGGTCCTGTTGCCAACAGACTGAACAAATTCTAATTCCAAGTAGCTGCCAGCAAGGACGTTGTCTTCCTGGGTGACCAAAAAGGATGGCGCCCAAGTGGATGAATGAATCACAGACACTCACTCTCCCAAAGCGAGTTCCTTTTTGGTAGAAAGAAAAGCAGGAGTGGATTGATATGCCAGCCTCTAATATCAAATAATGAACTATTCTGAAACACATGATAACTAGGTTCTAGACCTGGTCCTGCTGCAAACTCACTTAGGTGCCTGGCACTGTCACTCAGAGTCACTTAGGCAGAATCTATAAAAGTGAGGACCTTGCACATGGAGTCCTCTGGTCTGTGTATCTCCAAATCCCCTTCTGCTGCAACACTCCAAGACCATCACTGCACATGAACTGTGGGGGCAGTCAAATGGGGAAAGCCACCGCAGCTCATTTAATCTTTTAACTGACAGACATTTTTGTTGAGGATTTTTTTGCTACTCCTCTGCCTTTGAGAATGTTAGACAATCTTTCTTTTTTTTTTTTTTTTTTTAAAGATTTTATTTATTTATTTCACAGCGGGAGAGAGATCACAAGGAGGCAGANCTCCTCTGCCTTTGAGAATGTTAGACAATCTTTCTTGCTAGGCACTTCCTCATTTCATTTCTGGGGAGAAAGATATATTAGAAACCTTCTTGTTGCAAACCAGTGACCCTTAGGCCAACCAGCCTTCAGTATTTAGTTTGGTCCTTTAGGCCTGTACAGCATTTGAAAAGCAAGGCCATTAGGCAGGTGTTCTGTGGTACAGCCACCTTAGCTTCTGTTATACAGCTAGCCTCCTTCATGTATTAATGTTTTGTGCTTGACCAAAACCATATTTCTTATTATATAGACCTGAGTCTGCATCCCTTCCACTGAGATAAACTTTGCTTTTATATAAGAGAGGAAAAGTAGACTGACACACAAAATTACTTTTAAAAAATTTTTTTTAAATAATTAGTGCATATCCTTTGTCCCACAAAAACTTAAGGAATCATGTGATGCTTTGGGAAACCACTGAGAAGACACACACACACACACACACAGAGGAACAATTCAACTTTGATGAAGTTATCCAGAGTTCTGTAGTTAGAAATAGTTTTTAAAAATAGCTTCTTAGGGCGCCTGGGTGGCTCAGTGGGTTAAAGCCTCTGCTTTCGGCTCAGGTCATGATCCCAGGGTCCTGGGATCGAGGCCCGCATCGGGCTCTCTGCTCAGCAGGGAGCCTGCTTCCCCCTCTCTCTCTCTGCCTCCTTGTGCTCTCTCTCCCTCTGTGAAATAAATAAATAAAAAATCTTTAAAAAAAAATAGCTTCTTAGTTTTTAGCACATATGTATGTTTATGGAATTTGGAGGAATGAAATCGTATTTGAACTTCACATATAAAGATGGGGAGCATGAGATGGGAACTGTTCACTGGGGGAGACCAAACTCTTTCCAAAGCTTTGGCCCTGGAATCATGACATAGTGCTCCTGACGGGGAGGAAGTGGAGTCATGGCTTTCTTTACTGTCTCTGCAGAACCTCCAACCTTCTCTTCCACCGCACAATCCTCAGGAGTATTCTGCTGACAGAGAATTTGTCCTGAGAAATGAATTTATAAAAGTTCTGTACACAATACAGTTGCCTTAGCTTCTTTAGTTTGCTCCAGTTGTTTGTTATAGGCTTGAACTTCGATGCCTTGAAGAATACGGACTAATTTTCTCCTTTCTCTGGAACTAAGAGCATTGGTTGATTAACCATTCTTGGAATTCCTACCATCTCAAAGTGTTAAGAGTTCTTAAAAGCAACATAATCTAGCCATCTGTCAGACACAGAGCCCATCCATCTCTTCATGCTGATTGTTGAAACATAGCATGTTCATTTGTCGCTCCCAGAAGAGAAGAACTCGCTCCCTCATAAAGTATGCCATGCTAACTCCGGACAGTCTGACTTGTTGGAAGTTCTCCTACTTTGAGCTGAAATCAGTCTCCCTGTTCTTTAGGCATATTGTCAGTTCTTCACTTGGGCTCATACATAACAATGACATCCCTTACAACATTTCCTTACAACAGCTATGTATTTCTGTATTCCGCATTTCTGTATTTTGCTGCACGCTAGACATTTCTAATCCCTTCAACCATGGCTTCGCTAGCCTGCTGGCTCTTTAGTCAATTTGATCCAATCAATTTTTGCTGAAAGACCATACCCAGCTCAGGACAGAAGATTTTCCATTGCCTCTTTCATTCCTGGGCAGAAATTCCAGCTCAGTCCTGGATGTGCTAACATCTAAAGCAACTTTTGGGCAATTACCCATCCTTGACTATTATGTAAAAGAAGAAAGTTGGCTTCACTGGGGGGATTAATGAAGCAGGACACAGCTGCTAAAAGTTTCCTTTCTGGAGACACTTACATAAGATTTATAACTCTGTTCCCCGACTTTTTTTTTTTTTTAAGATTTTATTTATTTATTTCACAGAGGAAGAGAGATCACAAGGAGGCAGAGAGGCAGGCAGACAGAGAGAGGGGGAAGCAGGCTCCCCGCTGAGCAGGAAGCCCAATGCGGGCGTCGATCCCAGGACCCTGAGATCATGACCTGAGCTGAAAGCAGAGGCTTTACCCCACTGAGCCACCCAGGCGCCCTGTTCCCTGACTTTTAAAAACTGAGTATCACTATTAACAAAAAGAAAATGAAAATTTGATTCACTAATGTTCCAAGTTTAAAAATATTTTTATTTATTCTTGTATCTCCAATTTCTTGTTAATCTCTAATTTTCATTTGAGTGATACATTGGGTTTTCTTCATAGGTGTGTGTTGTTGCAGTATTGTTATCTGCTGAAATGTCTTGATTATCATTATGTTTTCTTATTATATAATTTTGTGTGAATGTTGTATTTCCTACTCATTTTGTATCCCCATCCCTCCTAACTAGCCCAGAACAGCGGTATGCGGAGACAGTTGACTCAGTTTTTTGAGGCTAACCCAGTTTCTTGTTCAGAGCAATGTCTTCTGGGTGCTTTTTGTTGTTGTTGTTATGGGGTGTGTGTGTGTGTGTGTGTGTGTGTGTGTGTGTGTGATGTGGTGATTGTCTTCCACTTCTGCAGGATCCTTAATTTTCCCATTTCATGTACTTCTCCTTCATGACCACCTCTGTTAGGTCTCCTCCTCCTTCCTGTCAAAATGTTCTTCTATCCTGGAAGTGAGAGCACCACTTCATGCACCAAACCCTGTGCATTTCTTCCTCCTTCTTGTCCCCAGTGGTCAGGGTTCTGACATGCCCAACCTTCTCCCAGCACTTTCTCTCCCAGGGTTGCTCTTGCTGGTCTGAAATGTTGATTGTACCTGTGTTTCACCACTGTCACCCACCCCCAGCCTTTCCACACCTGACTCTTCTTTTCTAAACATATTGTACATTTTCTGATCACTTTCTGTGCAGGTGTGAGATCTGGGAGTTTAGATTTTGATTTACTGCTTAGAGGTAATTTAAAATAAGTAATATATTTTCTTTCTTAGTTTGGCTAAGGCATGGCAGTGGAAGGGTTTTTTGTATTTGTTTTGGCTTTTTTGTGTGTGGGGTTTTATTTTGTTTTGTTTTTAAAGATTTTATTTATTTTAAAGAAAAGAGAATGAGTGCAAGCTGGAAGAACAGAGGGGGAGGGGGAGGAAGAGGGAGAATGAATCCAAAGCAGATTTTGTGCTGAGCAGGCATCCACAACAGGGCTCAATCCCACAACCCTGAGATTATGACCTGAGCCAAAACCAAGAGTCTATGCTTAACCTAATGAGCCACCCCAAGTGCCCTGTGGTGGAAGGTTTTATTTGCTTTCTTTTTTTATTTGTTACATTGAAAAATGTGGGGAATTGTTGAAATTTAGGTGATACCATTTGGCAAACTGAAGTTCAAAATGAGAATTTTGAAAAAAATCAAATAGTATCAGGAGGAAAAGTTAGGAAATGTATTCATTCAAGAAAATTTACTGATTCTTCTATCTTTACCTTCTTACCTTATGATTATGTTGTGCTTTCTGAGTTAAGTCAACATTTTCCCAGAACACTTGGTGACAAAAGAGAGAAGCCATTCCTGAAAGGTGTATCTTCTGCTTTTGGTTTAAGAATAAAAGCGTCTGAACCTTGGTTGGTGGGGAAATAATCACAGGGATAAGCACTGATGTGGGAATAGCTAAATAACAACTCGGTAGACTACAGAAACTCCAGTCACAAACACTTATCTATAAAATGTTATTTACAAAAGAAGGTCTGAATTTGAACTCTTCCCTTTGTGAGCCATACAATCTTTTTTTTTTTAAGATTTTTATTTATCTATTTGACAGAGAGAGATCACAAGTAGGCAGAGAGGTAGGCAGAGAAGGGAAGAAGCAGGCTCCCTGCTGAGCAGGGAGCCCCATGTGGGGCTTGATCCCAGGACCCTGAGATCATGACCTGAGCCAAAGGCAGAGGCTTAACCACTGAGCCACCCAGGCACCCCTGAGCCATACAACTTTAAGGACTAGGCTGCCCACTAATACCTTTCTTGTCCCTACTGCTTTGCTACTAGGCTACCCACATGCTCAGTAAGGTCACCATTTTTAGGAGAGTCAGGATAACTGAGAAGTTTAATCTGCTTAATACAAGTTTAAAGTTTAAAACAAGTTTAAAAAAACAAAATTCACTTCTTTAGCTGCTTTATATGTGCTTTCCATAGGTTGCAAATGTAATTTTCCAAACTTCCATGAATAATATTTTCAGGCAGTTTTTCAAGGAAAACAAAAACTAAAGAGTGATAGTAACATATTCTAATTGATTTCATTAGTCCCCTACCCTATAATCATCAGAAATTATAAATAGAAAGGTATAATGTAATAAGGTAGTAATATAGTATACAATGTATTTGATATCATAAATAAGCAGAAATTATTTGCATAACTTAGGTAATCTGAAGCTTACCTTCATAGTTGTTTGTCCCCGTGTCTTTTAGGTTAACTTCATTTTACCTTATTCTTATTAGATTTTCAGTTAAGCTTGACAGAGAGAAACAACTTTGAAGAAAAACAAAAACCATGAATCCTACTTTTTTATTTTTAGTTTAATAAATATAGGTTATGATCTGTATAATATTTTCACCAGAACAAATAAATTACAAATTAATTAATTAATATGGAGAGAAAGATAATGGAACAATAAGTAATTGTCATTGTGCAGGAAGTTGACATTTAAAGGATTTAAATGTAAAATTATGTTTTTGAAAGGATATTATTTTTTAGTGTATTAATTGAACTGTCTACAAGGAACAGCCCAAGGAAGATTCAAATTAAATTTGCCAATGTTTTATAAAATATCCATGAATGCTATTAACTCTCATTACTTGTAATGGCATAGTCACACTTACAATGGACATAAACCAGCAGCTATTCTGGTTTATCAGTCAGGCTATTGTGTATATCAGTCAGGATTCTGATACTCTTTCTTAACAGAGTAATGATGGGATTTAGATAATCCACCCCTCTCCAATAACACTGATATGACTAAGGAAAAGATAATTCTCATCTCATCCAGTTCCATAGTAATTTCTTTCTCCCATAGCCCAGAACCTAGGCTAATGCTACTCAAAGTATGGTATTTCCCTAAGGGAAATACTTTTTTAGAGTGCCTTACATTTATGTAAAGATAAATGTCATTATTTATTCCAATGTGTGTCAGGTTTTACTTGTGTTCAAATGTATCTTATCTGGGCACCTGGGTGGCTCAGTAGGTTAAAGCCTCTGCCTTCGGCTCAGGTCATGATCTCAGGGTCCTGGGATCAAGGCCCACATCGGGCTCCCTGCTCAGTGGGGAGCCTGCTTCCCCCTCTCTCTCTCTCTGCCTGCCTCTCTGCCTCCTTGTGATCTCTCTCCCTCTGTGAAATAAATAAATAAAATCTTTAAAAAAAAAATGTATCTTATCTGCATTCTATTTTAACAATTTTTGATATCATCTTACCATATCTATTTTATAGTTAATGAAACTGAGGTACTCAATGGCCACATGATGACACTTAAAATCCTAGAACTGTCTGTCCCAAGCAGACAGTTTAAAACACAAGATCTGCCCCTGGCAGAGGCTTTCACCTGTTCTGAGGAATATTCGTTAATTACAGCTGTGTTTATTTTCTTCCTGTTATTAGTTTTTTGTTTTTTTGTTTTTTGTACTCTGGCACCCACTGAAGACACAGTAATTATTTTCTGGACCAGAAATATAGATAATAATATGGAGCTCCCAGAACTTCTTATTTCCTTGATAATTATAAAACTTCTTTCGTTTGGTTTCTTGTGTGGAAGAGAACATCTATGACATTAATGGACTGACTTAATTGAAACATTGACAAGCTACTCTTTTCCCTTAAGAAAACATTTTATTCATTTTCTTAAATGTATGTGGACCTGTGCCTGGCAGGTTCATTTCTCCCCAGCATTTTTTTTTTCTTTTCGACATTATAACACTGTTGACTAGTAGCAGTGAGTATTCTAGAAACTTTTTGAAAGTTTCACAGAAGACATACCAATGTACCATCTTTCCTGCTATGAATGGAAATAAATGGGGGGAAGATACATCAGTAGTTTTTTGTTTTGGTTGGGGTTTTTGTTTTTTTGTTTTTTGGGGGTTTTTTGTTTTGTTTTGTTTTGTTTTGTTTTTTGTTTTGTTTTTGTTTCCACTCTATTATCACTATTCAAAATACAGAATGCAAGTGTTAAAAAGCATTCGTGTGCTGATAACATAATGTGGGAGTAATGATTTCCAAAAATTTCAGGCCTAAGGTCATTCTTAAGAAATGTGTCTGTACAATTGTATGGCATTGTAGGGGAGAGTTAGCTCTCCTCTTTCTGATATCTGTCAGGATTTCTCCATTTCAACCATTTCAACTCATACTCTCTAACAATGGCTATTACAAAAATACATCAGTAGCTTAACAGACTACCACCTCTTTTCCCTTAAAGAGCAATTAGTAAAACCTTGTGTTCTTATATTCAGGAAGTTTTTTGGTTTTAATAAATGAAGAAGAATGATGTTCTGAACACCTATTTCTTGGTAACTTACATCAATATCCATAAACAACATCTCCATTTAGATTTTGGGGCTCTGTTTAGCTATCAGGAGACAGAATAACATATTAGAAAGGGCATTGAACTAAAACTAAAGAAAACCAACATCTGGTCAGGATTCTGAAACAAATTCTCTGGACCTCATCTACAAAATAAGAATGTTCATCCAAATAACTTCCAAAGTCCTTTCTAATTCTGAAATGGCACATATCAATATGGTCTCTTTCTACTGAACATGGAAAAAATAAGTTTGAATCTCAAGGAGGTGTTCCCTGACCTAAACAATTATGAGACATCAAATGTTTTACCAAAGGAACTTGAGAATTCTTCATGAGAGTTTAAAAAAGGGAAAAGCATCTCCCTAGGTTAAGGCATGTGCACACTTCCAAAAAAGCATGAGGGTGAAGCACTAGAGGAACTTCCAAGGTCCCTGACCAGAATATTATCAATTTCACTTGCAACTGTTCACCTAACAAATGAAAATCATATTCTAGAATACTGGGTCTGCTAGTGGATAAATGCGCTTAGTGTGGTAAGCTCTGCTGACAATGGGAGATTCTCCCTGCTCTTCCCTGATGCTCTCTAGGTGATGGTGTCTCTATTTGAATATTTACTAACGTCATGGAAGACACTTCTCTAACTTGGCTGCATGGCCATTAATTTGGACAATCAATGACACATAATAGGAGAAGCTTTTGAATACTTAGAAGATAGGCAATTTACTAAGTTATTTTCACATCAAATCCTTCACATGTTATGAAGTAATATAATACAATGATGCTTTAGTCTTATCTATAAAATGGAAAAAAATTGTGAAGTTTTGTAAGAGTCAGTGGAATCTTGCACATAATGCGTCTTAATATTTGGTTTGTGCCGAGCCGTACAGGAATTCAAATTTCTGGGCCAAAAGGAGTCCCAATATCACACAGAGAAAGTTATAGTTCCTATTCCCATCAGACAGAAAAAAAAAAGGCATAATATACATCAGAGTTTCAGTCCTCAGAAAGCTTAAAAGTAATCCTTCAAAGATTCCTTTAAAGGTTCTAACTGACCTGATTCATGCAACATAACTACAACATAACTACAAAGAGCAGAACTATTTAAAGGAATGCAAGAAACAAAAACAAACGAACACACACACACAAACCCTTCGCCAATGTATAAAATTCACAACGTCTGGCATCCAATCAAGAATTATCAGGCATGTTATGAAGCAGGAAAATATGATTTATAATTATAATAAAAGCCAGTAAATGGACACAAACCCAGAATAACATTAATGGAATTACAGACACAGATACTTAAAGACCTATTATAAATGTGTACCTTAAGCTAAAGATAGGAGAAAAAATGAACATAAAAAGTAGAAAATGTAAGTTATAAAAAAGACTCAAGGGAACCTCTAGAGATATAACACATTGTATCTGAAATGAAAAGTGTGTTAGATGGGACCAATAGCATATTAGATACTTTAGAAGAAAAGATCAATGAACTCAAAGACATAGCAATAAACGTATGCTAAAATAAAGTACAAGGAGGCATAAGACTGAAAAAAAATAGAGACTTAATAATTTGGGGGACAATATCAAGCAGTCTGAATAAGTGTATTTTGGGATCCCAAAAGGTGATAGGAGGTATAAAAAATATTAGAAAAAGTTGTGACTTAAAACTTTCAGTTTAATGAAAACTATTAATGCACAGATCCAAGAAGATCAATGACCCTGAAACAGAATAAACAAAAGTAAAACCACTCCAAGGCATAAAGTAATCAAATTGCTGAAACAAAATAATAAAGTGAAATTTTAAATGCCATCAGAGAAAACATAGGAATAAACATAGGAATGACAGCAGCTTTTTCAACAGAGTCTAGGGAAGTGAAAAGAAAACAGAGTGGTGTAAGAATATTTCATAATGCTGAATCATCTATAGAAAAAAGCAGGCTCAATCGTTCTAGGAGCTCCCAGAGGGACAATATTAGGTCACGATCCCACCACCCAGTGTGGAAAACGAGCTTTCATATAAGTCGCCACATTTAAAAATATAATTTAGTGGAACACCTAGTGGCTCAGTCAGTTAAGTGTCCAAATCTTGATCTCAGCTCAGGTCTTGATCTCACCGTTGTGAGTTCCAGGCCCATGCTGGGCCCCACACTTGGCATGAAGCCTACGTAAAAAAAATTTTTTTTAAATAATTTACTTATTTTTTCTACTTTCAGAATCTAACTCCACTGGCTACAATAAAGTTGGAGAAAGTAAGGATCTCTGCATATTTTGTGCAGTGATATATTCCAGTCACCTATAACAGTACTGGGCAAAGAATAGTACAAACATTGATTAAGAGTAAACTTTTCTTTCTGAATCATAATAGTAAAAGAATAAAATTTAACTTCTCAGTTGAGAAGGTTTTATAATGATGGTGATTTAATTCCAGTTTAGATAGTTGAGATGAACTTTGTCCTCATGGAAATGATTTGAAAATAATAGGAAGAAGACAATGTTTGAGACAGATTTTAGAAATTAGATATTAGCTAGAGTGGGACTATGGAAAGAAATATTCAATTATTTTAGCCGCTGCTTTATGTTCATTTTCTCAAAGACAAGGTGAGTTAATTGTCAACATTAAGATGATAGTAGTCTTTGAAATAAATTTATCTAAGGATCAGTAGTTCTCTGTTAAGGTTATTTACATATGAATGGACAGTTAATTTCTCTGTTAAACTAAATAATAATCTGAGAAAACAACAGCAAGTCTAGCATATCTTTTGTTTGGTATCCTAATTTTCAGTTTAAGATAAAAAAGAATCATAAAACCAGTTTTGCAATTTTGTACTTGCTGACACTTATCTCCCCTTGTTTAGTGATGAATAGAATTTTATGTGTTACAAATGACCTTTAAAGTTTCTGGAATCTCTAAACTGAATACCCTCATTTTGTAGAAAAAGGAAGCCAGAGAGGCTTTGTGAGTTATTTACTACTATGGAGCTAATTATATATGAAATGTATTTTAGTTATATATTATATTATTATATATCAAAACCTATATGTTTTCAAATACAGTGTCACACATTCTGTTGTGGGGTTTTAGCAGCCAACATTACTTAATTTTAGAATGTGGAATGAAGTTTCTGTCCTAGCGACCAATATTTTTTGGGTTTTCCTATTGCAAGCAAACAAACAAACAAAAAACCCTCTGCTGTGTTTTAGACATCTAGATCAACCATCACTTTCACTTTCCTTCTCAGAAAATATATGCAGACTATTTTTTGAGGCTGATTTACATAATTACTTATTTAATGTTGACACATAAAAAGCTCTTAGAGGAAAAGAAAACAATTGACAAAGATTTCTTCTGGGCTACAATATTATTCAATTTATTATTTATATTCTGTCAAAGGGTTGATGTTTTTAGACATGAGGGACAATAGCACAAACAAATGGAAGGCAAGATAGGAATCTGAGTTTTTAAGTAAGAAGTGTGCTATTGTTCCTGGTTTAATAGTTAGTGACTCTTTGGTAAAGAAAGGTAACGGCTAAATTTTTTTCCAATAAAAAATATTCAGCAATCTTGCTCCCTGAGTATTTTTAAAATTTTTTTTCTCTTGGTTTTATTGACTACTTGAAATCAGATATTTAAAATGTATTAAGTTTTTTTTTTTTCTTTTTTTAAAGATTTTATTTATTTATTTCACAGAGGGAGAGAGATCACAAGGAGGCAGAGAGGCAGGCAGAGAGAGAGAGGGGTAAGCAGGCTCCCCGCCGAGCAGGGAGCCCGATGCGGGCCTCGATCCCAGGACCCTGAGATCATGACCTGAGCCGAAAGCAGAGGCTTTAACCCACTGAGCCACCCAGGCGCCCTAAAATGTATTAAGTTTTAATCCTTTGGCAAAAAAGCATAGCGTCACAACTTCAAAATATGAAAAATAATCTTACATCCTTAATTGTAACTTTATTTTCTCCTTGGGCATTATGGGGCCAGATTTTTCAATATTTATATGTATATATACATATATGTATGTACACATACATATATGTATATATACATGTATGTATGTATGTATACATACATATATGTATATATACATATATTTATACATATACATATATTTATACGTATACATATATACACATATGTATATATAATACATAATAACCACAGATGTATTTAGAATTCAAATATCTTTAAATCCATTGCATACAATGTACCTTTTCTTGCTTTTTCTTCCTGACTTGAAATTGGAAATTTTACTTTATTTTTAATATCTCTTTCAGCACGCTGACACAAAGGGTGGATTCTTTTTTACCCATGTTTTGTATAGTCTGCGTTTCACTTCTGCTATCACAAACTGATCAAGGGCAAATTGTCTTTACATTATGTTCTGCTATTAGCATGAATGCTACAAATTCAGTAAAAGAAAATAGCTATATTAAATTGCAGATGGTTTGTAAGATCTTGATAAACAATATCTGTGGCAGACAGAGTCACTTCTGCCTCCACTGATTACCATTCGGGCTAATAGCAGTTGTTATTTCACAGCATAGCTCATTTGAGAACCTTAGTACCTCTCTGTGATCAGTGTTGGGGGACTGCAGCTGCCTCTTACAGAAACAGAGTCAATTACAGAATTTCATTGTATAGCCTATGACTTAAAGTAGAAATATAATTTGTTGGCTGTAATATTTAATTCTCAGGGGGTCTTAAAAATACTTCGGGAAAGAATACAATTACTAGGAAATTCATTATTTGATGCTTGTTTTGGGAAAATAAACTCTGATCAAAAGGCTCAAATAATAAAGCAGTCAGTTGGAAGAAAGTTTGCCACAGCCTTTTGGGAAAACATGCTGTAAGCCTTCAGAAGAAAGAGCCAGGCCATTCAAGTTTTTCATGTTCTCTTGCCATACTTAGTACTGCATGCTTTATTTGACAGGGCTTAATTCCCATTTTATTCTGCACTGTTTTCTAGTGGACTGATTTTCGTGCTTTTTTTTTTTTTCCCCCAAGAGCTTGGAGATAAAGTTTAAGTGCCTCGTAGCACTTTGGGGACAGGTGGGATGAAAACAGTATATTCCTGTTAAGGTTTGTGCCCCATATCTCCACACTATTTGTCTTTCTTGTCATTTAGTAACAAAGTCTTTCACCTGATTTCCTAACTATTAAATAAATTGATGCTATTCATTTTCAGTCTCCTGGAAAGTTTTAGTTAAAAAGGAATCTACTCAGTTCTAAGCTTTGCATGTCAGAAGATGGAGGGTAAAGTTGAAATTTAAAAAGCATCATGAATAACTGAGCTAATCCTCAATGAGTTAAGAAAAATAAACAAACCAATAAATCCCTAATTTCATCTACAAGTAATGAGCATAAAGGACCATTTGCAAACCTTCAAACCAGAGTCTCAAACTGAAATCAGCTTCTGGACCAGACTGTGAATTTATTCAAGCCCAGTTTTAGCTCATTCTCTTTGCCAGCTCTTCAAACCCCATTTCCTGGGCCCACTGTTCATAAGCTAATCTCTGGTTGTCCAGAACTTTCCATGTGGTAGTCACCTCATTCTTGTTCTCTTTGGCATGGCGCCATGATCTAATATTTCCAGACTTTATCACAACAAAATCTATCAGACCTAAGTTTCATTCTCTCAAGATCTTTCCACAAGGAATTAGCTAGCTGTCCTGGGAAATTCATTTACACTGATAACATAAAAGAATGACAATTTTATTATGTACTATGGTTAGTAGGTAAGGTATTTGCATTTTAAAAGGCATTGTGGGAGTCACAATACCTAAAATCGATGGTTTCAATTTTTTTAAATTATTATTACCTAGTAATAAAACCCTGTTTTCAAATAAAGTTTATATAAGTGTTGAAGTGAATATGCTCTGGTTGCAGTGGGGGAATAAGATCAGGGGCACTCCGTCTTTCCCTCCTACTTGCTGTCTGAGTGACCCAGAAATTCGGAGGAATTTCTATAGTTCCCGACAGTCTACAAACCATCCCATTAATCCAGTGAGGTAACTAATGGCGGGAATGTTAGGCATGTGGCTAGCACTTTTAGACCAGTATTTTTCAATGGGGGGGGGTGAGGTGGTCCCCCACAGGGTTGTTTGACAATATCTGAAGATATTTTCAGTTGTTATAATGTGGGGAAGGAAGAAGGGGGTGCTCCCGGCCTCTAGTGGGTAACACACAGAGACGTTGCTAAATATCCTACCTACAATGTACAGGACAGCCACCAACAGCAGAGTGGTGTGGTCTAAAATCTCAAATAGTGCTGAGGTTGAGAAAGCCTGCTTTAAAGAGAGTAGGGCACCAGGAGCTGCTGGGGGAGGGTGGATTGATCTTGCTGGGGAGGAAAGAAGACTCCAGTCCCTGGAGTCAGAGCCTTAATTGCAAAGCGACCAGGGCTTGCCCGGCGCTGGGAATGGGAGAGAAGGCAGAAGCTGTGTAGGATTTAAAATGTTGTTATACTTGCACATTAACTAGCAGCTAGATCCAAACAAAATTATTAAATAGAATGTTACCATGTGAATTAGAACCACCAATGAGTCAACTGATGAATTCTGAAAGTGAGGGTCTCCTTGCCTGTGCCCTGACAGGCACCCCAGCTGAGGTGCCGGAGTGACCCTGGTCCAGTCTAGTCTCCAGGGAACAGAGTGGAGGCCCGTGCCTAAGCCCTGCTTCCTCAGGGTCCAAGCCCCCCAAGCCCTTCCTCAAGTGTCAGCAATGTCTGCTGTACCCACTTGTCAGCCTGAAGGGTCATGGAGAGGTTCTTCCTCTCAGAGGGAAATCCCATTTACTTTAAATGTACTATGGAGAAGGCAGATTCTTCCCCATGTTCCAGATCCTCTTACCGAGAAAATGTTCTCTATTCAAAACGTCTCATGCTGGGGTCCATTCTGACCTCAGACTCAGTCACTATACAGCTCTGTTACTCAAAAGGAGATGATCTTGAAATTTAAAAAATAACTGAAATATTTCATTGCAATTATTAACTCGGTCAAGGGCTTTTGCTTAGTTCCAAATTCCTAAATAGGCTTCATTTAAAGGGCCCAGAGGCACCAAGTGACAGTTTTAACGCGGGTCATCAATTCGAAAACACTGGAGAGTCTAAGAGAAAACATACAATAAGTCCCCCCACCCCACCCCCGCAGTCATTATGTAGAAAAGAGAGAGAGAAAATCCCCTCCTCACCCCGCGGGCCCCTTTTGTGTAGTTCCTGCCAACGCAGCAGCCCTCCTGCTATATAGACGCGCGCGCCAGGGCGGCCCATCACTGACCTCCATCCACCAGCCATGGGGAAGGTGAGCCCAGCGCAGCTGCGGGCCGGGAGGGGCCCCGCACGCTGGGGCCGGGGGCCAGTCCTCTGAGCCTTTCCCTCCCTTGCCTTGCAGATCACTTTCTACGAGGACCGGGGCTTCCAGGGCCGCCACTACGAGTGCAGCAGTGACCACCCGAACCTGCAGCCCTACTTCAGCCGCTGCAACTCGGTGCGCGTGGACAGCGGCTGCTGGATGCTCTATGAGCAGCCCAACTATGCCGGCTGCCAGTACTTCCTGCGGCGCGGGGACTACCCCGACTACCAGCAGTGGATGGGCCTCAGCGACTCGGTCCGCTCCTGCCGCCTCATCCCCCACGTGAGTCCAGCGCCCCGGGTCCTGCTGGGCCCTCCTGCCACGTCAGCGCTCCCGATGTGGCTTTCAGGCTCCGGGGTGGCAGCTTTCTGTTGCTGGCTCTATGCTCTCCTTTCCTTTGTGAATATAGGTTTTCTTCCACTGAAAATGTGGTGCAATGCTTTTAATTTAAAGGTTTATTTTGCTTTGCTAAAATTACACTCACTTCTACTGGGAAAATTCGGGGTATCCATGGCACAGGTGATGAATAAGCAACCTGTTGATGCCATTTCATCAGGTGGACTGGGGCTAGTTCCTCCAGCTAGTTCTCTCTCTCTTCATCTGTAAAATGGGGCCAATAGAAGTAGCTAAGTCATAGGGTTGGAATGAGGATGAAGGGAGGGTACTTAGTACATGGCAAGTCACCACTTCCCCTAAATATTAACTATTATTTTTATGAACATCAAGTTTTTTGCTCACTCAAAACAAGTAACCAATGAGGTGATTCCTGCAGCTCCTGCAAAACCCACTGTTCCCCAAAGCAAGCCCCAGCAATCTGAAATCCTGCAGATTTGGGGATTCTCTAATCTATGACACAGTCCTGTGGAAAATGTGCTGCTTTTGCAAAGTGTGAAACTCCCTTAGAAGGTGTAATTCCTTGATGGACCCAGACGAGCAAGAGGAGCCTGAAAGTCAGGGTTTCTCCTTTCCCTTCCAGACTTTTCTAATTATAGACTGAACGCTCCATTCATTAGCTTCTCATAAAAGAAGAAAAGACTAGAACGGTTGCCCCACATGGGCCGGGCTGCCGTGAAGACCAAAGTAGATGATGTACATGGGGGTCCTTTCCCAAGCACGGGAGAGCCCTCATTAGCAGTCTTTCCTACTGCAGGACGATTGCTGGTGAGAACTTCTCCCAAAGAGCATTCAGTGTTGGGGGAAGGAAGACACTGAGACAAGTCAGATAGGCAGATAAAAGAAGAGCAAGTGCTCAAGGAAAGACAGGCAGGATTTGCTCCAAACAGCCTAACTTTCCATTTTTCTAAAGGTTTTATGCTCCCTTGGTCCTGGGCAGGCCTCCTTCATGATCTTAGGCTTCCATATTTGTTCATTACCTAAAGCGGATTTGCAGGAGCATATATTACAGCTGAGAAATAAATCTCATCTTTGTGATGGCTCTTGCCTTTCAGGATCTTAGAGTTGTAGGGCTTAAAGCAGAAGGGAAGGGATTAGGGATTTCCTGGGCTAGACTCAGGTGAGAGAAATATATACATATATATATATATATATATATATGTGTGTGTGTGTGTGTATATATATGTGTGTATATATATGTGTGTGTATATATATATGTATACATACATATATATATGTATATATATATGTATACATACATATATATATATGTATATATATATAATATTTCCTTAAGAAAGATACTAACTAGGGCCAGGATGTATGAATGATTCATATAGGTTGTGGCCCTAGAAACTCTAGGGAGCATCATGCATAATTTGATCTAGGTGAATGATGCCTTCTTCAGTTTTGCAGTATACAACTTATTCAACTGTACACAGCTGCCCTGGTGTTGGCTATCTTTAAAATTTGTTATCTTTGATATAGAAAAGATAAAGAGACACCCATTCCCCCTGTGGGGTGTGTGACTGGTTGCAAAGGGCTAGGCTTTCTGACATTTCCTCATCTGCTGATTGCTGAACCCACAGAGCAGCTCCCACAGGATCAGGATCTACGAGCGAGAGGACTACAGGGGCCAGATGGTAGAGATCACGGAGGACTGCTCCTCGCTTCATGACCGCTTCCACTTCAGTGAGATCCACTCTTTCCACGTGCTGGAAGGCTACTGGGTCCTCTACGAGCTGCCCAACTACCGGGGGCGGCAGTACCTGCTGAGACCAGGGGACTACAGGCGCTACCACGACTGGGGGGCCATGAGTGCCCGAGTGGGCTCATTGAGGAGAGCCGTGGATTACTATTGAAGTATTTTTATTCTATCCTGTTCTCCAGCTGGAAACTAATAAAACATTTCCTGTGTGTTTGATGCAATTATGTGGTCCTGTTTACCTTTAGGCTCAGCAGAACACAAGCTGGGAATAACGTGGATCTGCTTATACATATCAGTGGGAAGGGTGGTATGGGGTGGCTGTTAAGAGCACAGCCTCTGGAGCCCAAATGCCTGGTCTAAATCCTTACTAGTGATAGGTGATGGGGCAAGTTCCTTAGCATTTCTGTGCCCCAGTTTCCCAACTTACAAAACTCGGCGTAATAATACTCTTCATCTCATAAGGTTATGATGTGGATTACATGAGTTTTTAATTTTAAAGTCACTGACATAGTTTTACTTTGCATATAGTGGTTTCTAGGAAGGTGTTCTGTAAGCTTGCTGGCAAAACACCTCATCACTTACTTGGTAATCTTTCTTAGTAGACGTCTCTTTTGGAGATTGTATTAAGCTAAGTGAAGTTGCATCTGAGGGAGATAGATTTAGAGAGATAAGTTTGCTAATATAACTGTGTCTGACATGACTTAGGTCTAAACAGATGTGACTGGATGAATAGATTTATTATTTATGCATCCAGAGCATAAATATAAGAACCAAGTATCACCTTAGTAAACAGCACAAAGGACTCTTCCAAATATTTTTCTACTTATAGGACGTAGATAGAGAGCACTCAGGTAGTGTGTGCACTGATAAGAATGAGCACACTGTGACAAAAGTAAAGGTATTGTGGTGCATGATCAGGAAAGTAAAATGCTATCACACAAAGTTCATTAACCTGTTACTGGCCAGGCTGATGTTGTCTCCTAACTTGGATCAATCTATATTACACCTAGTTCATGAATCAGCATTTGATAATAATCGTGGCACTAAAAAAGAAAAAAAAAAAGAAACTTACTAGGATTATTTGTCTAATTGAGTTCAAAATTTCTTTCCAGGCAGATGAAGCTCCTCAAATGAAATCTACATAGGTATTCTATTACACTACAAGATTTCAAGTGAAAATACTAGACTTCTCAATTTCAGAGGTTTATCATGTACATGAAAAAAAACAAATTTCTTCCTAGTTCAGGGGTTTGCCTTATGGTAAAAATGGCAATATCTTTTTGAAATAGGGTCTTGGGGAACTGAAGGGCCATGATTATGAAAGAACCACTGTAAGCGACTTTCTACTTGGAAAAAAAAAATAAAAGGGAATATGTTCAGCTACGCAATATGTTGTTTTCCAAGCTTCAAACATTAGAGGAATAATGCAGTCAGCTATTTATGCCTAACATTTTATTTCCCTAACACCCGTGCATGCTCCAAGGTATGTGGACAAGATCTAAGGATATTTAGGTCCGTACTGACCAGACAACAGTCACTGGCACATGACACCACTGAACAAGTAAAACGAGCTTCGTGCAAAACGAAGCTGTGTCCTTAGTGTAAAATACACACCAGATGTCAAATCAAAGACTTAGTGTAAAAAGCAGAATGTGAAAAATCTCATCATTTTTCATGTGCATTTAATGCTGAAATGATAATAGTTTGATCTACTATTAAGTTAATTTTATCTGTTTCTTTTAATCATTTTAATGTGAGCCTCCATCCTACAGACACAAGTTTCTTCCCTACTCCCTCTCCCTGTGTGGTGACAACCCTTCAATTGCAGCAGTCTCATTCTGGAAGCTGACACCTCTGCCTCCCCTACTAGATTCTAAACTTCTAGAGCTAGGGAAAATGTTTCAAACATATCTGTATCTTCTGAAGGATCTAGCAGAGTATGCCTGTTTCAAAGCAGGCCCAGTGATATTGAGCAAATATGTTCATAAAAGGAGAAAGTATATGTGAGCCAA
Organism: Ailurus styani; assembly: GCA_002007465.1. Taxonomy (NCBI): domain Eukaryota; kingdom Metazoa; phylum Chordata; class Mammalia; order Carnivora; family Ailuridae; genus Ailurus; species Ailurus styani. Next base: position 1,380,521 of record LNAC01000199.1, read on the forward strand.
TAGTTTCTGCAGATTGGCTCAGAGAGTGATGCATTGAACATTCTTTTCTGGAGCAGTACCTCGACCTGAGGGAGGAGGGGTAAAGCTAAATGTCCTGGGTGGCCAGGAAGGTAATAGGAATGTGAGGAGCTCCTGGAACATAGTAACAGGGGTAGCAGCATTTGCGATCAACTGGAAAGTACATGTCCCACCTAAAGGCATCATGACTCAACCAGTTTAAAACTCATGGGAAATGTGATCCAGCTGAACCTAAAGGCTGCTCCTTGGCTAACTCTGCATAGACACAATCTACCCTAAAAAGAATGCTTCAGGCAAAAAGAGACAGGTTTTCATAAAGGATGATTTTGGGAGTCAGCCCTTTAAGTCCCACCACAGTCTGGTGGCTATGGGATGTCCCTTTGCTATGGCTGATTTCTCATGTGTTCAATTCATTATCCACAGAGACCAAATAGAACCATGTTCTCTGAGTTAAAACCACAACTTTCCATTAACTAAGAGCTATAAGCAGACAGACAAAAAACTGGGCTACTAGCATTACCTTGATCCCCAAACCAGGCAAAGACCCCATCAAGAAGGAGAATTACAGACCAATATCTTTGATGAATACGGATGCAAAAATCCTCAACAAAATACTAGCCAATAGGATCCAGCAGCACATAAAAAGGATTATTCACCACGACCAAGTGGGATTTATTCCTGGGATGCAAGGTTGGTTTAACATTCGCAAATCAATCAATGTGATACAAGACATTAATAAAAGAAAGAACAAGAACCATATGATCCTCTCAATAGATGCTGAAAAAGCATTTGACAAAGTACAGCACCCTTTCTTAATCAAAACTCTTCATAGTGTAGGCATAGAGGGTACATACCTCAATATCATCAAAGCCATCTACGAAAAACCCACAGCGAANCCTCAATGCAATCTCTTATGTGGCTTTGTCCAGCCTGTAGTTTGCATCCTGACAAGATGGTAGCACAAGACTCCTCAAGTATCTTTTCTCTGTGGGCCTTCCATTTTAGCTCCATCCTGTCCTTCTCCTGGTCCCGCAGCTCCACTAATGCAAGGAAACAGAACGGTCACTTCCAGTTGAGCCCATTAGTCACAGGAAGTGAATTCGTGCTGGAGATTCCAAAACTCTGTCCCATTATACCACATTCTTGACCCTCTTGCCCTCTCAGCCTCGGCCATTCTTCTCCCTGGACAGCATCGAAAAAGAGCCTGCTGCTTTCTGCACCACTGAGGTATAATTTTACATTCTCATAGGTCATCTCCCTTCTAGTATTGTAGAAAATAGAGTTTGCATTTTTTATTCACTTTTTTGCTTTTGTAAGATATATATGAGGAGAAGAAAATTATCTTGTGCCACGTATTCACAATAAACTTTTGTCTTGCAGTGAACATAAAATGAGGGGATATCCTCAGAGTCAAGGCAGGGAGTCGATCACCTGTACAGAGTAGTCTTGAAAAGCCCTTGATGAATATACCCAGTGCTAGAGGTTTGGAAAATGTCTTCACAGAGATGATGGTTGAAACTGTAGAATTATCTGGCATATCCAAGGAGAGTGTGGGAGAGATGAGGGATCCCAGATTAGGGAAACTCCTAGTAAGCTTAGGAAAAATAAATTATTTAAGAAAATGAATAGAAAGAACCCAGTTGGGGCGACTGGGTGGCTCAGGGGGTTAAAGCCTCTGCCTTCCGCTCAGGTCATGATCTCAGGGTCCTGGGATCAAGCCCCGCATCAGGCTCCCTGCTCAGCAGGGAGCCTGCTTCCTCCTCTCTCTCTGCCTGCCTCTCTTCCTGCTTGTGATCTCTCTCTGTTAAATAAATAAATAAAATCTTAAAATAAAATAAAAGAACCCAGTTGGAAATCAAGATTGCCAGTACTATTTCGCTCAACTGTTTGAAGATTTGTTAAACCAAGGATTATTATATGGCAAAATTTTATGCTTTAAAACAAATTTATCAGCCTCAAGATTTTTTTTTTACTTTTGTTGTTGTTTTAATTTAAAATTCATCTTCATTCAATCATGGCTGCACTGGATTATTTTTTTTTAAGATTTTATTTATTTATTTGACACAGAGAGAGAGATTACAAGTAGGCAGAGAGGCAGGGAGAGAGACAGGGAGAGGAGGAAGCAGGCTCCCTGCTGAGCAGAGAGCCCGATGCGGGCCTCCATCCCAGGACGCTGAGATCATGACCTGAGCCGAAAGCAGAGGCTTTAACCCACTGAGCCACCCAGGTGCCCTGCACTGGATTATTTATTAGAGAGAAAGTTTTTAGGTAGCATGAGGACCAACAATAAAGTATCATTTAGGGCACCTCGATGGCTCAGTAGTTAAGCGTTGGCCTCTTGATTTTGGTTCATATCACGATCTTAAGATCATGACATTGAGTACCAGGCTGGGCTCTGCACCGGGCATGGAACCTGCTTAAGATTCTCAAGCCCCTCTCTCTCTGCCCCTCTCTCCACACATACTCTCTCCCTCCCCTCAAAAAAAAAAAATATATATATATATTGTTTAAACAATGACTATACATACATAAATTAAAAACTATGGAGTCATTTAAAAATATTATGTAAACTGTGTCACCTGGGTGGCTCAGTCAGTTTAGCGACCGATTCTTAATTTCAGCTCCAGTCTCGATCTCAGGGCTGTGAGAGACCAAGTCCCTCATTGGGCTCTGTGCTCAGTGCAGAGTTTCCTTGAGATTCTCTGCCTCGGCCCCTCCCCCAATTTGGCCCATGCATGCTTTCTCCCTCTCTCTAAAATAAATAAATAAATCTTTTTAATTGTGTAAAATGAGTCCTACAGCCAAAGATAAATATTTAAAATAAGATTCAATACATTAAAATCATGTGTGTGTGCACACAAATGAGTACAGAAATTGATCTGAAATTATGCATGTATATATGTGTGCACAGAGGAAATATGACCAAAACATACCCATATGATATTGAAGTGGTTGTCTCTATATAGATGAGATTGTGTGTTTCTTATTTTCTTAGTTTCCTTGTCTATTTTTCTGATTCTTCTCTTAAATTCTGTACTTTAAAAAAAAAAAAGGAAATCAAATAAACTGAAGAAGAGAAACAATATAACCCAAAAGAAAAAAATTTTAATATCTCCCTTAACTTTTCAAACACTGTGGACATTGTTATAGATTTTATAAAAAGCATGAAAAATCACTGGTTAAAAATATTCATCTTTGACTTTACCCTGCCCAGATCAGTACCTTAACCATTTTTGAATAGGGTCATATGCTAGTACTTAGAAGAATAACCAGATTTTATAGGAGTTGTAGTGATGAGAAAGACACCAATCCGCTAAAGGGATGAAAGTGGGAAAGTAAGAAAGAAGAGCTGGATGTCCTGGAAGTCCGTCGCATCGGATACTGGACTGTCAAGAGGAATGAGAGCTGAATCCAGGCTGCACAATCCATTTTTAGGAAGGCAATGCAGAGTATTGTGCATAGGTTTCAGATTACAAATGTTTAACAAGAGAGAGAGCCCCAGGTCTCATTAATACAGCTATTGAAAAAAATCAGATTAGAGTCCTGTTTGATAGTTCCTGAAATGTAATCTAATCAGGGAGGAAGAATAATTCAACAAGAGGGACCCAGATGCTTCCTGCCTTATCAGTGGTCCCCTCACATCCATAAGCTTTTGCTATGTACAAAGAATAAGTCTTGCTCCAAATATGGGATGATAGTAAAATCCTGTATTTCAGTTATGGAACTGCTATTTTGCAGAACTATTTGAGAACGTTTGTCAAATAGCTGGCTGAGGTAGCTATTTATGGAATTTGAAAAATAAAACCTAGAGAATTTAGGAAATCCATGAACTATTCATTAACATAGCCAGACGAAAACCTAAATATTTCATGCTGTTCTTTTTGAACGAATTTAATAGATCAAAGGCAAAGAAAAAGGCATATCAAAAAGAGACACTTTTAAAAATTTTCAAATCTTGTGCTAGTTTTCAAAACTCAATTCAAATACTTTTTTTGACAAGATGAGGGCAATGGAAAGTTTCCGTTTGTTCTGACATGCAATTATTTTTACCCTGCTCATTTGTAGCTATAAAGAAAGATGCTGTCAAGCTGATTGACTGAAGGAATTCTCCACAGTAGAGGAGACTAGAATTTTGATAAAAGACTCTGAATAATGAAGTGATAAACTGTTTAGAGCTGTCGAGAGGTAATAAAGAGCCACTTTAGTAAGAGTTACATGTACTGATTAGTTTCATGAACAACCTTTACCGTAGCCAGTAGAGAAGCTCAGTGTAGTACTTACTAATTAAATGGAAAGAGAAAAACTGAAATCTTTGATTCACAATAAACATAAATTGATAATAACTCGACCTTACAAGTAGTATGCATGTCACAAAAGAGGACCGTTTGTGATACATAGCTACTGGTTATGTTCACTCACACGTTTATGCCAGATGTCAGCCAAATCAAACGGAGTATCAAATTAGGGAAGAAAGAGAATGCAGGAAAAGGACATGTGTCTGCAGGATTCAGAGCTTGTTGACTATTTTGTAGTTTACATATCAACTATTTGAAAATGAAGGCAGTGGAACATTTTGGAAACTACTTTCCCAGAAACCCTCAGGCAGGCACACACCTGGACGCACACATTAGTGGGAGACAGGATATCACACATTCCTCAATTACATGGAAAGGTATGCCTTTCCCTTCTATGTTTTAATTGTGCCTATGTGCCTTGTATTTTTTAAAAACTGGTATTCCTAATCACTAAGAGCTTCACTCCTGTGAGAACACCTCCGTGTTAGTCCGGTGCACATTAGTGCAAGTTGTGGTGTGGCACAGAGACGTGAGGATGGCAGTCTGAGAAGCTGGCTTTGGCTTCTCGCTCCTTCGGGCACAGATGTATGGCTTTCAGCATACTGTCAAATGGGTAAAGATCTTGATTTTTTTTGTCTGTTAAGTAGGGAGAGTGAAATATTGTATGTATTTGCCTTGCACAGTGCCAAGTGTAGACTGGTTGTCTAATAACTGTGTTTGTCTTTTCCTTTCTTTACCAAAATTGATGAATTTGTTTACCTGGCAATTCATGGCGGAACACTTTGCTCTGTTGAAGATATTAGGAAAATCATGAATTCCAGTGAAATGGGGATATGAAAAAAAATGAAAACACTACCTAGCATAGTATCTGGCATGTAATAAGTGATAGTTTGATTTTCTTTCCTTTCTTAATTTAAGGGGACTGTATTTGAGACTAATATTTGACTATAGTGGATTTACAAAGTATACCAATCTAATATTTCCACTGTTGGATTGGTTTTATCCAATAAATCGCCATCACTAAATAACAAAATAATAGAACAAGAACTTAGAACAGAAAGTCTTGATTCTCTGATTCTGGCGTCTCTATTACAAATTGATACGATTACACTCAATGCCTTTCTATGTTAACTTCTTAAGTAAATTAGGTCAGTCTATAAAGTATTCATAGGACAGTCAGGGTTTATCAACCATTTATAGTTTCCCTTATTCTAATCCTGCTCTTCCTTTGTCAGAAAGGAGGCTGATCAGTGGAGAAAGGAAGGGACCCCAGGGACAGGATGGTGAACTTTTGAACTGAAATCTGCTCTGATTTAGCTTCTGAGCTGTTTTGTCTCTTTGCCTCAGGGTCTATTATGGCAGCTCCCTCTTATCTGCAGGGACTGCATCCCAGTGGATGCCTGAAAGTGGATAGTACGAAACCCTATATATACTATGTTTCTTCCTATACATACACATCTCTGATAAAGTTTAATTTATAAATTAGGCACAGAAGAGATTAAAACAATAACTAATAATAAGATAAAATGATTATAACACTACACTGCAATAGAAGTTATAAGAATGTGGTCTTTCTTTCAAAGTCTTATTGTACGGTGTTCACCCTTCTGCTTGTGATGATGTAAGATGATAAAATGCCTATATGGTAACAGGAAGCAAGATGAACAACGTAGGTATGTGATGTAGCATTAGGCTACTGTTAACCTTCTGACATCCTGTCAGATCATCTGCTTCCAAACCTTGACTGACCTCAGGTAACTGAGACTGCTAAGGGGAGACTGCTGTAAGTCCAGTCAGTACGTTGTGACAGAGAGCAAGTGCTTATGGGAAGTGGGAGTTTCTCTTTTAAGAACCAGAAAATAAACCAGATAACAGAATGCTTATTGAGAATGGGCATCAGTGTTGACTGAATGCAGAGAAACTGAGGGTTTATTCAGAATTTTTTGGTATTGAAAAAGCAAACACTCAATGTCCTCAGGATTCTCAAATTCTGTCCCAATGTCCCTTCTCAGGAATCATCAGAATAAGGGAAAAGAAGTGACGAGATGAGGGTAGTGGAGAGGTGCAAGTGGCCGAGGGTCTCCCCCTTCTTTCATCGGATTCATTTATTTATCCTCATTTTATCACAGTGTTCCAAAAGGGGAAAAAGATGGTCACTTATGAGAACAAGGTTTGGTATATTAGGATCAGTAACAATATTGGTGATGATGATTATAATAAAGAAATAATAATTCAAATGATAATATTGTTATTAACTTTAAGGACCATAATGCACATGTAATTAATTTATGGATCTCCTATTTCCATTTTCATTTCTCCTTTCCCTCATGGATTATGCATCCCAGTATTGCTTCTGTGAGATCCATGTTCAAAATTGAAATCAGGTAAGTGGTGGTTCCTTTAAATATTTCTTGAAACTGAAATCTAATTATTTCTAGAATGGTACTTCTGAGTTACCATGTTTTGCCCAGGTAAGTTTTTATTCACGTTATCAGTCAAATAATAAAAGAAGAAAAGAGCCTTGTCACAGGGATAATTTGTCTTCACGTTCCCTGTCAATCATTCTCTCTTCCCTGAGTTTCCTGGTAGTGTGGTGTAGATGCTTACTGACCACTGTTGGCTGTATATCTACCATCTATTCTTCCTCTTTCTTACAAAATTCAAATTGTTTTCAAGTGTTCAACCTTATCAATGTGCTGTGTCATTCTCAGGGAAGACAATCCCATCTCCAGCTCCAAAGTGGTTACCAATTTTAAACCAATTGTGTTAACCCTGTTTGCCTATCCAATTAAGGACCTTAGCTTTAAGCCGACAGATCAAGGCATTCTTCTGATGACCAATATCGAATGAGAGTTGACATATGACCTAAACTGGCTCAACCATACTAAAGAAAAGCCTATTGTTTCATCATTGAAGTAAAAGCTTTCTTTTTGTCCTGCTGGGTTATTCAAGTTGCTGTGTAGCCATCTTGAAATATCATGGGTAGGTTGGCAGTATGTGAAAAGTCCAGAAAATACCTCATTTTAATACAGCCAATTCATGGAAGAAGGCAGAGCCAAGGAAATTGCAGAGAAGCCAGGATCCCATTCTAACCATGTTTGGAGATTGTCCTCTTATTGAACTTTTTATTATGTGTAATACTAAATACTTTATATATAGTTTAAGCTAATTTAAGATGGAGTTTCTATTACAATTAGCTCAAAGAACTGTAACTGAGGCAGAGGAGAACTAATGTTACCTGAGAAGGCCCTTCTGAATTTACTCCAATTACATTTTTCCAAGCTGCACACTAGGTGGCTTAGATTTGGGCACATAACCAGGTCTGTCCTATCAAGGTTGAAGAGCTTCAGATCTGCAGATTGAAAATTTGGGGGAATTGGACTTTCTTTTGATTCTTCAGTTGATCTGAATGGGAATGGACACAGCTCTAGCATCTACATTAAACCAGCGAGTATCCTTTCTCCTTATGCCATTTTCTTCCTTTTTTAAAAATTTTATTTTTTTTACATTTTTAACAGTTATTAATAATTTTATTTTATTTATTTTTATCCTTTTATTATGTTCAGTTAGCCACTGTATAACACATCATTAGTTTTTGATGTAGTGTTCAATGTTTCATTAGTTATGTACAAAACCCAATGCACATCACAACACGTGTCCTCCTTACTCTATTTTAGATGGAATTTTCTGTCCCTTGTAACTGAAAGCATCTTACATGAGAGTTAAACTTCTAGAAAATACTAGTTTAGCTATATTTCTAGTTGAGTTTTCTTTTTTTGTTCCTGTGATCTACATTCCATGACTGCAATTATTTTTCAACAAGATGTGCAGGTTCAAAAAGGCCAAAAATCCATGCATTAAAGAAATAATAAATCTTCAACCGGGAAATTAAACTAATGTGAAGGCAACATATCCTCTCCTTAAGGAGAAAGTTTATAGTCAGTGGAGAACCTGTTCTAGAGTTCCTTCCTTTATGCAATTCACTCATAGAGAATAACAGATTGGTTAGCTGCCCACTGTGTTTTCCAAAAGGTCAGGAGACGAGGTGCAGAAAATAAGAGATCGTTTTGACTGAAACTGCTGTGATGTGTTTTCATTTGTCTCAGGCCAGCCACAAACAGCCCATGTTCTACATTAGGAAAACAACAAAAGTTGATGCCTACAGAACTTTTATTTGGATTGTAACATGACTCATACTTTAAACAAACAGTTAAACACTAATACTAATGCAGGAGTTTTCAAAGTAGTCCTGCTGAGAAGTTATTTATATTTCTATTGCTCAGAAATATTTTTGGAATCATTCTTTTTCTGAAACCCTGCTAAAACATTGGACATATTCTTTTGACAATTGTCCATGACAGCAAATTCCCTATTAAGTGTGAAACCAGCTTATTATTAGTTCCAATGATTTAGTAGGATGAATTAAATGAGCAATTAAACTGGCAATGCAGTTTTTGATCGAATCAATGAAGTGAGTTTATGAAAAAATCCATGCATGCAAGCAAATGCAGAAATTTTTTTTGCCTCTAATTAGAGTGGGACCATGAAAAATAACCTGCTACCATTTTCAGAAAAAATAGAAAAATGTTCAACTTGTCAATAAAAATTCTCCTAGAAAAATACTAGTGTCCCATAAGAACACATTCCTTTAGTTATAAAAGCTTTTTCCTCTTTCAGAATATTCACTGAGAATGCAAATATTTCTGGCTGGGAGAGACGGAGGATAACCTGCTAAATGGATACTTAATCGAAAATATCTTGGGGACGAAAGTGGGAACTGGAAGAGACAGTGTTAAATCCATGATTGTTAAAAGGAGCGCGAGGAATGTCGATCTGAAAAAACAATCCGTATCCCATCTGCAGTCTTGCCTGGCCTTCCTTGTGGGAGCGGGAAGGACTGCACACTGTGTGACGCTTCATGCAGCAAAGGCCCTGGCAGGTACCGGGGAAGAGGTGCTGCCCCAGGCCACTCTGATTCACTTTCGGGAATTCAAAAGTGTTTCTACTCTTTACCTTCTCCCGTTCTGAAAGACTTTATGGCTTCTTTTTTCTTGGTGAAGACTGTTGGACCTTGACGATTTAACACACCACAGGTAGCTTTCGACTTCTTTCTCAAGGGTACTGCTCACTTTCCATGGCATAAAGGGGGAAAATAAAGTGACTTTTTCTTTAATCGATAAAGAACTTTAAGTACATTTTTCATTTCCCCCCATATTTTTATTGCAAAGATTTGTCATGTCTGTTTCTGAAAGGAACTGAGATGCCTTAGAGACTAAAATATACAGGGAAAGAGGCATTTACATCTAAAACAAACCAGATCCTATTTCAAGCACACAAAATGCACTTTAGTTGAGTGGCTCTAAAGCACATAGGGGCAGTGAAGTAATTACCTCCAAGTGCTCTGGCGTCTACTGCAAACAGGGGAATTGTAATGGGCTGCACAGTTTTTATTTTCTGACACAATAAAGTTGGTTCATTCATCTCTAGGTGTAAATTTTTGCTTAGACTGAAACCCCAGCTTAAATTTACCATGGGGACCCTTGTTTATAGATGGAGGGACTTTGCGCTGGAAAATGTGTAGTCGGAAGAAAGTGGCTTGCTGGGAGCATGGGAATGCTTTCCCCCATCAAATAAAACCAACTGTGCCAAGAGTTACAGGACTTGCCAACTTGGAAAAACACAGAGTAGCTAGTAAACTCAACAATAACAAGACAAATAACGGAATTAAAAATGGGCGAAAAGATCTGAACAGATATTTCTCCAAAAAAGATATAAAAAGACATTCCGCACTGTTAGCCATCGGGTAAATGCAAACCAAAACCTCCATGTGCTAACACTTGATACTCACTAAGGTGGCTCTATTAAAAAAGACAGACACTAAGTGTTGGAGAGGACAGGGAGGAATTAGAACCCTCATACACTGCTGGTAGGGATATAAATGGTACAGCTGCTCTGGAAAATAGTCTGGCATTTCCTCATATAGTTACATGCTAGATATTTACCAAGAGAAATGAAAGCGTCTGTTCATATGCAAACGTGCAAACATTTATAACAGTGTTATTCATAATAGCCTAAGACAGAAACAACTCCAATGTCCGTCAGCTGATCAATGGATAGACAGAATGTAATATATTCATATGCTGGAATAGTATTCAGTAATAAAAGTGAAGTGCATGGTATAACGTGGACAAGTCTTGAAAGCATTATGCGAAGCAAAGAAGCCCATCACAGGGGATTGTATATTATATGACTCCATTAATAGAAAATTTCCTGAATCGACACATCTATAAAGACAAAACATAAATTGGTGGTTGCCTAGGGATAGGGTAAATGGCTGGGTGGTATGTGAATTATATTTTAATAAAGCAGTTAAAGACATAGAGGAAGGCCTCAAGGTGTCTGACTCTCAATGTCACAGACAAAACAATCTTAGAATTTTTAAACCAATTTTTTTCTCTTCTTACTACCAACTTTCCTAAGTTTCCTGCTCTACCATAAAATTTTATATTCGATGCCTCATCAGAGAAGTTGATAAAAAGATAATTTTTCTGAACTAAAGGATTTTCAGAACATCAAAGTGGTTTCCACTAAGTCCTATGCGATCAGTAACAGATGTGCAAACAGAGGCCTGTTTTCTGATTTCAACCAGGACTTGGTCTCTTAGCAACACAGCCCTTCAAATTGCTGGTTCCAAATACTCAAGCCCAGAAAATGAAATTGTATTCAACAGCAAGGAAATATAGTCATCAGGATGTGACTTCTATTTTAGTCATTATTTTAGTTTATTTAACAATTAAAATTAAATTATCTAATTATTTTATTTTATTAAAATAAAAATGTATGGATTTTGACCCCAGACCTTTAGAAAATACAGTACAAACAAGTCAGAGCTAGCTCAAGCCGAAGTTAAATGGAATCATTTCTCACCTCAAATTGTGATTTTTTAAAAGAGTCTCTTATTCTTTCTTGTAAGAAGATTTTCTTTCTTGCAAGAATGATTTCTAAAGAGAAGACACGATCTGTTGGTTGGGAGTCCATTTTTTCCCCTGACCTCTCACTCACTAATTTTTAAATTATATTTGGTGTTCACTATATTACTGGGCAGAAGGAACGCTGGCGGAAAATAAGAGCTCAGAAAGAACAAAGCGCTCTAAAACGGAGTAGGAGGGGCTGAGGTTGAAAAGGTCTTTTTGGCAACCCATTTAAACTCTTATTTCAGTTGGCTCTGTCCTTTTTAATAGCTCAGATCAAATGAATTTTTTAACGTCATCTCTGTTCTGCAGATGAAATGGAAAGCTCCCTGGTTGAAAGGAGCGCAGACACGCAAACAGTTGCCAAGTTTTCTCTGTTTGGTGTTCCATACCGTTAACTTCTTATTTTTCTTGTTCCTGTTAACATTTTCATTATCTTATCTTCCCTTAAAGCCTGTGAGCTATGTTTTAGACTTTTGGTCTTTCTGGTATGTAGACGAATTTCCTCTACAGCACAGGGACTCACAAACGTCCCGGTGGTAGGTGCTAGTCTTTGTGTTCACTGCAGTGAGTCTTCATTTCCTTGCTTTCATACGGTCGGCGCCTAAAAATCCCACCTTTCGCATACCCACATCTTTGTCTTCCTTATTCCTCTTCATAAAACTGAATTACATTTCTAGGAATGAAGACTCCTGTTTGGGACCACGTTTTGGTTTTTATTAAAATCCACCTAGAGAAGTGTAGAGGTTGCTCTGTGGTTGTTGGCCTTGAGTGCTGTGATCAATGACAGGTAACCAATAGAAGGGGCAGTCCCAAAGGTTTTAGGAGAAAGGCTGAAATTCAAATTACATTTGCTTATATGTTATTTCAATTGGCTGTCTCTTTGTTGTATGCTCACTTCACAATTTAGCTGATCAACAATGTCAAGTAAATATTTCTGGCCTCTGGTGATTGGAATTAAAGGAAGCTATATTCATCCCCTTCCCAATCCCAAATCTCTACCATGTGGCAGAGAGGTAAGATGTGGCTCAACGTGAATATTTATAAGCAAGCAGACAAAGAAAAGGAAGGGCCAACAACTAGCTGAAGGAGAAATTAAAGCATGCTAGAGGCACATCCCTGAGAGGCTCATAGCGGCCATCTTTGGACAAAATAAGTATCCTGTGGTAAAATATTTAGTTATATACTGTCATTCCTGACTCTCTTTTAAAAAAAACTTAATTCTTGTCTTTGTTGTTTTCACAGTGTCTGTGCTTTCTAGGTATTTATAGTTTCCCTTCAATTTTGGAAGTAGAGTATAAATAAATGTAAAAACAGGTATTGTGTGAGGTGCCATATAATGACAAATTGCTCCTTTAAAAGAACTGCTATGCCCATTTAAACCTCGCCTAAATGCTCTAATCAATGTTTTGAGATGTTTCACTTATTCTTAATACTACTTTAAATACCCTTCACCATTTACACTGCCAAATTGTGTCACTTTCTCCTTCAAAACCTGGCTTCCACTTCTTATCCCTTATCTTTTCAGTTACTCAAAAAAGATAACAAAACAAAACCTTGGGTTATGTTTACTCCTCTTCTTTACTCTTCAATACATCCTGCCTGTTAGCTTTTTCTTCAGCGTATATCCATAACCCTAGCACTTCTCTTTAGGTCCACTACTTGCACACAGGACTGAGCTCACCTTCGTCCGTTGCCTGGATTACTTCAGTAGTCTCACAGAAGCCCCTTGGCTTCTACTCCTTTTCTTCCACAGTCTATTTTCAACATAGCAGCCAGTGGGATCCTTTTTTTTTTTTTTTTAAGTTGACTCTGTAACTTGGGGCCTGAACCCACAACCCCGAAACCGAGACCTGAGCTGAGATCCAGAGTCAGACACTTTTGACCGACTGAGTCACCCAGGTATCCCCAGCATGATCCTTTTATAGCAAGTCATATTATATTATCTTTCTGCTAAAACTCTGGCAAAGTGTTTCCATCAATTAAAGTAAAAGCCAAACTCCTTATTTTAGCCTAAAAGTTCCTCCTTGTCCTTCTTTTCCATTCTCTCTCACTAACTTCCTTTTTTATTTATTCTCCTGTTTGTTCTCCTGTTATTTTACTCCGCACCAGTTATACTGAGAAAGCCAGCAGGCTCTTACATTAGAGGTTTTTCTCTAGTTGTACCCTCTGCCTGTTATGTTCTTCTCCAGATATCTTCCTGACCAGTGATTTCATGACCTTCAAGTTTGCTCAAAGGGCAATTTCTGATCATCCCATTCCATACTACAAACCTCCCAATCCACCACCTGCTCCAGCATGACTAGTCACCATTCCTCTCCTTTTCCTTTTTTTAACCCATAGAAACTGCCTCCCTCAAACATATTCTAAATTATTTATTATTGTAGTCTGTCTTCATCCACTGGATTTAAGTTGTATAAGGACATAAGTCTTTATTTTGTTCATTGTTGATTCCCTTGTCCACTGAACTGTGCCTGGCCCATGATAATTTAATCAACGAATGTATCTATTTACATTAAGTTACTGAGTCACTGACATGGAGATGGAAATTGTGATGGTTCATTAGAATCAGTTTTGTTAGAAGGTGTTTGTCATCAAACCACATAGACAGCAGAACGTTGGGCGATTGACACATTTACCATCCCCTGTGTACCAGCTTAAGTAGAATGTCTAATAGAGGTTCGCTTATGAACCAATGGGTTTTTAAATAAAAATACCTAATTCACAGCAACTGTCTGTCATTCAGTTCACCAAATCCTGATGCAATACAAGAGTAATGGATGAGTCAGCTCCATGATTCATCAACGTTTTTCCTTATCTGCTAATCTGTCCCTTTCACTATTTGCTCTCTTTCTACTCCATGAATCATTTCTCTTTTTGCAGTTTTTCCCATTTCTCCCCCTTCTTCTTCCTCTAATCCAAACTACAATAAAAATAATAAACATAATGCAGATAAAATAAGGATATAAGTAAAATAAATCAAAATAAAACCAAAAAACCCTTGATGCCATGGTTTGGATTTTATATGAAATACTTTTTACAGTACTTTTTTGTATATATCCCTAAAGTAGGGATTTTTGATATTTCAACTAGTACATAGCTGTTTTTATGTATGTGTGCATGTGCACGTGTGCATATATATGTATACATATTGGTAGGTGACATTTCATTTTAATACATATATATTTTAAAATTTCCAGTATCATCTGTTATGGAAACTGGGAGTTTGGGAAAGTATAAATAAGAAATTAAGGTCACCGAGAAGCAACTGCTGCTTACATTTTGTTAGAGATCATCACTGTTTACATAACTGTGTCTTACAAAATACATTAGTTATTTCCTTCTTAATTTCTTTAGAAAACTTTAAACTTTAAACTTTTTTATGTTAAAAAAACATAGTTTTAACTAGAACTGTGTATATATTTGGGGATTTGATATTTTTGGCCTTTATTATATATGTGTTATATAAAATGTATAATTAGCATCCAACAGTATAGAAAAGAGCAAAGGAAACAGTTTAAAAATAAGAGTAATAATTAAAAGCATTTTTAAATCATTAGAACTTTTTTTCAAACAAACCTCTATACTGAAAATAGGATAGATAGAAATAAGTTTTCTTACTTGAAATTATTTTCCCATTCCACTTTTGTTAAAAAGTCTGAAAGAAAATGTACTCAAATTTATCAAAAGAAAACTGAAAAAAAATATGAAATTATTTTCACTGCAAGATATTTTAGTTCCTAAAGTATCTAAGTTTTTAAAAATATGACAAGTATACTGTCATAATTTATTTAGTAACACATTAACTATTGAACTCCTGCTATAAAATACTAAGGCAATTACCATCCTTACCATTTCTTCCATATCCCACTTTCTGTAATTTCATGATTTTTATATTTTCAAAAATCTTAATATGTATATTCCATTCTATTCTTTACTTTAGTCCAAATCCCACAGTTCCATAATTTTATTTCTCTATGTAGGTAGATTCAGTATTTATATCTGTCCTTTATTGTAGTTTCTCCATAACTGACATAGTGGGCAGAATAATGGCCCCCAAAGATGTCCACCTTATAAATATCAGAACCTGTGAATATGTTACCTTACATTGCAAAAGAGATTTCCTAAATGTGATTAAGTTAAGGATTCTGAGTTGGGGAGATGATCCTGAATTATCCGGGTGGCTCTAATATCATCACATTATAATGTTTAATCACAAGTATCCTTAGAGTGATAGAGGGAGGCAGGGTGCTAAGAGTCAGAAAGAGATTGAAGAGAGGAAGTGGCCATGAGCCAATCAGAGGTAGTTTCTGGAAAAGGCAAGGAAATTTATTTTGATTTTTTTCTAGAGTCTCTGGAAGTTTTACCCACACCTTGATTTCAGCCCAGAGTGACTCATTTTGGATTTTTCACCTACAGAACTGGAAGATAAAACAGTTTGCACTGTTTTAAGTCACCAAGTTGGTGTTGTTATAGTGTCAGTAGGATACAAATAAACCTGAGTTCTTTGTTCTGATTTGTATCTTGAATATTTGGATTGATCCCATAGGCTTTCATGAGTGTTCAAGGTGCTGTATTTCCTGAGTTCTTAAATGTTTGAAGATGTACATCTCCTGTGTTTATGTCAAAACATATAAGTGTATGTTATTACTCAGACCTTTATAAACATCGCTCCACTTTCTTTTCATAATATGATTAATCTTGGAGAAGCTTTTTTCTCCTTTGTGCATGACTGAGTTTTCCAGCCTTGATATTTTAAGATTCTTGAATTGTAGTAAACTTTACAAGTCTGTCTCTTGGTGTTGATTACTTTATGTCTATATTTTCACTGATGACTGGGAAGTTTTTGGATCTACAGAGTGCATATTTATTTTGAGGAAGAGTTTCTTCCATGTATCTTTGGTTTGTAATTCTACACTCATCCACCTTAGGAAAAATCAGTTCAGTTAATGCTGGACCTTCTTTATCTTCTAAATACATAATCTTTGTAATTTATGTTTTGTACATGTTCTTTACCTTATTGAGTTGTGAATTTTTTTTCAGTCCTGAATACTGTCACTCCAACTACAATTTCACTCTAATGTAATTCTTCCTGTGTCTTCTACTATGGCTTTGCCTCTGGAACGTTGTTACTTTACATCCTCCCCTCCTTGCTGCAGTCATCAAGTTGGATTTTCATTTTTTTTTTTCCCCTGTCTTCTAATTTTTATTTTAAACCTCACCATGCCTTTGTGGAGATTTTTCTAGATGACATTTCACTCGGGACTATGGAGCATTATTTATCAAATGTCTTCCTCTTGGGGAGCCTATGTGACTCAGTCGGTTAAGCCTTTGACTCTTGACTTCAGTTCAGATTATGATCTCAGGGTCACAAGATCCAGCTCCATATCAGGCCCTGTGCTGAGCATGGAGCCCGCTTAAGACTCTTTCTCTCCCTCTCCCTTAGCCCCTCTCCCACCCTCATGCATATTCTCTCTAAAAAAAAAAAAATCTCTTTTCCCTTCAGTGATTCTTGTGATTCACTGTCTTTACTTGCCCTTTGCTCAAGTTTCTTCAGAGATGTTTTCATAGATTCCACCTATTTCTTGATGACTATTGATTGAATTGGAAGATCTATTTGTGAGATGTGAGCTGGGGCAGTTGGCAGCTTTCGCTTGGGTTTTTGCTTTTTAAAAAACTCTCCTTTATGGGAGGAACGTGATTCCTTTCAGTTTCCAACATTCAGGAGTTTATTATGGGTCACAGAAGAAGCTCTGACGTCACAGGTCCTCAGAGTTTCCATTAGTTAATTATTCCCTTCCCCCTTCTCCACCAGGTTCATCCTGCTAACTTCTCCCTCAACCAGGTATCTCGGTAGGATGCATTAAAAATTGCATGCCAGGACAGTGTCACCTTCAAGTCCACGTTTCCCAAAGAACACGGTTCAATTCTCTGGTCTGATCACACCCATAGATGTTTTTATTACACTAGGTAAAACTCTCTCTCTCTCTCTCTCTCTCTCTCTCTCTCTTATCTTCTAGTATTATTTATCTCAATAGAATGCAAACACCTTGAATTTTGTTGGGCGCCTGGGTGGCTCAGTGGGTTAAAGCCTCTGCTTTCGGCTCAGGTCACGATCTCAGGGTCCTGGGATCGAGGCCCACATCGGGCTCTCTGCTCAGCAGGGAGCCTGCTTCCCCCTCTCTCTCTGCCTGCCTCTCTGCCTCCTTGTGATTTCTCTCCCGCTGTGAAATAAATAAAATAAAATCTTTAAAAAAAAAACAAAACACCTTGAATTTTGCCTGTCTTGTCAACTGATGATTCTACTATGTCTAGAACAAGGTCTGGCACGTTATAAATGCTGCAAATTTATTGAATAATTAGTTTCATTATTTGACAAATTTTCTTTCTTTTCAATACTTAACTAACCGAAAACGAAAATAGCTTTAGCTATTTAAAATACAAAGTATTTTAAGGTCGGTGTATTTTATTTTATATATTTAGGCAAGTATAATATGCAAAGAGTTGTACATGTGTACAATACAGGTGTACTTTGTGTAACCTCTGGCATTTGGGAGAGGATTTTAAATATCTACCCATGGGTAACGGATTATTTTTCACTAACTTCATCTCTGATTTAGGTGTAAAAATATGCCCATATGGGTAAATTTGAATATTCTATCAGACATTCTATACCTTGTTAATGTGAAAATCCTTGATGAAATTAAAATAGGGCACTGGAGATGAACTTGTTATTAAACTCCCGTACTGATCCACAGACACTAATTGGGATATATTGGGTTTTCTGAAGTTATTAAGCATCTGAGATAGATTCGTCCAGCACATATTTATTCAACATCTATTATATGCTAGGCACTATTGTGGGCATTTTGGAAGTATCCACCAACTAATAGATAAAATCCCTGCCTTTACAAAAGCCGGGCTAAGGTAGGGTGAGCCCGCACTTATAGGCCTCTGTGAGTATCTCCTAAAATTTCATAACTTAAGTGTCTTGCTAGACTCACCCTAGGCAGGCCCTACAATATGAACCTTATATTTACAGGGGAAATGGGCAACACACAAGATTAGTAAGAAAAATGTATAGTATTTTTTCCCTCTTTTTTTCCTTTTTTTTAAAATTTTAATTCTAGTTAGTTAACATACGTTATTATATTCATGTCAGGTGCACAATATAGTGATTCAACAAACATATGGTATTTTGGATTATGATAAATGCTATAGGTTAAGAGTAGGAAAACAGGATAGCAAGATTTTGGAAGAGGACAGAGGGAAGTTTGCAATTTTAGTCAAAGGATGTTCTACTTGAGAATGTGGCAGTTGAGCAAGCCTGAAAGAGGAGAGGTAACCAACCATGTGGAGACCTGGGGAAAGCATGCTCGACAATGGAACAGCAAGTATAGTGCCAGAGTCCAGCTCGAGGGGTTGAGTACAGGAAGGAAAGGACGGCGTCGGCGAATGAGGAGGCTCACACACAGGTATGGGTTGTAGCATCTCCTCCCAATTGGCATGGAGGGATTTTATTTATATGTTTTACATTTCCTTATTTTTCCATTTCATCAAGTATGTGATTTTATTTTTAGATAATGATTTCAGTCCCCTTTCAATTTCTCCGAATATGATTAACCAAAGTCTTAATGATTTCCTGCAAAGCATAACAATCTACCACGTGAACAAGAAGTGACAGATGAGGTTTGACCTATAAGTGAACAATACAAAGTAAGCTAAAGTATGTCATTATGTAGTACGCAGTAATCACAACCTATTCTCTTAAAATACTTATTCCATAAGTGGCCCCTGGACTGTGGGAACAGCATGCGATGTTCGCTTTCTGTTACTCTGTAGCCTTAAGGATGTTTGAGGAGGTTCCAGAGTAGGGAGAGGATTTGGGCCTGGTTCCAACAACTGCTTCATGCAAAGTCTCTCAAAGAACTCCATGGCGCTCATGTTTTTTGCATTGCAAATAGGGGGACATTGAGTAATACTAGGTTTAATTATATTTGCTGAATTCTTGGAAGCAGTTTCGTTGTGCTTATTGGAGTGAGCGTAAGCAAGATTTGTAGTCACTCTATTGTGAAGCCCATAGACAATTCCCATAATTACTAAGAAAACCAAAAACACAAAGGAAGGAAGTAGTATGAGCCAGCTGTGGAGTCTCCTGACTTTTCAGGATCATCCCCCATACGTGGACTTTGTCACACAGTATGAGTAGCCTGGTCCACGCCATATAAGGGACTGGTGCCCAAATTTACCTAGTGTTCTAGAATAGCAGAGAGGAAGCCAGTTGTTGGAATGGAATGAAGAAAAGAGTTATAGGAAATAAGTGGTAAAAGTGAGGCCAGATCAGGAGGGAATTAGACAACTATGAGGACTTTGGCTTCTATTCTGCATGATAAAGAAAGCACTAAGGCTTGCCATGATCTAAACTACTTTAACTGTAGTATTCTGGGGCTGTCTAGGTAAAAGACTTTAAGGTTGCAAGATCCAAGTGGTGAGGTCAGAGAGAAGTCAACGACAATATAGGAAGTGAGTGGATTCTGGATATATTTTGAACACAAAGTGATAGGATTTGCTGTGGGTTTGACTGGAGAGAGAAAGAGAAAGAGAGACATCAAGGATGACCCAAGGTTTTTGACCTTAGCAATCAGAAGAATAAGGTTGTCATTGATTGATAGGTGAAGACCACTCAGTTTGGAAGCTGTTAGGTTCAAGATGTGTATTAGGCATCCTTAGATGTTAGTCAATTCCCTCTAATAATTTAGACTTCAGGAGAGAAGCTAAGTTGCAAATATAAATTTGACAGTCATCAGCACATAGATAATATTTAGTCACACCATGAGCAAAGTGAAAGTAAAAACAAGATTTCCTGGACGACTTCCCTGGCTTCTCCAATGCCTAGAAGGAAGAAGATGAGGAAAAGCCAGCAAAGGAGGCCAAGCATGCGTGATCAGGGGATGAGGAAAGAGGAGGGAGGAAAACCACCAGGAGTGTTATCTTGAAGGCCAAGTGAAGAGGGTTCAAATGTTGTTGTTGTTATGTTCGATATGCCTAAATTACATGAAGATAACATTGACTTTATTAAAACCCAATTCCACTGAAAAAGATAAAATATTGCTAAATATTGTGGGGTTTTTTTAGTACTCTTTGTAGTTCTTGGATTTTTTTTTTTTTTTTTTAGTATTGTATTTAGTATTTTATTGGTGCAAGCTGAGCGATCTCTGTTACTGCGATCTGCAGTCTGATGATCATCTTATGGTCCTTTAGTTTCTCCATCTTATTGCTTTGTACTTTATTTGAGAACAGAGTGAGGCAGAAGGAGAGCAAGCAGAAGTTACGGCAGGGCTACCACACTGTAAGTGCCCCAATCCTACCCAAACAACATTTGGTGACATTTATCAACCAGTTGAGTCAAGAGAATTCCATGAAAGCTGGATAGTACAGGAAATTTCTAGGGATGAAATTAAGGATATTCCTAGTATTCTCATGACAAAATGCAAACATCCATTATAGTTAAAATTCAAATTTGTAACTTGTGGATTAAAAAAATACAATACTGAATTCTAATATTGCAAAGAGTTATTTTCTAAAATAATTTTCTGGGATTCAACATCAGGTGATTTTTTTTTTAGCTTTTAATTAAACCTTAATTTGGTCATGACATTTTGAGAGGTTTAGATAATTTTCAGCCTTCCCACAGTAATTCGTCATTCTCCCCTTTTGACAGTGAGTTCTTCCCACACAGAGAATTTCAGGCACAGGGGCCTCAGCTGAACAAATATAATTAATAACAACACAGCATTCAATTTCATGTTTAAACATATTTAAAAGAATTATTAATGATTTTGAAATAATTAAAGAAGTGGAAAGATATTACTTTTCATTATGAAGAAGAAAGCATCAAAGTATTTTAGTCTAGTCTTTGGGAAAAGTGAAACAAGGAGAGAGATATGGGGAAGGAAAGAGAGTGGAGAAGAGGCAGAAAGAGAAAACTTGTTCAGGGTTTTCAAACCTTGTGTAGGAATGTCCTGTTACGGGGATCACACTTTTGTTCTCTTTTCCAATTCCAGTTACCTCCAAGCATGTTTAGAACTCTTTAGAAAGGTAAAAGTATTTGTCGTCTGTCTATTTTCCAATCTATTTTTGAATCTTTCTAGGTCAAGAGGGTGAGAAAAAACAGAGACATTTCTGATGCTCTGAACACTTCTCAAAGAGCTGTTGCCCAGCCATGAGGTTTTTTAAGCTACTCTTAAGTGACAGGCATGGTGGGTATGTGTGGTCTCAAAAGTGAGCAACGAAATGCATCAAAGGGCAGATTTGGTCGATATGAATAGATAAACTTTCACACGGTAAAATTTTAAAACATGTTAAAACAACCATAAAGGCATGAAAATATTTTTATTTTATTGTTTTCTTAACTAGACACAAATATCAAAGGATGTTTTTACATAGAGGACACTATTTAAAATTAATCTTGGGTTAACTTACTTATTGACTCAAACAAATGATGGAGAAAAGAAATGCAGGAGGTAGATTTCATTTGAAATGTTTTTATGTCAAAAACAAATTCCAAAATATTGAGGTGGGGTTATCTGCTTCAGAAAGGCATATGGCCTTGCTGGTTAATTTTAGTGCAGAAACATGAAGGTGTATTTCTAGTTTTCCTTGGGGGATTTAGAGAACTAAAAAGAACATGGCTCTTACCCTTAAAACAAAGATAAATTCAAGCCAACTGCAAGTTCATGAATTTCCTTGACCCACGAGAAAGCTGAGGAAGCAAAGCACCCAACTAACCCTAATTCTGGGGTGAGACAGAGAGCTGTACGGACTGGATGAGAGGAGAACACTTCTTACCCGGGGCCCAGCCAGTCAAGGGATAAAAATAATTCAGCCAAAACTGGTGGTGAGGGGCGCCTGCGTGGCTCAGTGGGTTAAAGCCTCTGCCTTCGGCTCAGGTCATGATCTCAGGATCCTGGGATCGAGCTCAGCAGGGAGCATGCTTCCTCCTCTCTCTCTCTGTCTGCCTCTCTGCCTACTTGAAATCTCTCTCTCTGTCAAATAAATAAATAAAATCTTAAAAAAACCAAACTGGTGGTGAACTGGTGGAGACTGAACGCAGGCTGGCAAGAACATGTGAAGCTTCTGAGGCTCTAGATGTAGGGAGGTGTTCCATCACTCTTGGAAACCTTCTTTTCCACACTTTCCACCTGAAATGGCAAAGTCCTGGGAACAAGGGTGCCACAGAATGATAGGAAACACTACTTGAAATCTTCACTTTAATCTCCTTTACAAAGCAAAAGGCTTAATCTAAGTGGGAAGAAGGTTAAAAGAAAAACAAATAATAATATAACTAGAGCCCTTAAAGGCTTAATGAAAACCACTGCAGCCAGAGGAAGGGAACAGAAATAAAGAAACATAAAAATACCTCTACCTCTGAGGGAAGTCTTGTAATTTTGACGCTACTGATATTTTGAAGCAGAGAAATCTTTGTTGGTGGTGGTAGGGGGTGCTGCAGGATATTTAACAGTATCTCTGGCCTTTACTCACAACATGGCAGTAGCACTGTCCTGTTCTGGCTGACAAAAATGTCTCTTGGTATCACCAATTGGGAGTGGGTGGTGAACAAAATTGCCCTGCTTGAATGGCTTCCATAGAAGAGAGGCAGTAACACGTTCTGGGCTGAGGACTACACTTGGAGAACCACAGCCCTGATTCCCAGGAACCTGCCTAAGACTGAGACTATCGGAGAACCAACTTCTGCAAGTCCTGCCCCCCCCACCCCCC